>MU174354.1:42275745-42379274 GCA_016696395.1 Antechinus stuartii
AAGTTGTTCCATGAGAGAGATGTGGGGAGCAAGGGCCAGGAGACCAAGGGAACATTTTACTCATTGATGGGAAGGTAAGGTTGCACACTGCCCACGTTTATGGAGGTGTGCATCGAGATGGAGAATAAGTGACTCAATCTCCTTATATGCCAATGGCATCAGCAAAGTGTGTCCTAGCTGCCCTAAGGAGGCTGTAAAAGGAGGTAGGGAGGGATTGCTTTTCTGCTGTGACTGATTATTCTATGTATATCAATTTTCCCTTCTGAACTATACAACAGTCTTTGGGGCCCAAGAAGTAAACTTCTCAGTCCCTGATGATCTCAACACCATAAGTCATAGATTTAGACTCAGTCCAACCTTGTCATTTTATAGATGAGGAAATTCAAGGCATCAAGAGGTTTAGTGATTTGTCCAGGGTCATAAGGTTCTAAAAATTGGAGTAGGGATTTGAACCCAGATCTTCGAGTTCCAAATCGAACTGCCTTTCTGTTGCACCCACTGTTTTCCAGTAACTTAAAGGTGAGGAGGTAGGTGCAGCCTTGTTGATATATTGTCCTTTCATGTCCCTAAGAGAAGCAATGTAACATTAAAAGTAGATGAGGGTGGAGGTGGGACAGAGGAGAGAAGGTGGAGTAAATCCTAGTGAATAAACAAGATTAGAACAAAGATAGAGCACTAGATATAGAGTGGGAAAATTTTTAACCTTATTTTGTTTTCTTTGCATAAGAAGAAGAAGATTATTCCTCACCTGGACAGAAAAGACTAGAGAAAAATCCCTAAAAAAGAAAAAAGAAAAAAAAAAGGAAGAATTAGTGGCACTTACCAGAACATCCTCCATCCTTTGGCCCAATTAGAGAATGACAGAGCAAGAATTAAGGCAGCACACGATAAATGGGAAAGGCATTGGACTTGGAATTAGAAGGCTTGAATTCAAGTCTTGGCTTGGTAATTTATTGTTTATATTTAAATATAAGTGTCATTTGTATAGCACTTCAAAGTTTACCAAGCATTTTACATATGTAAAAATGTAGTCTTTGGATTCTTCCTCCCACTCCACACTTCAAGTAGCAGGCCAAGTCCCAGAGCAAAACTACTGCTTTCCTTAATCTTCTAGAGGTCATTTAGAGAGAGAATGGGAGTACTTGATACTATAGAATATGAACCCCTATCCAGCATGTTCCCCCAATATCAATTAACCAATTAGCATTTCCTTAATATCATCCATTATGGATTCTAATTCCTAGACTTCTGACCCAGACTCCCAATCTTTCAGTAGTTTACACGGTTGAATTCAATATAGAATAACCATTCACCTATGATCAGGAAAGATTAACTACAACAGTTCTTTTTGTAGTGGCAAGGAATTGGAAATTGAGTGGATGTTCATCAGTTGGAGAATGACTGAATAAGTTATTATTTATTTATTTAATAAGTTATTATTTATATATTATTATCAATGTAATAGAATATTATTGTTTTATAAGAAATGATGATCAGGATAATTTCAGAAGTCTGAAAAGATTTATATGAACCGACACTAAGTAAAGTAAGGTGAATCAAAAGAATGTTTGTACATAGCAACAACAATATCATGTGATGATCAACTGTGATAGATTTTACTCTTCTCTTTCTTTTTTTTTTTTTTTTTTTTGGCTGAGGCAATCAGAGTTAAGTGACTTACCCAGGGTCACCCAGCAGGAAGTGTTAATGTTGGAGACCAGATTTGAACTCAGGTCCTCCTGACTTCAGGGCAGGTGCTCTATCCACTGTGCTATCCAGCTACCCTGTCAGGTATGTTTTATTCTGTGGCACTATTTGTAGTTTTCTTGGCAAAAAAACCTGGAATGGTTAGCCATTTCTTTATCTAGCTCATTTTACAGACAGGGAAAATAAGACAAACAGATTTAAGTGACTTGCTGAGGATCACACAGCTAGTAAGTATCTGAGGTCACATTTGAACTCAAAAAGTAGTCTTCCTGACTCAAGGCTCTGTCCATTGCACCACCTAACTGCCCCTTTACTGATACAGTAAACTCTAGATAAAGAAATTCTCTCTACCATTGTAATTGGTGATTCTTCCTACAAGTTAAAGTCTTCAAGAGCTGCCTGGAATACTGTGAAGTCGAGCTACTTGGTATCATACAACTAACATATGTCAGAGTCAAGATTGAACTCAGATCTTCCTGATTCCAAGTCTTTTCTAATATATACCTCTTCTTTCCCTAGCTTCTTAATATTGTTATGCTCCTTTTTCTAACTTGGAAAAGTTTCCCATTACAGGCTCCCTCTTAACGTAAAATGCCCAGATATTTATATGTACCTGTTATTTCTCCAAGCCTTTATCCCCACTCTGGTAGAAATTCAAACTTTAGTTCAACCAGTTCCCACTGAAGGTAACCATTGATACTTTCAAGCACTTAGGTTCACAAGGCACAAAACATAAAACATTTTTATTTACACATTAAAAGATACAGAAAGTACTTGTAACAAAGCCCATAAAAAATCAAGACTTCCCATAAGGAAAGAGAAAGAAAGAAATAAATACCTACTGTGTGCCCGGCATTCTGCTAAACACTTTACAAATATTATCTCATTTGGTCCTAACTAGGTTTTATGATGTTTGTCACTGGTTACCTGGATCACCCAGAATGGGTCATTTGGTCTTGAGTCTCTCCCTTAGTTTTCTGATTTATAAAATGAAAGGCTTATAGAGAAGTGACACTTGTTTGTACTTCTGAGCGCCCTCCCACCTCTGTTTTTGCAAAAGTGAGTGACTATGGGTATAAAACACTGTCTATAATACCACACTTGGTCTACATTTCAGTTATATTTGTCGAATTGGGTATTTTTTCCTCTTTTGTTTTCTTCAATCTAAGAGAAAAAGAAAAAAGGGGAATATATTAGAAAATATATAGAAATGAAAATACATGTAATTTTTATTGTATCATGATCTGAAAATGAAACTTTTACTATTTTAGCCTTTCTGCATTTGATTTTGAGGGGTTTATGCCTTAATTTAGAGTCGATTTTTATATAGATTCCATGTACCACTGAGAAAAAAAAGTATGTCTTTTCTGTCCCCATTCATTTTTCTCCAAAGGCCTATCATACCTAACTTTTCTAAAAAAAAAAAAAAAAATTACCTCCTTAACTTCTTTCTTGTTTATTTTGTGGCTTGATTTATCCAGTTCTGATAGAGCGAGGTTGAGATCCCCCGCTAGTATAGTTTTGCTGTCTATTTCTTCTTGCAGCTCTCTTAACTTCCCTTCTAGGAATTTAGATGCTACACTTCTTGGTGCATGTGTATTTGGTATTGATATTATTTCATTATCTATGATACCCTTTGATACCTTTTAGCAAAATGTAGTTTCCTTCCTTATCTCTTTTAATTAGATCTGGTGTGTGTGTGGGGGGGGGGGGGGGGGTGTTTGCTTAATCTTAGATCAGCATTACTACCCCTGCTTTTTTTAATTCCGCTGAAGTATAATAGATTTTGTTCTAGACTTTTACCTTCACTCTGTATGTATCACACTTCTTTAAATGTGTTTCTTGTAAACAACATATTGTAGGATTCTGGTTTTTAATTCTGATATCTGCTTCCATTTTAAGGGAAACTTCATCCCATTCACATTCATAGTTAAAATTACTAACTTTGTATTTCCCCACTATGCTATTTTCCCAAGTTATACTTTTTCCTTTCCTTTTCCTCTTTTTTCTTCTCTCCAGTGTTTTGATTCTGACCACCACCTCCCTCAATTTGCCCTCCCTTTTTACAGTTTCTCCCCCCTGAATCATTTGCCAGGAACTTTGTGGAGTAGGTTCCTGTCCAGGGACAAGTTGAACTAGAGGGCCCAGAGATCTCTTAGATTCTGTGATTTCATGATTCCACAAACATTAATCCTAGGTTTAAGAATGTCCCAGAATGTGGAAAAACCGGGACACTAATACACTATTGATGAAGTTGTGAACTAATCCAACCATTCTAGAGAGCAATTTAGAATTATGCTCAAGGGCATACTCTTTGACCCAGCAGTGTCAAAAAGATCTTTAAAAACGGGGAAAGAGCCCACATGTGCAAAAATGTTTGTGGCAACCTTTTTTGTAATGGCCAGGAATTGGAAACTGACAGGATGCCCATCATTTGGAGAATGGCTGAATAAGTTATGGTCTATGAATGTTATGGAATATTATTGTTCTATAAGAAATGACCAGCAGGATGATTTTAGAAAGGCCTGGAGAGACTTACATGAACTGATGCTGAGTGAAATGAGCAGAACCAGCAGATCATTGTATATGGCAACAACAAAATTATACGATGATCAGTTCTGATGGCCGTGGCTTTCTTCAACAGTGAGATGATTAAGGTCACTTCCAATGATCTTGTGATGAAGAGAGCTATCTACATCCAGAGAGAGGACTGTGGGGACTGAGTGTTTGCATAGTATGTGCATTTTGTTTTGTTGCTGTTGTTTGCTTGCATTTTGTTTTCCTTCTCATTTTTTTTCCTTTTTGATCTGATTTTTTCTTGTGTAGCATGATAACTGTGGAAATACGTGTGGAAGAATTGCACATGTTTAACATATAATACATTACTTGCCTTTTGGGGAGAGGGCAGGGAGAAGGGAGGGAGAAAAAAATTTGGAATACAAGGTTTTGCAAGGGTAAATCTTGAAAACTATCTGTGTATGTGTTTTGAAAATTAAAAGCTTTATTTAAAACAAAAAAGTCTTACTGGCTCCAGGTCTGGTGCCTATCCACTAGTCTATCCACTAGTTATTTCTTCCACATCATTGTTGGTGGAGTTGTGAATGGATCCAACCATTCTGGAGAACAATTTGAAACTGTGCTCAAAAAGTTATCAAACTGTATACCCTTTGATCCAGCAGTGTTTCTACTGGGCTTATACCCCAAAGAGATACTAAAGAAGGGAAAGGGACCTGTATGTGCCAAAATGTTTGTGGCAGCCCTCTTTGTAGTGGCCAGAAACTGGAAATTGAATGGATGCCCATCAATTGGAGAATGGCTAAATAATTTATTAATTTAATAAGCTACTTGGTATCACACCACTAATATGTTGTCATAGTCAAGATTGAACTCAGATCTTCCTGATTCCAAGTCTTTTCTAATATATACCTCTTCTTTCCCTAGCTTCTTAATATTTTTATGCTCCTTTTTCTAACTTGGATAAGTTTCCCATTACAGGCTCCCTCCATATTATGGAATATCATTGTTCTGTAAGAAATGACCAGCAGGATAAATACAGAGAGGCTTGGAGAGACTTACATGAACTGATGCTAAGTGAAATGAGCAGAACCAGGAGATCATTATATACTTCAACAATGATACTGTATGAGGATGTATTCTGATGGAAGTGGATTTCTTTGACAAAGAGAAGATCTAACTCAGTTCCAATTGATCAATAATGGACAGAATCAGCTACACCCAGAGAAGGAACACTGGGAAATGAATGCAGACTACTTGCATTTTTGTTTATCTTCCCAGGTTACTTTTTACCTTCTGAATCCACTTTTTCTTGTGCAACAAGAGAACTGTACGGATCTGCACACATATATTGTGTCTAAGATATACTTTAACATGTTTAACATGCATAAGATTGTCTGCTATCTAGGGGAGGGGGTGGAGGAAGGGAAGGGAAAAGTCAGAACAGAAGTGAGTGCAAGGGACAATGTTGTAAAAATTACCCATGCATATGTTCTATCAATAAAAAGCTATAATTTTTAAAAAGAGTCTCAGTTTCCTTATCTCTAAATTGGGAGGAAGGGATAAAAATATTTTGACTCCTGACCCAGTAAAGCTGTTGTACAATTTGAATCCATGACCAAAGGGTATAAAACTTTGCATACCCTTTGACCCATCATGTCAACACTAGATATATACCCAAAAGTAATCAAAGGAAAAGAGAAAAAATCCAAATGTACAAAAATATTGGCAGCACTTTTTATGGTGGCAAAGAATTGAAATTAAGGCAATGCTCATCAACTGGAGAGTGGCTGAATAAGTTATACTACATGATTATGATGGAATACCATTATACTGTAAGAAATAATGAAAAGAATAGTTTTTGGAAAAACTATATGAACTGATACGAGTGAAATGAGCAGAACCAGGAGAAAATTGTACACAGTAACAGCAATATTGTAAGAATGATCAACTGAATGACTTAGCTACTCTGGTCAATGAAATGATCCATAATTTCAAAGTACTCTTGATGAAAAATTTACCTCCAGAGAGAGAACTGATGAACTTGATTGCAAATTGAAGCATTTTTTTTCATTTTCTTCATTTTTCTTGCTTTTGAAACATGACTTAAGTAGAAATGAGTTTTGCATGACTTCACATGTAAAATGAATATCATTTTACTTGTCTTCCCAATATATGGTGAAGAGGCTAGAGAAAGAAAAAGAATTTGGAACTCAAAAACTTCAAGTGAATATCAGAAAAAGAATTGTGAGGAAAGCACTTCCCAAATTATAAGGTGCCAGATAAATAAGATGATGATTATTATTAATTTCCAAACTGATTTTTAAGCAAAGATGGAGTCTTTTTTCCAAGTAAACAAAAAAAAAGCAATCTGCTCACAATCTTCTATGGGCTCAGCATCTTTTAAAGGATGACTGGTACTAGTCTCTTCAGTTTTAATCATAGTCATGATTTGATACTATTTAATAGAGCTGAAAAAAGCTTTGGGAGATGGTCTCCTGCTAAACCTTATTTTGCATACCCCCCTTTTTTTTCCTGTTCTTATGGATTCTTTTATATATATATATAATAACTTTTTATTGACAGAACCCATGCCAGGGTAATTTTTTACAACATTATCCCTTGCACTCGGTTCTGTTCTGATTTTTCCCCTCCCTCCTTCCACCCCCTCCCCCAGATGGCAAGCAGTCCTTTACATATTAAATAGGTTACAGTATATCCTAGATACAATATATGTGTGCAGAACCGAACAGTTTTTGTGTTGCACAGGGAGAATTGGATTCAGAAGGTATAAATAACCCGGGAAGCAAAACAAAAATGCAAGCAGTTTATATTCATTTCCCAGTGTTCTTTCTTTGGGTGTAGCTGCTTCTGTCCATCATTGATCAATTGAAACGGAGTTAGATCTTCTCTTTGTCAAAGAGATCCACTTCCATCAGAATACATCTTCATACAGTATCGTTGTTGAGGTATATAATGATCTCCTGATTCTGCTCATTTCACTCAGCATCCGTTCATGTAAGTCTCTCCAAGCCTCTCTGTATTTGTCCTGCTGGTCATTTCTTACAGAACAATAATATTCCACAACATTCATATACCACAATTTACTCAACCATTCTCCAATTGATGGGCATCCATTCATTTTCCAGTTTTAGCCACTACAAAGAGACCTGCCACAAACATTTTGGCACATACAGGTCCCTTTCCCTTCTTTAGTATCTCTTTGGGGTATAAGCCCAGAAGTAGCACTGCTGGATCAAAGGGTATGCACAGTTTGATAACTTTTGGGGCATAATTCCAGATTTGCATACCCCTTTAAGTCCAGGCATTAGGAGACCTCCAGCCTGAGGAAGGAGATATGGGAATATACAGTCTAAGAGGCAATTCTAAAACACCATTCATACTTGAACTATTCTTCTTCTTTCTGAGCCTGAGAGATTGTATCTGGCATAGACTGGAGCTAACAATTCCCATAGTACATTGGAAGCCAGGCAACCCACAACCAGAAGTTCACAGACCAAGAGAGATCTGAATGAGGTATTAGAACTGGAAGAGATCTTAGAGATAATTTTGACCAATCCTCTCTTTTTTTAATTGTAGCTTTTTATTTACAAGGTATATGCATGGGCAATTTTTCAGCATTGACAAATGCAAAACTTTTTGTTCCAACTTTTCCCCTCCTTCCCCCACCCTTTCCCCCAGATGGCAGGTTGACCAATACATGTTAAATATGTTAAAGTATAAGTTAAATACAATATATGTATACATGTCCATACAGTTATTTTGCTGTGCAAAAAGATTCGGACTTTGAAATAGTGTACAATTAGCCCGTGAAGGAAATCAAAAATGCAGGCAGACAAAAATAGAGGGATTGGAAATTCTATGTAGTGGTTCATAGTCATCTCCCAGAGTTCTTTCACTGGGTGTAGCTCAACCCTCTGTTTTTATAGATGACAAAACTGAATCCCAGAGATGGGTAATAACTTTTTTACTTTTTTTTTAACTTAAATGTGCAATCCTTTTAAACATATTTCCTTATTTGTCATCTTGTGCAAGAAAAATCAGGTCTAAAGGGGAAAAAACACAAGAAAGAAAAAACAAAGGGAAAAAAAGGTGAAAATACTATGCTTCAATCCTCATTTAGTCTACATAGTTCTCTCTCTGGATGCAGATGACATTCTCCATCAATGGGCAGCAATTTGACCAAGGTCACACAGGTAGCAAGAAACAAGAAGATCTGGCTATTTATAAAAGTAGGATGCTAAGGCACAAGGCCAGAAGCAACCTCCAGATCAGAAGTCAGGAGTCATTAGCAGAATCAGCAACATGGGAAAAAAGACTAAAAGATATAGTTGAGCAAAATGATCTAGAACTGGCAGGTGAGATTAGGTTTAACACAGAGACCAAAATAATTTACCCACTCAGCTTCCTGAGGGAGCAAGCTTATATTTATTCCCAGTTGCTGAAGCTGCCCAGGGTCTTATTTGTGCAAAATTAAGCTCCAGCTGCCTTCTCTGATCCCACCAGTAGCTTTATGCTTGGGAAAACAGCCATCTCTAAGGGCCAGAAATGATCATTCAAGGCCCAGCTCAATGCTCCCATTCTCTGAGGAAACCTCCCTAACCAATTCCAACTTCAACAAGCTTTTATGATGTTTTCATGTTAAAAAAAAAAAAATAGAAAAGTGTATGAGATACAAAGATTAAATAAGACAAAGTCCCTGCCCTCACTGAGATTACTGTCTCTAATGGGGAACCACCCTGGGTGGTTCAGTGGATAGAAAACTACTCCTGAAATCAAGAAGAATCATCTTCAGACTGTGTGATCTTGGGTAAATCACTAAATCTTCTGCCTTAGTTTCTCATCTGAGATATGAAAAAACTAATAGCACCTATCTCCTAAGTTGTTGTGCGAAGATGTTTGAAAATACTTAGTATTGTACCAGGTACATAATAGGTCCTTAATAAATGTTTATTCCTTTTTTCCTCTCCATTAATATAGTTTCTGTTGTCTGTCCTGCTCATGTTGAAACTAGTCATATTTTGTTTGATAAAATTTTGAGAAATCATAATAAAAAACCAATTAATTTCTCTTGCCCAACTACTGAAAAAAGATTCAGAAAAGTCCAGGTAGTTTCATTTTGCTTCAGGAGCATGGGTATTCACCCCAGTGAACTCATAGATAATCAGTGTATAGCTTTTGGGGAGATAAACGACATTTCCCTACTGTACTATAAATTCCTGGAAGGCAGGTAGTAAGTATTTTCTAAATGTAGCCTCTTCCCCCCAAGGCTTATTACAGTGTTCTGAACACAGTAGGTGTTTAATAAATGTTTGTTAAATTGTATCATGATCCCATTTTTATTCAACTTGCTATTGTAATATTACATCTTTTCAATTAGACAGTCTCTAAGTTTTCTGAGGTCAGGGTTGGAATTTTAGATAGACTGATAAGCCCATAGTACTCAAGACCATTTTTTTAATAATGGCTTTTTATTTTTCCAAATATATACAAAGTAGTAGTACCAAAGACCTTTCACACTAGAACTCCCACTTCCCCATTGCCTTAATCAATATATATGACCTAGGGGGAAAAATTATTCCAGTAAGGAGAAATCTGAATTCTAATCCCACCCTCTGGCATGTCCCAGCTTTGTAAATGAATAAACCACCCACCTCTCAACCTCAGTCCTCTCCCTGTAAAGTGAGGATACTTACCCTACTGCATGGGTCTTTGTGAAGAGATGATGTATGTACTGACAAACAATAAAGCAGTATATATATGCAATTATTATTATCCACTGCACTGTGATTGAATGGCTTCCTAGAATTATCATTAGCCAATGCATCGTGATTAAGTGGCTTCCTGGTGGGCAGCAGCTCAAGGAATCCAATAGAAGAGCACCACTCCAACATCAAGAATTTGATGGATACCTCAGGGTATCAAGATCCTGCCCTGCCTATGGGTGATTATTTCTTATCCACACCTTTGATTTCCTCAATAAAGAGAACTCCTAGTATGAAAGCTCCCTTTACCAATGCAGAGTAGCCCCTCATCTATAATTTATTATCTTGGAGTTTCCCAAGGCACGAAAGGTTAGGTAATTTGTGCATGGTCACATAGCTAGTACAGTTATTCCTTCCACATCACAATTTTCCCCATCATGATTTTGACACAGAGCCACAGAGGACATTTGAAGGCCAGCAGACAACACAGGAAAAGTTTAGAAACCCAGAAATGCATAAACTGTATGTATAATACTGTATAATATCAACATATTTTATCTTTTAATACCATAATAATTCAGATTTCTCTGATATGAAGAGAGGGCCAAAAATTGATTTTCCAGATCAAGGGGGCACTGCACCCTCACACTTGCAATGTGGAAAGGATAATTGTATATGTCAGAGGTAAGATTTAAACCAAGATGTTTTAAATGGCAAGATGGGCTCTCTATACAGAAGACAAAAAGCTATACATACATATGCAAATCCATAAACAACCAAACACACAAGCACATTCTCCAGGCCTTTCCCCCCACTCCAAAAAGGCTAACGTTGTATGTCTCCTGCCAGGCCGCCGGACCTGCTCCCACAAGCTGAAAGGCCCGACAAGACAGGGAATGCTCTGTCCAGGCTTTCGGGCCAGAGGAGAAAAGGGGCCCCAGCGAGGATCAGCCTCTCCCCGGCTAAATGGGGCACCTTCAGCAACGTCTCCCCAAAACCCACTTAAATGCTCACTGTTTGTCTTTGGTGCCTGGGAATCAAGGATCTGATGAACATGAAAAGTCCAGGGTGCTCAAAAGCTGTCTTTGAAAACCTCCCTGGGCTTCCTTTGTCAGAGAGCTCCCATTGTCCTTCAAAGGATTCCCTCACCACCTCACTCCCTCTTTGTACCAAGCAAGTGCCAGGCTAATTATCGAGAAACGTTCCCGGTTCCTGCTGCCACGGGAGAAGTCAGTGCCTCTCTGGGACTGGGAGATGGGCTAGGGAACCAAGTGTCCCATCTGTGTCCCTCTTCCCCCAGACCAGGACTCTCCTCCTTCCCCTCCCCATCTGTTCCTCACTCCCGGAACACAGCCTCGCCCTCAGTCACCAGTCTCCCTCCTGTGGTTCTGGCTACACCCCGAATCCTACCTCCTGCAGAAGCCTTCCCAGACTGTGCAGATGGAAGAAGCTGATGTTGGGGCCAGCCCTAGGCAACAATCAAGAAGGAGGTTAAGTGTCACAGGATGGGAGTCCAGAAGTAGCATTTCAATTGGTTGAGGCAGCTTAGGTGCAGTAGACAGAGCATCAGCCCTGAAGTCAGGAGGACCTGAGTTCAAATCTGATCTCAGATACTTAACACTCCTACCTGTGTGAACTTGGGCAAGTCACTTACCCCCAACTGCCTCAGCCAAAAACAAAAAGGATTTCAATTGGCTGTACTGCTTGTTAGTGTAATCTTTATATGATCAGTAAGTCCTTGTCCCAAATCTCCCTTGAATAAGTGATGGGAGTTCCCCATAACAGAGCCAGATGAATATCCCTCTCAGGATTAAGGGGTAGGCTAGAAGAAGACCCATAGGTTCTATTCCTTCATTCTCCCCTATAGTGACCAGCCGGTGACCATATCATTTAACCAATTAACAGCTGTTACAAAGGGAAAGTTTCTGATAATATATAGCAAAAATAAAAGTACAAACATCGTCTCCAACAACAGGGGCTCACTCTCTCTCCCCTCTCCTTGACCACCTCAGTCCTTGGGGAGAGTAAGCTCAAGCTTAAAGTGGCTACATTCACCCCACCAAGTCACTCTGAATTCAGCATAGCTACTGGATGAGCTGCTCCTTTGTGGAAAGGCAAATCTGCAAGTTGGGCCAGGTCCTTCAAGTAGGTTTAGGGCCTCATAAGAATCTTAGCAGGCTTGGCTGTCCATAAAATCTGCCGTTGGTTCCAGCATCCACACAGATTTCACGAGGGCACAGCCTAGACTAATACCCCTTCACCTAAGAACAAGAGAGAAGAAAGGCAATGAACGTTTATATTCAGGAGCACCACGTGGACCTGGGTGCAGGGATTAAAGTCTGAAGCATCCCCTTCTCACCAGACTTACATGTCTTCTTCACTCAAACCACTCAGGCAGGAGAAAGTACTGAGTTACTCTGTGACCATTTTTTTTTGGGTCTGGTAACTAAATGGTACAATGGATAGAGTATCAGGCTTGGAGTCAAGAAGGCCTGAGTTCAAATCTGACTTTAGATGCTTATTAGCTATGTGATTTTAAGCAAGTCACTTAACTCTGCCTCAGTTTTCTCATCTACAAAATGGGAATAATAATCGAAACTATCTCCTTAATATAGGGCAGCTAGGTATCTCAGTGAATAGGGGACCAAATCTGGAATGAGGAAGACTCCTCCAGTCTTAAATACTTACTATGTGACTCTGAGCAAGTCACTTAACCTTGTTTGACTCTGTTCTTCATCTGTAAAGTAAGCTGGAGAAGGAAATGGCAAACCACTCCAGCATCTTTGCCAAGAAAACCCTAACTGGGTCCCCAAGAGTCAGACATGGCTGAATACCACACACCAAATAAGTTTGTTCTTGACCTCTTGAGCCTCAATTTTCTCATCTGTAAAATGAAGGTGATAATTCCAATATGACTCCCCTCACAAGGTTGTTGTGAGGATCAATTATATAATAGTGTTATTATAGAGTCAATGAAAAATGCACTACTTTGCCCAATCTGTAAAAAGAAACATGGAGAAAGGTTATCTACACTTTACATAATCAATTCTCCAGTATCAATCAATCAATTAAGCATTTAGATGTCTACTATGTTGTACACAATGTTATTCTCTCCTTTCCCCCACTACCAGGGGGCCAAAAAGACAAAAATGCCCTCAAGGAACTATTCAGGGAAACAGCATACATACAGATAATTAAATACAAAATCCAAAACATAAGCAAATAAATGCAATGGAATGAAAGGAATTGTGGGGGGAGGGGTGGCACTAGCAACCAGAGGAATCAGAAAAAGAAGTCCTTAGGAGGTGGCTCTGGAGTCAAGCTTTATATCCACATTAAAGGAGATCAAAGACACACATAATTCAAAAGGAGGGATAATCAGAAAGCATCTACCTTTCCCTTTGGAGTGCACTTAGATTCACAGAAACATATCCTTTATTGTTTACAAAAGGCTTTCCGCCCAACAATCTTAGAATGTAGGCGATGCAAATATCATGGTTTCAATTGTCCCTGTGAATATGTCCATCCAGTCCCCTGAACTGTGGCTCTGAGAAATAAGTGACTTGTTCATGACTATATGGATAGTAAGTGTTAGATAGAGAGAGGGAGGGAGGGAAGGGCAGACAGAAAGACAGAGACAGAGAAAAAAACAGAGGGAGAGGGGGAGAGGGAGGGAGACAGACAGACAGACAGACAGAGACAGAGAAAAAGATGGAGGGAGGGAGAGAGAGAGAGAAAGAGAGAGGGAGAGGGGAGGGAGAGAAAGAAAGAGAGAGAGAGAGAGAGAGAGAGAGAGAGAGAAAGGGAGGGAGGGAGGGAGAGAGGGAAAAGGGAGAGAGAGATGGGTGGACAGACAGATGGACAGATGGATGGACAGGTATACAGAAAGACAGAGAGACAGACTGAGTGGTATATTTATGAAAGAGAGAGAGAGAATTTGTTAAGTGCTTATTATATACCAGGCACTGTGCTAAGTTCTGGGGACACAAGTAGGACAGTCCCTATCCTCAAGGAGCTTGAATTCCAGGGGAAGAAGATAGTACAGGAACAGGTACCTGCAAGGGGGCACAGCAAAAGCAATGGGGGAAGTTCTGAGGGAGTTTGGAGCCCCAGAAAGATAGGACAAAATGCTGCCCTGTCAGAGGCTGGGAATGCAAGGGTTGAGCACAAATTTACAGTGAGTTAAGAGAGAAAATAGGATCATCTAGGAGACAGTGGAAAGTGTAGAGCCAGCACTTGAACCCAAATCTCCTAATATGAATCTCAGTATTTTTAACTATACCACATACATATATGCTTTAAAATACTCAAAGATTCCTTCTGAAATCAGCCTTTACCCCACTATTAGTGACGGGGCCCAGCTGAGTTATGGAAGTGAAAAGACTTTGATGATTCATAAGATAGTAATTTCCATCTGGACAAATCAAAGATGTGTGTGTGTGTGTGATGAGGCCCTGGATTATTAGGTGGGGTTAACAGAGAGAACCTGAAGTATTTATAAAATTACTCTGGAGGCCAGAAAAGAAGGACCTTGATGGAGATCAGTTTAACTTCATAGTCACACCCTCTGTGGAGGTTGCGGTAGCCCCCCTTTGCTATGTCCACTCAGAATCCAAGTTATGCCAAACTCCTGGAGTTAAATTTCCCCTATGAAACTGTCCGTGGCCCACTCCACCTTCGCTGAACCCCTTTGGGTTAAGCCCACCACAGCACTCTGACTTACAGTGTCTTTTTCCTCACCCACAGTGTCTTTCTCCTTGTAATAGCTAATTAACTCTTGTGGGATACTGAACTCCTTTATGGATTTAGCTTATCAGTTAAGGGCATATTCCCACCTCATGGCGTATTGCCTTTCTCCTGGTTAATTGTGAGTTCCACTAGGGAACTTGTCTTTTCCACTGTTGATTGTTAAAAACCCTTTCCTCGCTATATGCTCTCCTGCTCCATTTCATATTTACCATTCCTGGAGACTTCTGTATCTCTTCATTTTGACTATAACCTCTTCTCATAAATAAACCTACTTTTTGCCAAAGAAAATAATCATTATGAAATCCTCACATGGCCGAACCCCAACATTTGGTACCTAAACATTAATCTCAAAATTCGGTGCTAAACCCTGAATTCATCATTAGGAACTAGGAATTGCTGCCCTGAACACATCATATGCGTGTGTGTTTGTGCCTCTGCGTGTCTGTGTTTGTATGTGTGTGTTTACAAATAAGGAACAGAAAACTAGGTTTCCTGGATCAATTAACTTTGGAAACTTGCAGTACTTCTCTGAACTTCTGTTTTTTCATCTAAAATGGAGGAGCCGTCCTAATTCCCAGGTGAGAAAACTCTGTATCAACATAGATCAACACCTTTTGTGTTAAAGATCTAGAGACATTATTGTTATCATTGTTCTTATTATTAGGACATAAAAAGGAGAGGCAGCATTGATGGAGAAGGCCTGATTTAGACTCTGAGGGCCTGATTCAAATCCCAGCCCCATTGCTTGCTGGCTTATGGTCAGTGTTCCCTTTCTGGGCCGCAGCGTCCTCATCTGCAAAATGAGACTGGGCTCAGTGCTTTGCGGAAGTAAGCACAGAGTGTGATTCTGTAAAGACACATTTCTTCAGTGGAGACACTAAGGTGAAAGCAAACTCTGGAGGAAGTCAAGCCCTCTCCCGCTCATTACTACTTATACCAGCTGGAGTCAAAGGAGCCTTATGGAAAATGAACAATATTTTTGCAAAAAGGAATCCAAGGCAGACAAACCCGGCACTTCCTCAGCTCTGCCCGAACCACAAAGCAGAAGGGGCTACCTTGAGAAGTGGCTCTGAGTGGGCTCTGAGAACTTGAGCAGGGGCTGGGAAAGTATGGCCGTCCTGCTGGAACCTCTAGACAGAGGAGGGAGGGAAAGGATGGCCTGGAAGAGTAGAGACCCAACAGGGGAAATGCCCCCAGGAGGAGGAGATTAGGTATCTGAATGAGGGGTCGAAGGGAGAATGATTAGTAAAAGGCATAGAAGAGGTGAGCCAGAACGTGTGGGGTTTTATGACTCAAGTAATAGTCTGAACACAGGCCACCAAGAAGGAGAGAGAATATGGGCAGACATGCCCTTACCAGAGAATGAGTGAAACTCAGAATAGGTGTTTTTTCCAAAGATCTTTGTTTTGTGTGTGTGTGTGTGTGTGTGTGTGTGTGTGTGTGTGTGCGTGTGTGTGTGTGTGTGTGTGTGTGTGTGTGAGAGAGAGAGAGAGAGAGAGAGAGAGAGAGAGAGAGAGAGAGAGACAGACAGAGACACAGACACAGACAGGCAGACGACACAGAAACAGACAGAGACAGAGAGACAGAGACAGAGACAGAGACAGAGACCGAGACAGAGAGAGAGAAAGAGACAGAGAGACAAAGACGACAGAGAGACAGAGACAGACAGACAGAGAAACAGACAGACGGATGGACAGACAGAGAGGGAGGAAGGGAGGAGAGGGGGGAGAGAAAGAGACAGAAACAGAAACAGACAGAAACAGAGACAGAGAGAAAGGGGGGGAGAGAGAGAGAGAGAGAGAGAGAGAGAGAGAGAGAAACACAGAGAGGGACAGAGAAGAAAAGAGAGAGGGGAAGGGAAAGGAAAAGGGAGAAGGAAAGGGAGAGGGAGAGAGATAGACAGGCAGGCAGGCAGGCAGAGACAGAGAGAGAAGGAGAAAAGTGAAGGAGAAGAAAAAAACAGAGAGAGAGACATAGAGGCACAGAAAGAGATAGAGACAGGGAGACAGAGATACAAAGATATAGGAAAAGAGAGGGACTGCAAGAAGGAGAGGGAAAGGAACAGAGGGTGGAGAAAAGAAAGAAGAAGGAAGATAGAAGAAGAGAAGGAGAGTAGAGCTTTCAAAGGCATGTGGAGCAAGGCTGTTGTTGCCTGGCAGAAATAGCTGCAGACATCTCTACCCAGCAGGATTGGATTTTCTCCCCACCCACAGTGAGAGCCTCCAGCTCTTAACAACCTGACATATTCTTGTTCCCCTCATTGCCACAAGCACAAGGATGATAATTAATGAACCAGGCCCCTGCTGCCTGCCTGTCTCACTATCTACCTCAAAGACTCCCCTCCTGAGCCCAACTGCCCTTTGCTCTCCAAGGCCAGCTCCCCTGGAGTTCTCTCTCCTTCATATTGCCCCTTTATCTTCTCCCCCACCTTCCTCTGCCCACGATCTCCTTTCCTCCTCCTGTACAAACAATCCTTCCCCAATTCACCCCAAGCCAGTTCCCCTTTCCTTGTTACCTTCCTCATACATACCTTTTCATTGACAAGACCAGTATGGTAGCGGATGGTACTAAATGTTTCCCCTCAGTATCTTTTTCTGCTCTTTCCTAGTCCTCCTATCTCTCAGATCCCCCCATAGGGGCTTTGTCAGTTCTTCCTCTAAGCCATTCTCAGTTATCCTGATATATCCCTTTACTCTGTCCTAGGTCCCTTTCTCTTTTCTTTCATCCCTCCCCCCCACACACACACACACATTTATTTATTTTATTTTTAATTTATGGAATAAAACAAGCATTTCCATAACATAGCATAATAAAAAAAATCATTGCACATGTAACTACAAAGTTATATACTACATGTAACTGAATGTACAACTTGTTATTCCTTTTAAATAGATAACAACATTAAAATACAAATTTTTTCACTTTTATTTTTTACCTTCCACCCTCCCCATCCTATAAATGGTTACCATTAGACATAAATAGGAATGTGTATATATATAATTATTCTATACATTCTACTTATCGTTTGTCTAGATGCAGATAGTATCTTTCCTCATATGTCCTTTATGGTTAATTTTGGTCTTTATAATAATCAAAATGACTTAGTCACTCAAAGTCCTTCTAAAAATAATATTGCTGTTATTGTGGAGTTATTCTCAAAGTGTGATTTAGAGAATCCTGGGAGTCTCCAAAGCTCTTTTGGAGGAGCTACAAATTCAAAATTCGTTTTTATTTCTAATATGGTAAATAACAAAATATAACCTACATAAGCAAAACCTCTTTCAATAAATCCTCAATAATTTTAATAGTATAAAGAAACTGAGAACAAAACTTTGAGAACCACTGCTTTACACAATGTTCTCTTGTTTCTATTCACTTTATCCTTCATTATTCCATACAAATAGTTTCTCTTCTTTCACTCTATACTATCTGGCATGTTGATCTCATCAGCTCTCATGGGTTCAGTTATAATCTTTATATAGATGTTTCCCAAATCTATATATACAGAGTAAACTCACACTTTTCTAATGGCCTCTTAGACTTCTTGACCTTGACATGCCTTAATCATCTCAAACTCAAAATGTCCAAGGCAGAAAAAAAGGGGGGGGGGGCATTATTTGCTCTTTCAAATTTCCTTATTCTATTAAGGTCATCACCTTCCTCCCAATCAGGCTTGCCACCTCAGTGTCATTGTTGACTTCATACTCTCATTCACCAGGTTCACTGGTAAGTGTTTAACAACCGTCTCTCTGAAAAAACATGACATACTTAATTTTAATAGCATTATTAATATTTCTCCATCACTTTCTTAGCTTAGACAATCAACAAAACAATAAATCAGGCCCTGATTTTTAGCCTTTGCCTGTTGCCAAGATGTAAATGCTCACACTGCAAATTTAACAATTGGTTCTTTTTTATTTTTAATTTATGGAATACAAGAAGCATTTCCATAACATAGTATAATAAAAAAGATGATTGCACATAAAACTGCAAGTCTATTATGTACAATTTGCTATTCCTTTTAAATATACACTAGTTATCATGTAAATTTATTTTTTCTTT
Source organism: Antechinus stuartii (assembly GCA_016696395.1). Lineage (NCBI taxonomy): Eukaryota > Metazoa > Chordata > Mammalia > Dasyuromorphia > Dasyuridae > Antechinus > Antechinus stuartii. Next base: position 42,294,504 of record MU174354.1, read on the forward strand.
TTTCTTCCCTCCCTCCACCTTAGAGACAGCTACCATTAGACACAAATATATACATAAATATATATACATATATATGTAACATTATTCTATATATCTATTTGTCTGACTAATGCACACCCCTGAAGATTTGAGGATTTATCTCACATAGATTATTTTTTGTTAAATCTCATCATTTCTACCTTTAGGGTATCTATCATTTATGTCCCCTTCTCTTTACTCATATAGGCATAGCTTTAGTTCAAAACCTCATCATCTTTTATCTGGACTACTACAATGGCTTCTAACTAGTCTCCCTGCCTCTCCCCACATCTTCCACTCAGGTGCCTAGGTGACTTTTTTCCTAAAGCATGGATTTGACATGTTACTCCTCTGTTCCCCGGGTTCCAGTGAACCATTTTATCCCCTTGATCATATAGAAAGCCCTCTCTTTGTCGCGTGAAGCTCACTGCAACCTGGCCCTTCCATACCTTTCCAGCCTTCTCACTCTTTACTTTCCTCCACCCTCTGGGGCATCTAGCTCTAGTGGCCCACTTGCAGTTTCTTGAATACTATACTCCATTTTCCATAACCATTTCTTTGTACTCTGTCCCCTATTCTTAAAATACTCTGCTCCCTCAGGTCAGCCTCTAATCTTACCTGCTTCATTCAAAACTCAGCTCAAAGCTCACTTTCTGTAGGAAGGCTTTTTCTAGACTCCTCAGTTGCTAATGTATTCCTCTCTTAGATTATCCACTTAAACTATTACATCTACTTGGCATATATCTTGTATGTCCCTAATAATTTACATGCTATTGCCCCTGTTGAAATATACAAAATCCTTTAGGGCAAGAACTAATTTTTTTTTTGCTTTTCTTGTATTTTCACAGTTTCTGGAGCATAGTACCTATTTAATAAATGCTTGCTGACTGACTGACTGATCTAGGGAGATAAAGAGCAGAAGTAATGCTGTCAGAGCCAAGGACCACTTCTAGCAACAGCTTGCTTCCTTCTTTCTGCAGTGTAGCTGTGATGTCTTATGTACCCTTCTATCCCATGGCATGGTACTAACACCTTCAGTTTACATGGACAATATTCCATTGGGGAAGCTAGGTAGTGCAGTGGTTAGAGCACCAGCCTTGAAGTCAGGAGGACCTGAGTTCAAATCTGGTCTCAGACATTTCATACTTCTTAGATGTGTGACCCTGGCCAAGTAACTTAACCCCACTTGCCTCAGGGGAAAAAAGAGAGAGACAAAGAGAGAGAGAGAGAGAGAGAGAGAGAGAGAGAGAGAGAATATTCTATCATGGAGATAAACACTTTTTGTCTCATACTTTAGATTTCTTGGAATAAGCCATAATCTCGCTTATCTCAAGATTTCTATAGAAAAGGAAAAAGAGCCTTTGACTTCAGTGTAATAACTCAAGTTAACAATATACATCAAACATAGAACAGGATTTATAAAACCCAACAAATAATTGAAATAGAAAGGTTTGTACCTGTGCCCACAAATAGTTGAGAACTCTTCTTCACTCTCTGGTGGCCCTTACCTTCCTTGTGGAACATATTGACTTCTCCAGATCAATAAGATTACCTTAGGATTGGGTCCTCCTGCCCCCCAAAAGGGAAGAAAATTAAAGTTTGCTAAAGAACTAAGGAGCCCTTAGTGATGCTCACTTTCTCTAAACATCCACAGTTATACTACTTCCCTGGAGTTGAAGTTCTCCTGTAAAGGGGAAGTACTTGAGATTCCTAAAAAGTCAAGAAACTCACATCAGTATTGAGCCCTGTCTGTTAGAAGGCCTTTATAGTGCTTCATAGTTACAGAATTATTCTATGGTTGAGGGTTTCCTATTTAGAAAATAATTTGGGGATTGATAGAGAGTTGACTCCCTTTTGCTGAACTGACAAGTTCACAAAACTTCTAATACTAAAGAAGAGAAAGGCTAACTAGCATCATAACTGTCTCTTGTTATCCTTTAGTGCAATCTCCAAACTCCACAAAGTCCAGAAATTCCTCCTCTTACTCTCCAAGAATTCTGGATCAATGCCATCTGAGGACCAATCCTCGTAAACAATGATAACCTAACAAAATGTATTCTTCAATTATTAACATACTTCTAGACTATCATATCATCCCCATCTCAGGGATTCTGAATTCCTGAGTGCCATTGTTCAAACTCCATTCTCCATCCTTAACCAATTGCTTCTGATCTTATCCCTCCCTAACCCAATCACCTCTCAACATCTCACTCCAAAGCTACCCAGCTCTCCCACTATTCTCTGTGCTCCATAATTAACAAAATAAATTTCAGCTTAAACCTTTTCCAAGCTCTTTCTCCACCTTCTTGACTTCATTGAGATCCCATCACCTACTAATGACATAATTTCTCTGATTACCTTTCTAACATTGAGCCCTTAATTCTCTGTTGATGGTGGAGGGAGTTGTAATATTCATTATGCCCCATTACCCTTTGCAGGTTTTTCCTCTACTACTATCACTCAGTAACTTGTCCTCCTTTGAAGTCCATTCAATCTTTATTTACCACCAATAAAGATTCTGGTCTCTATTGTCTTACTGACTTCCAGGACACTTTCTGTTCTCAATGAATTCAGTGCCTTATCTAATTTTTCTCTACAATTCCTGCCCTCAAACTAGGGGATTGAAACACACATATTGATAGTCACTTAAATATTCTAATGTCACAATTTCTCAACTTACTCATTTTCCATGAACCACATCTACATACCACCACAACTCCACATAAAGATAACCATATTCTTGATCTTTCCATCACTCACAAGTAATTCCATATCTATGTTCATGAATCACATAACATAATAATCAATGACAAAAAATAATCTAGTATTTGATAAATCCCCAGAACTGGAAAATAATGCCAGAAACTCAGCATAGACACATAGCTCACACACCACACAAAAATAAGTTCAAAATGGGTATATGACTGGGTATAAAGGGTGATACCATATTCAAATTAGAAGATCAAGGGATAGTTTACTTATCAGATTTTTGGAGAAGAGAGAAATTTGTGACTAAAGAAGAACTAGAAATGTTATGAAATTTAAAATGGATAATTTTGATTACATTAAATTAAAAAGGATTTGTACAAACAATATTAAGAGGGAAGCACAAAGCTGGGGGAAATTTTACAGCCTGTGTTACTGATAAAGACCTCATTTCTAAAATACACAAAGAACTCAGTCAAATTTATAAGAATACAAGTCATTTCCTATTTGAGAATTGGTCAAAGAATGTGAATAATTTTCAGATGAAAAAATTAAAGCCATCTGTAGTCATATGAAAAAAATGTTCTAAAACACTATTGACTGGAGAAATACAAATTAAAACAACTCTGAGGTACCACGCCTCTCAGATTGACTAAGATGATGAGGAAAGATAATGATAAATGTTGGAGGGGATGTGGGAAAACTGGAACACTAATGCCTTGCTGGTGGAGTTGTGAAGTGATTCAACCATTCTGGAGAGCAGTTGGGAACTATGCCCAAAGGGCCATCAAACTGTGCATAACCTTTGCTAGATGACTACTAGGTCTGTATCCCAAGGAAATCATAAAAGAGGGGAATGAACCCACATGTGCACAAGTGTTTGTAGTAGCTCTTTTTGTAGGGGCAAGGAACTGGAAAATGAGTAGATGCCCATCAATTGGGGAATGACTGAATAAGTTATGATACGGGAAATTATTGTTCTATAAAAAAGTGATGAACAATCTGACTTTAGAAAGGCTTGAAAAGATTTGCACTAACTGATGCTGAGCGAAATAAGCAGAACCAGGAATATATCGCACACAATAACAGCAAGAATGTGTGATGATCCACTATAAAATACTTAGTTCTTGTCAGTGATTCAGTGATCCAAAAAAATCCCAATAAACTTTGGATGGAAAACACCATTTGCATCCAGAGAGAAAATTACAGACACTGAATGTAAATCAACATGTGCTATGTTCACCTGTTTTTCCCTTTTTCTTCTATTTTTTTTTTCCTCTCCTGATTTTTCCCTTTTGTTCTGATTTTTCTCCTAACATGATTCATAAGCAAATGTATTTATAAAAAATGAATGTACATAGCTTATTTTTTATTCATTCCCTATCATTTATATACCTTCTTCTGCTACTTCCTCCTATGTACCTGTTTTACATTAAAAGGTAGCCCTATTCCTTACCAAGACTAACTCCTCTATATGCACAAGCAATCCCATTCCATCCTAAGTGATCCCATTCTATCCTATCTTCTCCAGCAGATTATTCCTTCTAAAATCCTTACTCTTGTAATAATCTTCCATTCTTCCTTGGTCTTCTGAATGCTTCCCTGATGCTTATGAACATACCCATGTCTCCTCCACCCTCTAAAAATCTGCTGGCTATCATTTTGTTTCTCTCCTCCTTTTTATGGCTAACCCCCGGAGAAAGCCATCTACAATAGATTCCTTAATTTCCTTTCTTCCCCTTTTCTTTTTAACTCTTTGCAATCTGACTTCTGATCTCATCATGCAATAACTCTCTTCAAAATTATTAGTAATATATTTTTTGCCAAATCCAATGGCCCTTTCTCAGTGCTCATTTTTCTAGACTTTTCTCAGCTTTTGTTACTGTTGTTCACCCTCTTCTCCTTCTTGCTAGATTTTCATGACATTCTCTCTAGGTCCTTCTACTGTGGTCTGACCATGTCTTCTCTGTCTCTTTGTTGGACCTTCATCCAGGGGTCTGATAACAATGGGAAATCTCCTTGAGCTCTGTCTTAGACCCTCTACTTTTCTTCCTGTATACTATTTCACTTGCTGATTTCATCAGCTGCCATGGTTTCAATTATTATTAAATTATTCAATCATTATTATTCAATTTTTATTCAATTATTGTCTTTATGCTGATGAATCTCAGATCTACTAGCCCAGCCCTTAACCTCTCTCTCAACTTCCAGTGTCACATCTCCAGCTGCTGATTAGAAATCTCAAATTGAATGTCCCATAAACATCTTGAACTCAATATGTTCAAAACTGAACTCTTTATCTTTCCCTGCAAGCTCTCCCCACTTCCCTAATTTTCCTATTAGTTGTCAGAGGTACCACTATTCTCATAGTCATCGAGGCTCTAAACCTAGAAATCACCCTCAATTCTTCTCTCTCATCACCCCCACCCCACATTCAATCAGTGATCAAGACCTGTTGTTTCAACCTCTGTTACATTTCTCTTAAGTATCCCCTTGTCTCCTCTGACACTATAATCAGACTATGGTGCAGACTCTCATCACGTCATCCCTGGACTAGTTTGCTGGTGAGTGCTCCTGCCTCCAGAAGACTAGAGTGCATACTCCACTCAGCTGTCATATTGATCTTCTGAAAAAATAGATATGATCGTATCATTCTCCTATTCAATAAACTCCAGTAATTCCCAATTAACTGTTATTGTTGTTCAGTCCCTTCAGTTATGACCAATTCTTCATGATCCCATTTGAGTTTTCTTGGCAAAGATACTGGAATGATTCGCCATTTCTTCCTCCGCATCATTTTACAGATGAGGAAACTAAGCCAAAAAGGGTTAAGTGACTTGACCGGGGTCACATAGGCAGCAAATATTTGAGACCAGATTAGAATTCAGGTAGATGAGTTTTCCTGGCTCCAGATCTAGCTGCCCCTTCCTATTAACTCTGGGAGCAAATATAAATCCCTGTTTGGTTTTTGAAGCTCTTCTTTACTTGGCTCTTTCCTAATTTTTCAGTTTTCTTACATTTAATAGTCATACACTGCAAACTGGGAACACTGACCAGCCTCCTTGCTATTTCTTATATACAATGACTCGCTATCTCCCAGATCCAAACATTTTCCATTGCCTGGAATTCCCTTGCTCCTCATCTCTGCTTTCTAGCTTCCTGGCTTCCTTCAAAACTTCTACAAACCTTAGTACTTTCCCTCAAAGTTGATTATGTTTGATTTATTTTGCTTATGTCTTGTTTGTACATACCTTTTGGTACACTGTGTCGCTGTTGCACCGTATTCCTTGTAAGCAAGGACTGTTTTATTTATTCTCTTCTATTTTGATTTTTTTTTGTTTTTTTTTACTTTTTTTTTTGTATGCACAGTGAGTGGTACATAGTAGGCACTGAATATATGCTAATTGACTGGTTGTTGATTAAAATCAGACTGTCATCTGGGCCACTCTTTCCAACCACCAACTGTCTTTGAAGTAAAAGAAATTCTAATAACAGTCATACCCTTGGTTCCAGAGCTTTCTCCTTTCCTAGTTTCTAAACCTCCCTGATTTCTGATCCTTGGGCCAAGATATCAAATTCCTTGACCTTTTAGGTCCCTCAATCTATTTAGTTCCCAGGATTCAGAGATCTATTGTACTCAACGCCTAATTGCCTTTCCCTTTATTCTGCCACTGACACCACATGTGGGTGCTTCATTCTAGCATCTCTTTCTCTGCTACTCTATCCTCCAGATTACAAGAATGAAATGTCTATGGCTTATTCATAAGGGAAAAAGAATAGGATAATTGAGAATGAATCTAAAATGTTTCTTTAGAGCCAAACTGGGTAGTACTTAACTTCTAAGTTATTCTAGCTAGGTACAATTCCCTGGGTATATCTTCATTTTTATTATCCTCTCAGCCTCAAACTTCATTACATCTGGCTCCTGTACAGTCCCCCAAAGAGAATGTTGGGTTACATCAAGTCCAAAAAATATACCTACTGATTTTAGAATTGTGCTCTATACTATTTAATTTGACTTTTGCCCCCAAATCTAGTCAGTTACTAATCCTTTCCATCTATCTTCATAAATATCTCTTGATGTCCATCAGTTGGAGAATGGTTGGGTAAATTGTGGTATATGAACGTTATGGAATATTATTGTTCTGTAAGGAAAGACCAGCAGGATGAATACAGAGAGGACTGGCGAGACTTACATGAACTGATGCTAAGGGAAATGAGCAGAACCAGGAGATCATTATATACTTCAATAACAGTACTATATGATGATCAATTCTGATGTTCATGGCTCTCTTCAACAATGAGATGATTCAAAACAGTTCCAATTGATCAGCGATGAACAGAACTAACTACAACCAGTGAAAGAACACCAGGAAATGAGTATGGACTACAATATAGCATTTCCACTCTTTCTGTTGTTCTTTGATTACATTTTTGTTTTTCTTCCCAGGTTATTTTTACCTTCTTTCTAAATCTGATTTTTCTTGTGCAACAAGATAACTTGTATGTATACATATATGTATATATATATATATATGTATATATATATATATTGTATTTAACATAAATTTTGACATGTTTAACATGTATGGGACTGCCTGCCATCTAGGGGAGAGGATGAAGAGAGGGAAGGAGAAAAGTTGGAACAGAAGTTTTTACAAGAGTAAATGTTGAAAAATTACCCGTGTATATGTTCTGTCAATAAAAAGCTATAATAATAAAGGAATAAACTAAATAAATAAATAAATGACTGAATGAATAAATAAATAAATAAATGACTGAATATCTCTTGAATCCACTCCTTCACACAGTGACCTGCCTAGTTCAGGCGTCCATTACCTCTAACTATTGAAATTTGTTTATTTCAATTCTGATGGACCTGGCTCATTTCAACAATGAGATGAACCAAATCAGTTCCAATAGAGCAGTAATGAACTGAACCAACTACACCCGTGAAAGAACTCTGAGAGATGACTAAGAACCACTAGATAGAATTCCCAATCCCTCTGTTTTTGTCCACCTGCATTTTTTATTTCCTTCACAGGGCAATTGTACACTACTTCAAAGTCCGACTCCTTTTATACAGCAAAATAACTGTTTGGACATGTATATATATATTGTATTTAACTTATACTTTAACATATTTAACATGTATTGGTCAACCTGCCATCTGGGGAAAGGGGTGGGGGGAAGGAGGGAAAAAGTTGGAAAAGGATTTGCAACTGTCAATACTGAAAAATTACCTATGCATATATTTGTAAATAAAAAGCTATAAATAAAAAAAATTTTTAAAGAAATTTATTTATTGATTTTCCTGATTACTATCTCTCCCCAATTTTATCCATCCTCCAAACAGTTGCATGATTAGTATTTTCCTGATTTTTAATCATGTCATCACCCTACTCAAAAATCTTCCATAGCTACCTATAACTTCTAGTATAAATATAAGCTTTTGAGCTGAGCATTTAAAGTCCCATAATCTGGCTCTCATCTAATTTTTTGGATTTCTTTTATGTCATTGTCATTACCATTGAGTCATTTTCCAGTTTTGTATGATTCTTTGTGACCTCATTTATAGTTTTCTTGACAAAGATACTAGAATGGTTTGCCATTCCCTTCCTCATTCTTTTACATTACTCCTCTTTATAAACTCTATGTTTCAAGCTAATTAATCAGTCATTCCTCCAACTCAGTATTGCATTTTCTATCTCTATTTGTATAGGCAATTTTCTATGACTACAACTCACTTTCTATCACCTCTTGCCTCTTAGGATCTCTAGCTTCCTTCAAGGCTCAGCTCATATGCTAGTTTCTTTCTTTTTTTAATTTATGAAGTAAAAAATGCTAGTTTCTAAGATGAATTTTTTCCAATTCTCCTTCTCCCTCCCAACCCACTTCCCCCTCCACTCACACATACTGGTTATGTTCTCCTCCTCAAAATAGCATGTAAATTTATGTATCTGTTTGCATATATATCCCCTGCCCTTTCTCAGTAGACTATGAGCTCCCAATTAAATGTTATACTATTCCACTCCAAGACATACTTCTCAATCTTGAAAATATGATATTTCAGGAAGTGGAGAGTGAGGATGAAACCAATGTAGAGGAGTTTCCTAATCAATTTGATGAGATTTCTTGGTGACAAGACTTGGTTTGAAACCTTTAATATATCTCATTGAGTCAGTATGGAATATTTAACTTGGACTCATATAAATCAACATGGGACGAAATGTCTGTCTCAGAGTGGAGCAGAGCAGAACTACCACTTTTATGGTAAGGTTCATTTGCAAGATGAAATTCCCCCTTGTTTTTTGTTGTTGTTATTGTTACTGCCTTTTTTTTTTCCTTTTTTGGAGGACAGACTAGACTTTAGGTGACATACTATAAATTTTAGGGAAGGCGCCAATCTGCATTAAAAGAGAGTATTTTCACATTTTAGTGTTCTTTTCACCACTAAAATCACAGATCAGACCCTATACCCTATATTTTGCATGTACTTTTATATGTATTTATTGTCCTTCTAATAGAACAGAAAGTCCTTGAGAACTGAGACTATTTCAGGTTAGCCTTTTTATCGCCACAGCCTAGTACAGTGCCTAGCACACAGCAGGTACTTAATAAATGTTTGATTGATGGTTGCTCTTTAGGTTGTTTTTTTCCAAAAAAGGTGGGGGGGAGGCAAAAATAATAAAAATAATAGCTTTCCTGGCAAATGACACTTCAGTACAAAAGAGGTGGTTCCTCTCTCAGGCAAACAATTTATCCCATGATGATTTACATGAACCTGGGCCAAATATTCTCTATCTATTTATTGAGATTTATTATAAAAGCTATGTGGCTCAGTGGATAGAGCCCTGGGCCTAGAGTCAAAAGGACCTGAAGTCAAATCTGCTCTCAAATGTTTAGTAGCTCTGTGACCCTGGACAAATCATTAACCCTGTTTACCTCAGTTTTCTCATATGTAAAATTATCTGGAGAAGAAAATGGCAAACCGTTCTAGAATCTTTGCCAAGAAAATCCCAAGTGGAATCATGAAAAGTCAGACACAAATGAAATTATACAACAACAACATTTAAATGACTTGGTCAGAGTCTCTTAGTCTGTAAATACCAGAGATGCGATGTCTTTCTGGCTCTAAGACATACATAATGAATGTAGGGTGTGGTGTTGAGAGGGAGGATACTAGTAGCTAGAGAGATCAAGAAAGGCTTCATGTAAAAATGGTTTTTTATCTGAATCTTGAAGGAAACTAGGGAATGCAAAAACCAGAAGGGAAGGAGTACATTCTAGCCATGGGATACACTGAGATCAAATGCACAGATAAAGATGGAGAATAATATGGGAGGAACAGAAAGATGTCTGAATTGATTGGATAATAGAATGAGGAAAAGGGACTAATATAATGAGGCTGGAAAGGCAAGCCTGGATTTCAATGTAATCCACATGACTTCATCATCTCACCTCCTTGAGAGCCACAAATGTCTGCTTTGGGGTAGAGACGTGGAGTAATTGCATATTTTCTCCCATCCATGTGGAGTAAAAGGAGAGTCCCTCAACTTCAAGTTTCTAGACCCAGATTCAGAGAGGCTGTGAAATAACTACTTAGACTGAAAGTTAGGTCATGAAAAAATTGTATGTCTTCTTAAAACTTGAAATTCCTTTAGCTGAAAGAAAAGGGGAGATTCTAGGCAATGGCAACACTTTGCAGGAAAAAAAAAAAAAGAATCAAAAAAGGGGCCCATCAAGGATGGAAGTCACAACCTGGGGAAAGAAATGACCTGAATTTTACTAGGGGAGAGACAGGTTTAGATAATTCCTTGCCCCTGATACCATCTGCTAAGGAGATAAAATGCCAACACAGATAATGATAATACACATGTTAAATGACAAGTACATTAGAAAGCAAAGTTAAATAAAGTATAGTTATCTCTTCCATATCATGACTTTTTCATTTCAGTTTTGATATATCATGGGTCAGCATAAGAAATTAAATGAGAATTTTGGGGAAGTTTTACAGAAGACTCAGAAAATGGCATGGGAAAAGTTTAGAAACTCAGATCTGCATAAAAAGATGTGTATAGTATTGTATAGTATCAATATCCCATAAAAGAAAAAGGAAAAAATTCACACTGTTCTCTGATATGAAAGGAGAGTCAAAAAAATTTACATGGATTTGCCAGATCATGGGGGCACTGCATCCCTAACTGTGTACTACAAAAGTCCAGGGGAGAAGATCATCATAAGCAGGACAGCCAGGGAAGAATTTGATTTGACCTCTGAAGAATAAATAAAGATTTAATAAGAAAAGAGAGAACATTCCAGGCATGGGGAATATTATGAGGAAATAAGACACATGATTATTTGGGACCTCATTTGTGATCTTCTTAATAAAACTACTGAAGTAGTCTGCCATTTCCTCCTTCAGCTCATTTTAAAGATGAGGAACTGAAGCAAACAAGGTTACGTGACTTGTCCAGTCACATAGCTAATATCTAAGATCGGAGATGAAACTTCCTGATTCTAGGCCTGGCACTCTATCCATTGTACCATCTAGCTGCCTGAAAGAAAAATACCGGTTTGACTACAACCTAGAGTTTCTGAAAAATAATAATGAGGCTGGAAAAGTAATGAGGCTGGAAAGCCTTGAATGGCAGACCAAAAAAAGTTTAAATTCTATTTTATAAAATTAGTCACTAAAGACTATTTAGCTGAATGATATTTGTGGAAATATGTATAGAAGAATAGCACGTTTAATATTTTTTGGATCACTTGCCGACTGGGGGGGGGGGAGAGGGAAGGGAGGGGAAAAATTAGAACACAAGGTTTTGTAAGGGTGAGTGTTGGAAATTATCCTTAGATATATTTTTTGAAAATGAAAAGCTTTAATTAAAAAAAGATACAACCATTCTGGAAAGCAATCAGAAACTATGCCCTAAAGGCTATCAAATCGAGCATAACATTTGACCCAGCAGTGCCATTACTGGGTCTGTATTCCAAGGAAATTATAAAGGAGGAACAGGACCCACATGTGCAAAAATGTTTGTAGCAGCTCTTTTTGTGGTAGCAAAGAATTGGGAAATGAGTAGATGCCCATCAATTGGGGAATGGCTGAACAAATTGTGGTACATGAAGGTAACAGTATATTATTGTTCTATAAAAATTGATGAACAAGCTGATTCTAGAAAGGCCTGGAAAAATTTACATGAACTGGTGCTGAGTGAAACAAGCAGAACCAAGAATATATTGTACACAATAACAGCAAGATTGTGTTTTGATCAACTATGAAAAGCTTGGTTCCTCTCAGTGGTTCAGTGATCCAAGGCAATCCCAATAGACTTTAGACAGAAAAAGAACTAAGAATACTGAATATAAATCACCACATCTATGTTCACTTTTTTGTTTCTGGGGTTTTTTTATCTCTTACATTCTTTTTCCCTTTTGATTTCATTTTTTCTCTCCCAACATGATTCAAAAAGCAACATGTATTAAAAATCAATAAACTTATTGCAATAAACATAAATATATAAAAAGAAAAAAAAAGATTCTTGAGTTGAGACATATGTACCTGAAAAATAAATAAAGTCATTCTGGCAGTACTAAAAAGGTTGGATTGGAAAAAGGAGAGAGCCGAGCTGGGAAAACTTGTTAGGAGGCTCTTTCAATGGTACAGGCAGGTAGTAATGAGGATCTCTTTTGGGATGATGGCAGTACAAGTCCTGAGGAGGAGACTGATACCATATGCAGTCTGGAGGGGTAATTAATATCTTTTATATATTACTTTAAATTTTTCAAGGCATTTTACAAATATTAGCTGATTTGATTCTCACAACTGTGAGAGGTAGGTGCTATCATTATGCCCATTTTACAATTGAAGAAACTGAGGCAGACAGAGGTTAAATGACTTGCCCAAATTCATATAGCCATTGTCCAAGGCAGAATTTGAACTTGGATCTTTTTGCCTTTGGGGTTCTATCCACTGTATCACTTAGCTACAATTAAGATTTTTTTTAACTCATGGTAGTGGTGGTATTGAGCTATTTGTAAGTAAGCCGGGCAACTCATACACAGATCTTGCCCTCCCTAAAAGTTAAAGATCTATAAGTTTATTCCCAAGGAATCTAGTCAATGTTGTGTATAGTGTAAGTATAGCTGCATATTAATAATTCTGGAGCTGTCTTAGTCATTCAAACGTAGACAGGAAAGTACAAGACATTCCAAAGGGGGAAGCAAGAAATAAACCTCAGTTACAAGACCCCCAAAGCGACCTCTCCAAAGGTCACATTCCTTATGGTCCCAGCCCACTGAGCTCAGGTCACCACTGAGCTGAACTCCTTCCTCACCGGCCACTCAGCCTAGATGACATCTCAATGGAAAGATTCTCCCAATTAACTCCACTTCTAAAAAATGGAGGACATTCCATTCTCTGAGCAGAACCCTCACTCTGACTCGCATGTTCTTTTGAGGAGACGTTCTCAGTTCCCTCTCTGGATGCCCCGGAATAAGTCAGAGCAATCAAAGCACCAAAGACCCAGGGGCTGGACGGGTATTCCCCCAAATATCCCCCTCTGTCCGTTGGCTCTCTCTTGGGCCTCTCTGCTGCCTCCCCAGAGTGATGGGATGGCTGCACCTTAAAGTCGCAGCTGCTCTCGGTAGGAGGATGTTGATGACTTTGGGTCTGGGAATGTTTCTGGCCATCTGGTTCGTCGTTCACGCCACATCAGTCTTCCAGCTGTGCCATCCCCTTCCCCATTTTTCATGGCCTCCAGAAACCTGCCCTTTGTCTGCTTCAGCCTTCTTCCTTACTCTAATCAAAGAGGAAAATACTGTTTGCTCTCACCCTTATCCTGAAGTTTTCTCTTTCTACTCTTGAAATTTTCAGTCCTCAAAAGATCATAGGGTCTTAGTGACTATAAATTAGATATGGATGGATAACATAATGTTTCAGCATATATATATATATATATATATATATATATATACATATATATATACATACATGTACATTTGTATTTGTGTACTATGTATTGTAATAATGTGCATAGATTTGTGTGTATCATATATGCATACTATATATGCATGTATGTAGATTGTGTGTATATGTTATATTATGTGTCCATTTTGTTGTATGTATATATATGAGAATATGTATATTATGTACATGTGTATGTGTGTCTTAGGCTATTTTAATAGTAAAGCTATATTCTTCCTAACAAAAGAGAGTTTTTTCCTTTGCCCTCTATCTGCCCTGGCTAGCCCATATATAGAATGCCATGTTTACCTGCATACCATATTTTATAAGTCACACTGACAAGCCAGAAAGCATCCACCTGGGCGGAACCTTGCCATATGCAGACAGATTTGCTAAGCCTGAAGAAGAGAAGACTTCACATGCTGAGTAATGATAGTTCCTTTCAAATATTTCAATTGAATTCAACAAACATTTATTAAGCACTTAATGTGGGCAGAACCCTGCCTGGTTGGGGAGGGTAATATAACATGTATGAAAAATATGGACTCTGCTCTTAGGGAGTTTTCAGGCTGATATATGGGAGATTATTCCAGGGGTGAAGAAATGTGAGAGAGGTGGGATGGGGTGGGGGGAACCTAGGAGAGGCAGAGTCAGGAATGGAAGGAGTAAAAGGGGCACAGGATTAGCTACAGCAGAAAGAAATAAAGCGGAGGGGTAGGAGGGGTGGAAGCTGACGATCTTGGATCCAGGAGATCATACAGATTCAGAAATATGCAAATGGTTGAATAAGAGAAATTAGCTTGTTTTTCACTTTATCAACAACTGACTTGGGAACTCAGTGAGGAGAGAGAAGAAGCCAGAGGGGAAAGGAAAGAAGCTAGAGGCTATTAGGTACAGTCCTGAGACACTGGAAGACCACTGCCTGTCACAATGCCCCTTACTCTGTCCCTCTGTGAGAGCCTAGATCTGTAAATCATTAAAATTAAAACCAATTAGAAAGGTTTCAAGAAAATCCTAGCACTACTCTGGGGCAAAACAGGGAAATTTAATGGATGTTTCCTCTGTGTTTTGTGGTCCAGCTGGGATTCTGGGAAGATGCCAGGCTCAGCAGAAGGCTCTGGCAAGCCCTCCTCCTGGGGACTGTGATAAAGGATACAGTATCATGACTACAATCCTTCCCTTTCTTGCCTTTCCCTGTGCTGCCCTCACTCACCATCATGAGGGGCTAATCAAGGAGCAATACACTCTTGAACCAGGGGACCATAACATGTACTTTGGAGACCATAGTTAGCTCTGGCTATCCCCTTAAGCCATGACACCTGAATGACCCAGGTAGTGGCTAAGATGTCACTTTGAGGAACAGCCAGGATCCTCTCTCCCTCTTGGCTTCTTTGTTTAGTAATCTCTTTCTATCCTTCCTTGCCTTTAAACAGGGATTTCCCAATCCACCCACTCTCATCCCCGACTATGCTGTGTGGGTCCTGGTTCAAATCTTCTCAACCTGGAACGTCCCTCTGTAAGGACTGCCCTTTTCTCTTATTTGTGAGTCCCACCCCCTGAAGTGTCCGTTTTGAGGAGAGCCCCAAACTGGTTTTTATTCTTCCTAGGACCTGCTCCCAAGCTTCCAAATTTCAGAGACATGCCCCCGTGGCAGTACCTTCATCTCTCTCTTACACTCCAGACCCTTCTTTTTCAGTTTCCTTTTGTGTAGTGTGGTATCCCTTTAGAATGTAAGCTTTCTGAAGGGAAAGGGACCTGTATGTGCCAAAATGTTTGTGGCAGCCCTGTTTGTAGTGGCTAGAAGTTGGAAAATGAATGGATGTCCATCAATTGGAGAATGGCTGGGTAAATTGTGGTATAGAAATGTTATGGAATATTATTGTTCTGTAAGAAATGACCAGCAGGATGAATACAGAGAGGACTGGTGAGACTTATATGAAGTGATGCTGAGTGAAATGAGCAGAACCAGGAGATCATTATATACCTCAACAACGATACTGTATGAGGATGTATTCTGATGGAAGTGGATCTCTTCAACAAAAGATCTAACTCAGTTTCAACTGATCAGTGATGGACAGAAGCAGCAACACCCAAAGAAAGAACACTGGGAAATGAGTGTAAACTATTTGCATTTTTGTTTTTCTTCCCAGGTTATTTCTACCTTCTGAATCCAATTCTTTCTGTGCAACAAGAAAACTGTTCGGTTCTGCAAACATATATTATATCTAAGTTATACTGTGACCTATTTAACATGTATAGGACTGCTTGCCATCTAGGGGAGGAAATGGAAAAATCGGAACGGAAATGAGTGCAAGGGATAATATTGTAAAAATTACCCAGTCATGGGTTCTGTCAGTAAAAAGTTATAATTATTTAAGAAAAAAAAAGAATGTAAGCTTTCTGAGCACAGGGACTATCTTTCTTTTTTGTTGTTGAATTTGTATCCCTAGTGTTTAACTCAGTCTCTAATCCATCGCAAGCATTTTAATGGTTTGTTCACAACCTTCCAAATTCCTACTTGTTACTTTATAATTATTCATCAAAGGTGTGAAAATTTGTGCTGCAGAGCCCCAATTCCATTTCTCTAGCCCCTTAAGGTATAGCAAATGTTTTTATAACAACCATTGAGTGAGGTAGGAAGTACACCTTATTATTCCCATTTTACAGACAGGGAAACTAATGCTCAATAAAGTTAAGGGAGTTGTCCAAAATTACAGAACTTGAATTCCAACTTTGGATTCAAATTTTGATGTCACATTCCAGAATTTTTTGCAGTACTAACCATTTAATGGTGGGGGATATGAGTTTTAGAGCATTAGAAAAATCATGGAATTTGAATTGAGAAACCTGGATTCACATTCCTATTCCATCATTTTGCTTCTATATGATCTTAGACAAATAAGCCATTTGCCCTCTCTGGGTCTCAGTTTTCTCATCTGCAAAATGAGGGAGATGAGGTGAGACATATTGCAGCAGATAATCACTAATTCTAAATCATAAAGTCCTATGAAATGATCCTTTTTATCAATTCTCCAACAACCCCAGATTAAAATTTATTGTTCATTCATTTATTCATCAAGTATTTAATATAAGGTATCTACTTTGCTAGAAACTAGGGATACAGAGATAAAAACAAAACAAAAACATTTCCTGCCCAAAGATGATATAGTAGGTAGAGCTGGCCTAAGAATTGGGAAGAACAGATTTTACATCTAGCCCCAGACATTTACTATCTGGGTGACTGTAAATCACTTAATCTCTACCTTGCCTCTGCTTCCTTAACTGTAAAATAGAGTTAATAATGGCATCTATCTCACAGAGTTGTTGTTTGAATCAAATGAGATAATATTTCTAAAGCATTTATCACAGTGCCCAGCACCTAGTAGGTGCCCTGTGAATACTCGTTTCTTTTCTTCCTAGAGGAAATTAGTGTAGAAAGTTTTTTTCTAGGAATTTGACCTTCAAAGTGAAGAGAAATATAAGGTAATAGCCTGAGAAGATGGTAGCATTATCCAAGGGTGCTTTTGTTTTTTGTGGGGGGAGGAAAGCTTTTGGTTTTCAGTGTGTGTGTGTCTGTGTGTGTGTGTGTCTGTGTGTGTGTGTGTCTGTGTATTTATTAAGAATGGGAAAAGCTGGGTAGATTTGTCAGTGGTAGGGAAAAACCAGTATAGAGGAAAAGATTAGAGATTATCAGCAAGAAAGAGAATATGATTTGGGGAGCAAAGTACTAGAAGAATTGAGAGAAACTGAGATCAAAAATGAACCACAAGTGAACAGATTTCCTGGGTGTGGAAAAGGGGCCACTTCTTCACTGAAGACCGTAGTAAAGGAGAAAAGAATAAGGGGGTGCTATTGTAAAGTCCCTTCACTCTGACTCAGTCTGTTTTTTCCCACCTTGCACAGGGAGCAGCTAGGGGATTACAGCTGTATTATTGACAAGAAGTAAGGAGCAAAGAGGTAAGGAAATAGTAACTGAGAGTAATAGTCAAAGGCAGAGTTTGAAAGAGACAAAATGACAGTGATGGGGGGCAGGGCGCAAATAGTCTCCTCCTTATCTCCTCGGATGACCCAGATACAGTCTGGGCTGGCTAATCATTCCATTAAGCCTATTCTGTGATCAGGATAGCTTTGGCCGGCCAGTCAGAACCAGCCAAACCACCCATTTTCCATTTTGCTCCAGTCTATTTCCAGTTCCCATTGACCAGTAAGTTTTGACCCTAGATCTAGAATTGCTGCATCTTATGAAAAGCTCTCTAGAAATATGAGGCAAACATCTCAGAGAATGGCGCTATTACATTCCTTTGATAGTTCAAGGGAGGACTCCAACTGTATATATTCTAGAACTCCTGGGTCCAATTAAAATTCTGTGTCTGGAAGGCCTTAGCATCTAGGAAAATTGCAGGCTTGCAGCTGTTCAGCAAATATTTATTGTTTATTTTTATGCATTGTCTCCTTCTTATTAAGTACTGTTTACTTACTTATTGATTCTATGCTGAGTAAAAAACGATAAATGCAGCATTCCAGCATATGTATCTGCTCCCATGGAGAACCAACTCCACTCCATCAAGGATACCTGACTAGTCCTTGATAAAATACAACATACAAAAGGCGGGTTACCCAGTAGATGGAAGTAAGTTGCAATCAGTCAAGGATACCTGACTAGACCCCAATAAAATACAGCATACAAAAGGTGGGGTTACCTAATAGATGGCTCGGAATTAAGTTGTGATCAGTAGAGACACAGATGGCTACAATCCTAAATAAATGGAAGTGTCACCTGATAGAATTAGAGTTATGAGGCTGTCTGCTAACCATGGAAGACAGAGCTCTTCAGTGAGGCATTTGCAAACTGACAGGTTGGCACCCACCCCCAGTAGCTATCTGTGTCATCTAGTAGTTAAAATGACAAGAGATTTTGAGACATAAACTAGAAGAGAAGGTGTTCCCAGTTAAGGTCTTCTGTTTTCTAGTTATAACAAGGAGATCCCAGGCAGCATACTCAGAATTCCCCCTACTGTTTTCAGTAGACCCCAGATACTTGCTGAGAGGTTTGCACTGTGGGAATTCCTACACGGATATCCAGGATTCCAGCTCATTTGACTATAGAGAAGCAGTTAGATTAGGATTTCTTGAATTGGTTCAAGAGGAGATGTCTCTCAAGCCAGTGACTATGAACTACCAGATTAACTGTGGAGCTAAATTCTCATCGTCTTCCTAGAGACTGTAAACACCCAAATGATCCTTTCTACCATTTTATTTTCACTATTGGTTAATATTCTTATTAGGGCAATGGTGGTGAGTCACTGGAGTGAACTCTAAGATAGACAAACTGCCCAATTAAGTGGATTGGGTGTGGAGGATGTTGGGTTGGGATTCCCCTATTGACTAAATTCCCCAGAGTCTATCACAACATTTTGCATACCGAAAGTACTTAATAGATGACTATTAGATGAATAAATGAATGAATGAAGTCATAGGATCATAATATCATAGATTTAGAACCAAAAGGAACATTTGAGATCATTTTAGTTAATTAATTCTTTCATTTTACACATATGGAAGACAGGGAGCTGCATGTAAGTTAGAGAGATGCAGAATAATTTGGAAAACTAGCTCTAGTACCAACTTGAACTGAGTCAGAGCTCAAAAGGAGCTCCCATGGTCATTGAAACAGTTTCCCAAGGAGTAATGGGCGTTGAAAAAAATGAATTCAGCCCAAATTCAATATCAGAATTGAGGTAATTCCTATTGAATGGATAAGAAAGATCTAAGGGGCAGTTTTTGTGTTCCTTGTGTACAGTTATCCACCTAACTTTTAAAAAGACAAAATGGTAGAGGATATAATCAGTCTTACAGAAGGGACTGTTGATATAGAAAGAAAAAGGGGACACATCCAGAGTTCACTGATACCTACAAACTTAGAAAAAGCCTCTATCTATATGGGTGTGCTTCCTCTGAAGTCTTTATGAGAAGACACAGCAAATGGCTCTTCGGATGAGAAGTTCCAGATAGGCTGGAGTCCTCACACTGGTGAGATCATAGTTCCATGGAAGCATTAAAGACGAGACCTCAGAGATAATCTTTTCCAACTTACTCATTTCACAGGTCATAGGCTCATAGATTTAGAGCTATATGGGACCTTAAAGGCCATATACTCCCCCCCCTTCATTTTACACATGAGGAAATACATGAGGCCAAAAGAGAAGACACTCACCCCAAATCCCCTAGGTAATAATTATTGGTCCGTATTCAAACCCAAGTCCTATGATACCAAATCCAGTGATCTTTCCACTACAAAAGAAATATCCTGATGTGGAATTGTTCCATTTCCTGGCCTGCCTGCCCTCCTCTCCAGCCCCCTGAGCTGGTACTCTCCCTCTGTAATTGGACAGGTCATTTGCTCTCCACCTCTTCATCTCACACAATTGATTTCCTATATTGACTGGGCAGCCCCAGTCCTAATGACTTCATCCCTGCCATTAGGCTATAGATAAGAGTCTGGGGGGGAGGGAAAAGAACTGCTGGAGTTCCATTACTGTTGCATGAATGAATAGCCCTGAGATGTAACTTCTTTTGCTAGGAAGGGCTAAGCCAACAGCCAGAAGGACCAGGAAGATCTTTATCAAGGCCCTCAGAGGAATCCTGCTGGGAGAAAGTCAAGTCACGTAACTTTGAGTGGAGATGGCAATTCTGCTATCAGAAAGATTCCTAAGTCTTATATGCTCCAAGCAACATTGGAGATGTTTGTCTTGCTAACTCATAGTTATCATGGGATTTAAATAGAAAAGGTCTAGTTAAATACTCCAAACCTTCATCTTGCATGTAACTTATAGGCCAAATCACCAGGAAAAAGCAACTCTGGACTCCCATGATTGTCACTTCAAAGTTGAGAGTTTCTTAATAATCATATTCTTTATGACTGATACACCACCTAGGAGTATTCTTTAGGACATCACAATCTGATTTGTCTGGCACTCTCATCAAGGGTCCCTCACTTTCCTTGCAAACTTCAAGCTCACGAGACATGGAACAGAGAACAAGTTTAGTATACACAACAAAAAATTCCTACCAGAGCCCACAGACAGTCAAGAAAATGTTCCTCTATTTTTGGTCCAATCTTCTCTGGGCATTTTACCACCTAGTACCCTGAGTGCTACATACAGCTTGATTTCCTCCTTTGCCCTAAGCAGGGAAAGAACTGAGGGTTGTTTATGAGTCAAGCAAATACCGATTCTGATAAGCCCAATTTTCCCTCCATACCTATCATTCCAGGTTTACTGCATTGAGTATTGAGAGTCTCTCAAGAAAGGGTAGCAAAGAACTCAGGGTAGCAAAAGATTGATCCCACTCCCCAAAATCTGCAGAGTCCACCTGACTCCCCCAAAACCCAAGACAGTTTTACTGGTTGACAGGATTTACTTTTCCTCCTAACAGTTAGACTCACTGTTCTTTGGTTCTAGCAGCCTCCCCACCATCCAGTAATGACCAAAAAAAAAAAAAAAAAAAAAATCACAGAAAGTTTAAGTGGCTAGGCACGTAATCCACAGCCTTCTGGGGGAAGTCCTAAACTGAATTATATCTTTCTATGCCTCCCTCAAAGTCTAGCACAGTGGCTCACTCAATAAATGCTAATTACAGAATGATATAAAGGGAATTAACCCTTCCTTCAATGGTCCTTGGAAACCCCTCCTCTATGATTCTCTAGTTTTGCTCTTATGTAAACTAAAAGGTCATCATTATGTTCTATCCTAAAAGTAGCCACCTCCCCCACATCATAGTGCAAAGAAGAGAGTAAGAGACTGGTAGTCAGGGATTGAGTCCTAACTAATACTTAATGAGCTGGGTTTCTATAAGTACTCTTTGAGCTTCAGTATACTCATCTATCAAATGGGAATAATAATAGCAGAACTACTCACCTCACATGGTTATCGTGAGGAAAAAGCACCCTATAAAAGCAAGTAATTATTATCATGATTACGTGGTTTTGGAACCCAGCATTCTACTCCATGAGTTCCCAGTAATTGTGAACAGGGAGCAGAGAGAAGTGGGAGGAGAGAGACCTCAGAAGCAGTTAGCTCACCACTTCAGAGAAAAGGAAAAGCTCTTGACAGATTTATAACCTTAACTCTCTCACTTTCCCACCGAGAACATGAGGAGACTTGCTTTCCCCACCCTCCACCCACCTATAAGCCCTGGTTCTCCCAGACCTGGGTGAAAGCTGGAGTCACCTCAGGGGACCTACAATGTTTTCTATTCACAGCATGGGAGTGTACAGCCAGCCATTTGGCTTATAGCGCTGAAGGGACATTTCAAATTACTAAGGCTTACTCTCTCATTTTACAGATGAAAAAACTGAGGACCAGAAAGGAATAATTTGTCCACAGCCATACAGGTTGCAAATGCTACAGACAAATTGCAAGCCCCACTTTTCAGACTTGTGAGAAACAACATGATACAATGAGTAGAAGGCTAAACACAAACTTGGGAAGACCTTAACTCAAATCCACATTCAGCCTCTAATTCACTGTGCAACTCTAAGGAAGTCACTATTAAACCCTGGGGGCCTCAATTCTTGAGTTGTAAAAAAGACAGGCAGTTAGGTGACCCAGTGTTGGTCTTGGAGTTAGAAAAACTCATCTTCCTGAGTTCAAATCTGACCTTAGACACTCACTAGCTGTGTGATCCTGGACAAGTCACTTAACCTTGTTTGCCTCAGTTTCCTCATCTGCAAAATGAGCAGGAGAAGGAAATGCCAAACCACTCCAGTATCTCTGCCAAGAAAACCCCCAAAGGGGTCAGGAAGAGTCAAACACAACCAAAACAACTCAACAACAAGAAAAAGAGATGATTAAATTCAATGGTCTCTAAAAACCCTTCCATCTCTAAATCTATGATCCCAAACTAGGGCTCTTTGCATCATAACACAGCTTTCCTCAGAGTTAAAAACTTCCAAAAGAAGATTGATCTTCATACCTTAACAGAATGAAATTTGATACTGCAGCATCCTCCCACCTCTGTACATTAGGGCCCCTGAATAACCTTGAATATGATTGCATCACGTCTTGAATCTAGGTTTCTTTATTCCTTTTCCCTAACCCCATTATATCGTGAGCTCCTTGAGGGTAGGGACTGTGTTTTGCCTGTTTTTGTATCCCTGTGCCTGGCACAGTTAAAACTACAGCACTCTCCCATCCCTGCACATAGGGATGTCTGAATTACCTTTAGGGGCAGCTAGATGGTGGAGTGGTTAGAGCACCAGCCCTGAAGTCAGGAGGACCTGAGTTCAAATGTGACCTCAGACACTTAACACTTCTTAGCTGTGGGACCCTGGGCAAGTCACTTAATCCCAATTGCCTCAGCAAAAAAGTAAAAAAAAATAAAATAAAATAAAGTAAATTAATTACCTTTAACATGATTGTGGAATCTTCATTTTTTCATGGTGCTTGGGGATCAAAAATTGTCTGAGATAAGTGGTTCATATACACATAGAAGAGGGGCTCAAATGACAACAGGAAGGATTTAAATTAGATAATAAGGAGAAGTTCAAGTGAGAGACTAGATGCAAAAAATACAGCTTCTTCTTTGAATATCCTCACTTCCAACATCACAGGATGAGTCTCTTTCTCAGCCCATCCTCAGGAGGATTCCTTATTTTCAGTCTGGCCCCAGAGAGCCCCTTTCAGCATATCCATCTCTCTGTTCCCTTTCACATAGGATGCTCCTTTCTTTATATCCTTAGGGAACTCCTGTGCTTGGTTCCACTTTTTAGTGATTTTTCCATCCTTCCCTAGAGTATCCTTACCATTCTGCCTCTCAGATATCCTGCTCCATAGGAATCAAGAAGGCATATAAAGATACTATCCCATGATCCTTAGATACAGAGGGGACAGCTCCTGCCTTCACAATTCTGGGCTAGTGGGCATTGTCTAAAAAATCAAACAAGAAGTCCCCTCTCTTTAAAGAAAGAGCACAGGTTTTCCCAGCCCAGATGTGATTACATAGTAGGAAAGCTTTCTGTCCCTACACACTGGCTTTCTATCCTTACACATTGGCGTAAACCCAACATGCTTTAAGATTTCCCAAGCTCAAGGAAATGGAGATTTGATGGATGCCCATCAGTTGGAGAATGGCTGAATAAGTTATGTTATATGAATGTTATGGAATATTATTGTTCTATAAGAAATGATCAGGAGGATGATTTCAGAGAGGTCTGGAGAGACTTACATGAACTGATGCTGAGTGAAGTGAATAGAACCAAGAGAACATTGTACACAACAATAAAATTATACGATAATCAATTCTGATGGACGTGGCTTTTTTCAACAATGAGATAAATCAGGTCAGTTCCAATGATCTTGTGGTGGAGAGAGTCATCTGCACCCAGAGAAAGGACTGTAGGGACTGAGTGTGGTACCTCTTTTTATTGTTGTTTACTTACTTTTTGGTTTTTTCTCATTGTTTTCCTTTTTGATCTTTCTTGTGCAGCATGATAATTGTGGAAATATGTATCGAAGGCTTGCACATGTTTAACATATTGGATTACCTGTTGTCTAGGAAAGGGGGGGTGGGAGAAGGGAGGAAGAGAAAAATTGGAATACAAGCTTTTGCAAGGGTGAATGTTGAAAACTATCTATGCATATGCTTTGAAAACAAAAAGCTTTAAAAGAAAAAAAAAAGATTTGCCAAGCTTTTCCTCAGAACAACCCTGGAGAGAGAGTAGGTAGTATATAAGTAGTAGGCCCATTTTGCAGATGAGAAAAAGTCTCACAAAGAAGTGATTTATCTAAAGTTACATAGCTAACTGAGAGCAGAACATGGAATAAAAAGAGAAAGGACCCACCAAAATAACTCCATTATGGTTTTTCCTCCTTCCCTCAAGGACTGATGGAAAGACTTAAGAGAGAGATCAGGTCCAAGATCATGGACTTTTAGAGCCAAAAAAGACTTCTTAGAAGGCACTTGATACAAAATCTCTCATTTTATAGATGACAAAAATGAAACCCAGAGGGATAACTATCACATGTTGCCACCCAAATGTCTTACACAATATAGAGAGAAGATATTATTAAAGATATATATGATTAGAAAAGATGGCTAGTATTAAGAAAAACAATAGTTAGCCTGAGTAAGTTATTGGTACTCCTAAGGTATTAAAAGAAAAAGGGAGACTTCCAATAACCCTGTGGAGGATTCCTAATAACTATACTTCACATTTATGTAGCCCTTTAAAGTTTACAAAGCACTCATCCTCTGAGATAACTAATACACACACTATTATCTCCATTTTATAGAAGAGGAAACAGGGTCAGAAAGGTCAAGTGAATTGCTCACATAGGTAATACATATCAGAGCCAATACTTGAATCTAAGTCTCCCTCCCCCAATTAGATTATAAACTTCTTGAGGACAGGAACTGTCTTTTGCCTTTTTGTGGATCCCCAGCCCTTAGCACAGTAGCCCTGGCACATAGTGGATACTTGATAAATGCTTATTGACTATCTTAGAGGACTTTTCATTTCAATGTATTGGTTAAGAACCATGGTCAAGAAATCCAGAAAGATGAGTATGCGTAGAGGGGCCAGGAGCTTCTTCTTTAATGGAAATGTTCACACTTATAAAAAGGGGTCACATTGATAAAGTGGAGGAGGCTCCAAAGTACCAGCACTCTCCCCACATTTCTCTGCTGAGCAAACCCATGCCTTACACATGCAGAAGCCTGGATCCTGGTGTCCCCCAGGTAGCTTCCCTTCCTCCCTCACGCTATCTTCAAAACAAATGAATGCCACTCAAATTTTCTCATGCTCTCCATTTCCTTTTTAGCTTGTATGACATATGAATCAGAGAACTTCACCCCCTAGTCCTTTTTAGAGGGCTAATTTATCCATCCACTTGCCTTAAAAAGAACTAGCCCTCATAGGAATTCAAACTAGTTCCTTGAATAGGACTCTGTGGAGTTTTGTTTTGTTTTGCTTAGTCTTTACAAAAGAAATTTAGAAAAATTTAGAGACAAGTCAGAAGAAAAAAAATTATTTTTTAAAGTCCTCTACTTCTCCCCACTTCTCCCCCAGCCAGCTAGAGGCATACTCTCTCCACTATACATCTACTTGGTCTCTGCTAAAAGCAAGCTCAAACCCAAAGGAATGACTATCAAATGCCTCTCTCTCCGCCACCAAGTCCACTCTGGGTATGGCACAGTTCTTAGAAAGACAAGTCATTCCTTTGCAGGGTGTGATGTCTTGGCTGCAAGGTTGATTCACTTCTGGGTTGAGTTGTCAGCCTTTTTGTGAAACTGGCTCCTTACTGGGCTCCTGGGCTGTGGCAACTGGCAGACTCTGTTATAAGCTCCAACTGCTGAAATTCTGATGGTTGTTCCAAGCTTTTGCAGCTCACAACTCTGTTCCATCTCTGGTGTTCCCTTACTTATCTATTATTGGGAAAGAATACACACAGCAAAGAGAGAAACAGAGAGGGTACCAAGTATTCCCATTCACACGGCAACCCAGGTAAAGAGATAAGGCAGTTGAAACAAAAACTGCTACTGTTGATTTCCCTGCCTCCCTCCTACAGACTCATGGCATTTCTTCTTCCTCCTCACTTGAAAGCCACAAGGGAGAAAAGCATCTCTGTGGATTTGCATCCCCTTGACAGCCTCCATTTTCAGAAGCTTCCTATCATCCTCTATAGGACAAGAAAATGGTTTATACTTGGGAACAGATACATACTGAGGCATCAGATCAAGTCCTAAAATCAACTCTTTTGTGAGGCTTTCTTTGACTAACAAGAATATGATAGCCTCATTTCAACTATATCTAAACACAAAAATTCCCAAAGACTTATCATCCAGCTCCAGGCTAATTCAGAGTATGAATAATGATGAAAGAACAGGTTAGCATAGTAGAAAGAACATTGGTATAATCAATTCAAAACTTGGTTCTAGAACTTACTAGCTATATGAAAATGAGAAATCAAGCAAACATTTACTGAGTGCCTACTATGTGCCAGGCACAATACTTGGATCTGGGGATATGCACACACATACAAATAATAATAATGAAAAATTCTCCTTTTTTTTACTGTGAGGAAATAAAATGTACAAATATAAGTACATATTGGCAAAATATTAAGAATTCCAAAAGTCTTAGTTTTGGGGACACCCTGTATATACAAAATAAATACAGGGACATCATGAGGATGAAATAAGATAACACTTATAAAGCACTTTATAAACCTTAAAGTGCTCTATAAATAGAAACTATTATTATTCAAAACCTTTAATATCCTGGTTCCATCTTACCAATCTAGCTAAACTGACCTCCCTGCTGTTCTTCATACATGGCACTCAATATCTAGTTTCTATGCTATTGCAAAAGTTTAACTCCCTATCTAAAATGCACTCTCTCTTCATTTCTGCCTCTTAAAATCCCCAGTTTTCTTTACAGCTTAGCTCAAGTGCCACTTCCAAAAGGAGGCTATTTTTAATCACAACAACTTAGGGATGTAGATGCTATAATTATCCCCATTGTACAGATGAGGAAGCAGGCCAGTAGGGTTTAAGTGACTTACTAGGGGTCACATAGTTAGTAAGCATCTGAGTCTCAATTTGAACTCAGATGTGCCTAATTCTAGTTCTAGCTCTTTCAATCTAGATGTACCATCTAGCTGCCTTAATAGCTGCCTTTGATTGGATTTTAAAGACCAATA
This sequence comes from Antechinus stuartii, assembly GCA_016696395.1. Lineage (NCBI taxonomy): Eukaryota > Metazoa > Chordata > Mammalia > Dasyuromorphia > Dasyuridae > Antechinus > Antechinus stuartii. Next base: position 42,321,897 of record MU174354.1, read on the forward strand.
AGAAGAATTTACATAGAGTACTTAGCAAAATGCACAACATATAGTAGGTGCTTAATAAATATTGATTAATAGATTAATTGATACTTGGCAAAATAGGGACCCATTGGAATTCATGAAGAAGGGGAGTGATGTGGTCAGACTTACCTTTTGGGAAAATCTTTTTGACTACTGTGAAGGATGGAGTTAGACATAAGAGAGAATTAAAGTTGGAAAGTTGGAAATTAAAGTTGGAAGACCAACAAGAAGCATTTGCAATAGTCCAGGAGAAAGGTAGTGATAACTTGAACTACAATAGCATCTGTGTGAACAAAAGGAAGGAGATCGATATGGATAATGTTGTAGAGATAGGATCAATAAGACTTGATATTTGGGACTCTGGGAAAATCCACTTACCACAGTTTGCCTCAGTTTTCTCATCTGTAAAATGAACTGGAGGAGGAAATGGCAAACCACTCTTGTACATTTGCCAAGAAAACTCTAAATAAGGTCACAAAGAGTCAGATACAAGTAAAACAACTCAACAACAACAAAGTTGCTTAAACTCTTGCATCCTCAGTTTATACATTTTCAAAATGGAGACAAAAAGTTGCACTATCTCATAGGATTGCTGTGAAGAAAACGGATACTAGACATAAAGTAATTGTATAAAACTGAGTTATTATCACTATCATTTGATACTTTGGAGGACCTGAAAATTTTTTTATGTATATATAACTTGCATCATAGGGTGATGAAGACTGAAACTTCTCTGCATCTTCTTTTCCAGTGAAACTTTTGTCTTTTTTCTTATAAATCTTCTATAGAAACATCTTCCAGCATGCTGGAAGCCTCCCTTCTGATTCATTTTTTCTCTTTGCAGTACAAGCATAGCATTTACCTATAGACAAATACATAGAACGGATAAGAAGAAGAAAAAAGACAAAATTAAAGAGAAAAATGGAAAGAGAAGAGTCAGAGACAAGGAGTAGAGATCAAGAGAAACACTGAAATTAGAATAAAAGATTTTATGAAGTACAGATATGACTGAAAAAGGATGTAGCTCAGTCATATTGTGAGCGTGAAATGACCTATAGAAAACCAAAGTCATTTTGTGGAGAGGTAGGGGGAAAGACAGATATCGTAGGTAAAGAGAGGTACAAAGACATTGAAGGGAGGAGAAAGAGATGAAGAAAAGGGGTCTTTTAAAGTGACTAGAAAAGAGCATTTTAAGACTTTATTTTTCAATCAGGGAAAGAAGTAAGCCCCTTGAAATTCATCCCATCTTCCACCTCCATATTCCAAATAAAACCAACCTAATAAGTACATTAAACATGCATTTATGCATGGAAAACAAGGAAAGCCAAATTAATACCAATATAAAACACATCACAAGACAAAATAACTGAACACATCATGTATCTATCTATGTGACAAGAAAATTTCAGGGAATATACACAAAGGAATGAATGAATGAACGAAAAAGCACTGATTCTTTTCTAGACACTGTCTTCAGAACTAGGGATACAAGTACAAAATATAGAAGATCCTCCAATGGGAGAGGTAACACATAGAGCCAAGTGATTGCTGGGAAACAGTGTTTTGGTATAAGAAATCAAAGGGAGAGGGGTGGAGTTATTGAGATTGGCATTGTTAAGCCTTTTCTCAAAGCAATGATAGTGTTGATTTGACAACTTACCAGAGTTCTCAAAGAACACATTTCTTCCTTTACCTTTTCTTGAGTAGCCATTAATTCCCAACATCCCTTGGTCCAGCTTTGGCTGTTAGAGTGAGGTGAAGTGAAAAGGAAGCAAGGAAGCAGAGGATGGATCTTCATTTTAAACAGGTGAATAAAAGAATAAGGAAATATCATCCACTATCTAGCTTTCAGGTAAAGCCCAATGGCCTGTGATCATGGCCAACTAATGGTAAGAGCTCAGCTGCCTGATGTATATCATGATCAAGTTCATAGTTCTTGCCTTACATACATTCTATCTCTGGAGTTTGGAGGCAAAAAGAGATCTATAACAGAGGGTCTTAACCTAAGGCATAAACTTTACAAAAAGATACTTTAGTAATTGCATTTTTAACATAATTTATTTCCTTTGTGATCCTATGTATTTTATTTTCTATAGCTAATAACTCCCATTAACCCAGCACTTTTAAATTTGTAAAGCACTTTACAAATATTTTCTCATTTGATCTTTACAGCCTAGGAGGTAGGTGTTATTGTCCGCCTTTTACAGATAAGGGAACTGAGGCAGATAGCAAACTGTTAAGTGACTTGCGCAGCTAATATGTGTCTGAAACTGGATTTGAATTCAAGTCTTCTTGACTTCAGATCCAATGCTCTTTCCACTGAGTTACCAGGCAACAATGTTGAATTTGGAGTTGGGAAGGTCTGAGTTTAAATCTCATCTCTGACACTAACTGTATGATCACTTTCCTTTTCAAGCCACAAATCACACTTAACTTTTGTAGATATCAGTCCTCTCATCTGCAAAATGGACATAATCATAACTAACATTTATGTGGTTTAAAGCTTTCTCTTTGTATATGTAGTTGGATAGAGATGTGGGTATCACAGGAATTCTGTGAGGTTCAAAGAGATGATGAATATAAAACAAGCTTTAAAAAGAGAGGAAGGATAGGAACTAAGTATTCCAACCTCCCAGAACAATATCTGCAGAGCCTAAGCCTTTCCTGCCCCTACCCACCCAGGACATCACCTCCAGGTGATGTGAAATCAATTCTCTCAGCCTAGCAAATAGAAGAAAAAAAAAAAATGGGTACCAGCAGAAACAGATTACTTTGGGGCCAGAGAGCCTGAATGTTAATTTTCCTGTCTCCTGACCTCTGTGACCTTCAGCAAATCACTTCTTTTCCTGGGATTCATTTTCTTCATTCCTAAAGTGAGTGGGTTACACTAAACGATTTCTAGAGTTGCATCCAATATTAGATCCTAAGAGATAACTCAAACAACAAATAATGCAAACATCTGTACCTTGTCCCGGAATCTCCAATGATCTCTTTTTTGAAACAGATTTACCTACCTAATGGTGTTGGCTCAGGCTGATATGAAAAGGGAGTCGCATTGTCTCAGCGGGATCCCCTCTTTGATAAAGGGAGGAGCTCCAGAAGCGTGCTGGGTGGCAGTAGGGGGCCAGACAGAGATGAAACATTTGCCACAGATCATGCACAAAGCAGATCATAAGCTCGCAGAAAATCGAGAGCAGGCTTTTTCGCCCTAGAGCTGGAGGGGAGGAGGGATGGGAGTGAGCAAGTGTATTCCTATACCCGGCAAAGCTACGCGTATTGCCTGAGCTGGCGATTTTCTGTGCGGAGAAAAGCGTGTGTTCTGCACCTCTGAGCAGCCCCAGATCCGGCGCCAGCTTCGCCATCTTCCCCTGCTCCCCTGCTCCCAGCACTTCCCCACGCACACGCGTGCACACACACACACACACAAGGGCATCCCCGCTTCCCGTCCCGCTCCCCTCCGAGGGATAGCCAGGCGAAGGACGCAGGCTGTGGGCACTCGCACACCGGGACGCGGGTGCGGGGTCAGCCCCAAGAGCTCCTCATATCAGGCAACTTTTCCCAAGTGATGACTCTTCCGTGGCTGGCGGAGGCGGCAGCGGGAGCTCGGCCGGCCTGGTTCGGGAAATGTCGGAGGCTGCGGGAGCTGCGGAGGGAGCGGAAGCTGCGGGCACGCTGACCAGCCCGCTATGGCCCGCGAGGCTTGACGGAATGTTCCCGCTCTAACTCCCCTGCCGTCGGGGCTCCCTGCAATCGCCCCCTGAGTGGGACTGAGACGCAGCACTTGTTCTGCAGATCCGACTCTGCCCAAGAGGGTGGGGATGGGAATAGTAAGGTGAGACAGCTTAAGCTTCGCAGTCCTACCCAAGGGAGAGGAAAGACCCCCGCTCTCTGCCCTGGGCCCCTGCCCAGATTGCCGTACCTATGCCGCTAGGTGGCGCCAGGGAGTTGTGAGTCTGGCATCCCGCATCCTCCGACTGGTTCGGGTTTAGTCAACCATAAGGCTTACTGTGAGGGCGAGGTGGTCAGCCGACCTGCAGTCAGAAAGACTTGTCTTCGGAGTTCGAACCTCGCCTCAGACATAATTGGAACTCTGATCAAGTCATTTCGCCTTGTTCGTCTCCGCTTCCTCATCTGCAAAATGGGCTCCAGGACCTTTGCCAAGATAAGCCCAAAAGCGATCAGGAAGAATCAAGATCATTGATTTGATGATAGTAACATTAACTCAGTTCTACAGTACTTGAAATGATAATGGCATTGAAACCATGGTCTTCTGACGGCAACTCTTTCCAAAGCACCAGACTGACCCTCTACACTGAGAGTGAACTGTATGCAAAGGATTGGGGTGGGGAGGACCCAAAGATGTTCCCGATCCACCAGTCTCAGGTTGTTTATATGCCCATGAATAGAAGACCTACAAATAAAAATTAACCACATAAGACAAAGTGATATAGTGGTAAGTGCTGGATCTGGAGTCCCTAATCTATAAAAAGCGGGACTAGATCAAAGGCTTTTCACCAAGGAGCAGATACACAGACACCTAAAGGGTTATAGATAGATTCAAGAGGTTCATATTGGAGAAGGAAGAAAAATACATCTTTATTTTCAATTAGTTCTAGTTGAAATTCAGTATTTCCTTCAAATATGAGTTAAAAAAATAACACCATCATGAAAGGCTTTTCCTTGGCAGTGATAAAGAATTACTGTGACCCTGATTACTTCTATGCCAGGCAAATAATCAGAGGAAGAAGGGTAGAAGTAGAATGTTTCCTGCTAAATGAGTATAAGCTAGCCCTCTCCCCATTCTTTGAGTATTATTATGCCAACTATTTTGTAATACCCACCCTACACTCAACAGAATCATGGACTTTGGTCATCCAATCCCTCACTTATGCCTATCTGTAGAACAATAGCTGTATGACTGTGACAATTAGCCTTCAATCTTTGGAATTTAAGTTTTTTCATCGGTAAATGAGGAACTTGTACTAGACAACTCCCTAATGTCCTTTCCATTTCTACATCTTATGCCCAATTTAGATAAGACTCTATTATGTTTATAAAGAAATATGTGGAAGAGCTAGTACACTAATGCATTGTTGGTGGAGCTGTGAAGTAGTACAATTGTTCTAGATGTCTATTTAAAATTAACGTAAGCAAAATAAATAAGCCGTCTCAACTCTTTGACCTGGCATCCCACTACTGAGCATATGCCAAATACAGAAACATAATATTCCAGAATATACCAAAATATTCATTGCAATACTCCTTGAGGAACAAAAATTGGACATAGCAGTTGATTAAGGAATTACTTTAAAACTATAGCTTGTAAGTGTATTAGGATATTATGGTGTAGTAAGAAATGACAAATGTAAGAATTCAGTGAGACATGGCATAAGATTTATTTGAATTAATGTAGAGGGAAATACATGGAACCAAAAGTACAACATATATGATGGTTACAAGAATATAAATAAAAGATCACCAAAAGGAAATTGAATTCTGAGTAATAGAGAAACCAATCAAAGTTCTAAAGAGAGAATAAAACATTTCCTCTCCTTTACAAGGCAGGGGAGGTGAATGGTTCCTCCCAGGACAGAATAGTATATGTATTGTCAAATAGAATTTCTGTATCCAATGATTTTGCTTAATTATTTTTCTTTATCATAAAAGAGGGTTCAATCTCAGGATAAGGGTTAGAAATGACTGGATACAAAGACAAAGGACATCAGTTAAATGTTTTTTTGGTTTTTTTTAATTGTAGAAGATTGTACAATTTCTTTGATCATCTGTTTCACCCTGTTGGGAAGTTCATCATTGCTGACCTAAATCCTTCTTGCTTGGTTATGAGCCCATTTGCTCTTGTTCCATCTTCACTGGAGACAGATACCAGCTGGCCAATATGTGAAACACAATCTGGGTTGTGGTTCTTTTTTTTTTTTTTTTTCCCAAATGAAGTCTCTGACTCCCTTTCTAGGTATATGAGGCAATAGGACTGGCTGATATTTGGAGAAGGAAGACAGTAAGCTGATGGGGTGTGACAAACTCAGAGACTCCTATTCAGATATCTTTTCTTTTTTCCCAACACTTCACATCTCAGTCCCCTCTTTTATATCTGAAAGCTTAATATTCAGTTCAGTCCTTGCTTGAAGACAACTCCAAATGTTTATCAACACGTGCTCTAATGCAATCAGTTCCTGAGGAAAATACACACCAGGTACCGGATGATGACAAGAGTATCAAACAGAGGTCCCTTTCCCACCTGCTACCACTACGACTGTCTGACTCTTTCCTTCCTTCCCAAACAAAGGTTTATAACTCCCAGAAAATAAGGGGCTGACAGATTCTTTTAAGCTTCTCTATCTCCTGGTGTCTGCCCTCCTGAAAAGGGGAGCTGTCTCCAGAATCTAACTAGTGAAAAGTGATATCAAGAGTAAGGAGTCAAGGTCCTCTCTCCTCTTCACTGGAGGATTTCGAAGAATAATAGATCATACATTGTACATGTGTGGAGAAAACTTTTATAGATATTTGCTATCAAGTGAGAGCTAAATCCCTGGACTTGGTAACTTGGTCTCCTGGAAATAAAACAACTTTAATGAAAACATTTCATTTTACTCTTCACCTCCTAACCCTCCCATGTTGAAGACAGGAACTGTTTGGGTTTTGGTTTTTTTTTTTTTTTTAATAGAATTTGGAACTCAAAAAGAAACAAAAATTGAAATTTGAAAAATACTATTAAAGATGGTATTTATGCAACTGCGTGATGCAGTAGAGAGTTTACCAGGCCTGGAATAATGAAGACCTGAGTTAAACTGCAACTTCAGACAACTGCTGTGTGACTCTGGACAAGTCATTTAACCCTGATTACCTGAAAAAGAAAAATGCTCCTGGAGTTAAACTAGATTTTAAAACATATCTTGAGCCTATCAAAGGACTTTAAGGTTCCTGGAGCCATTGGAAATGATAGTCCTTGCATGAGGTGAGGTGGGGGGCAGCTGGAGAAGAACTGATATGGAAGACCCTGAAGATGCAATCTAGGTCACTTTGAACACATGATGTCATTGAATCTCACATGTCTAATAGCAGGCTCCAGTGAATCATTTGGGCAAACATTCATAGTTCCTCTGGAAACCCCCTGGCATATAGATATGCTCTGTACTGCATACACAATAAGAAGTCCTTGTTTCAAGTAATATTTAGCTCAGTCCTTTCTCAGAATCAATTCCAAATGTTCCAGCTCTCCCACTTACTCTATGTGTGACTTCATACATGTCATGTTGTACCTCTAAAACGTTGTTTCTTCAACTGTAAAATGGGGGTACGCTATCTATCATGTGGAATTATTGTGAGAGAAATTCTTGTAAACTCTTGTCATTATTTGTCCTTATTTTTAAGGTATGTTCTAGGAGAGGGAGTGAGAGGGAGAGAGAGAGACAGAGAGAGAGACAGAGAGACAGAGACAGAGACAGACAGAGAGACAGAGAGAGAAACAGAGAGACAGAGACAAAGAGACAGAGACAGAGAGACAGATAGAAACAGACAGAGAGACAGACAGAGAGAGAAAGAGAGAGAGAAAGAGAGAGAGAGAGAGAGAGAGAGAGAGAGAGTGTGTGTGTGTGTGTGTGTGTGTGTGTGTGTGCCACAGTTCATCTGAGGATACAACTCAGCACAACACTCCTACTGGACAGAAAGAGAGGTCTTTACCTGACACAGGATGAAGCCCCCACTCTCCTTCTGAAGCTAATAGAATCTCATAACCATCAGTTCACTTCCCCAAGAAGCAGGGTTTGCAGCCTTCAGCTTTTTAGACCCACAGCTGGCCTAAGAGGGACAACAAGGTCACAATGCAGAAAAAGACAGGCTAGAGCTGCCCAGGGTCAGGCTGTCTGAGGACATCCCCAGAGGAAATGTGTGTTTGCTTTGACCCTCCAACGCTGTCAACTGCTCCTTTCATCTAGCTGGGGGAGTTGTAAATGAGACTTTATGAGATTTCTAATGATGGCGGTTTCCCTTTATCGGCCTCCAAATGTGGCTTCCCTGGTCCATGCTTTTCTTGGAATCCTTTGGTTCAAAGCCAGGAAAACACCCACTCACTGCCCTGTTGCAAAGCAGGGTAAGAATTCAGGGTGTTCAACTCGTATGTGGGGGGGTCTTTCAACGAAAAGGGAAAGGTGAGAAAAGTAGAGTACTAGAAAAACTTCCAAAGGGCCAGGAGTCATGAGTTCTATCCCCAACTCCCTCATTACTTAGCTCTTAGACTTTTCTCTAAGTCAAAAAACTTCCTGTACCTCAGTTCCCTTACTGAAACCTAGAATAATAAAATCTATTTTCTGTCAGTCAGCATCAATGCCAGATACAGTAGGACAGCTACGTGACGCCACAGTTTCTACAGCACCAGGCCTGGAGTCAGGGAGGCTCATGTTGAGTTCAAGTGCGGCCTGGGACATTTACTACTTGTGTGACCCTGGTCTAGTTACTCTCAGTTTCCTCGTTTGTAGAATGAGCTGGGGAAGGAATTAGCAAACTACTCCAGTATTTTTGCCAAGAAACCCCCCCAAATTGGGTCATAACTAAGCACACACTGAACAAAGCCAGACATTTTGCTAAATTCTGGGAATCCAAAGAAAATGGGGTGCAGAGGAGCTATAGTCCTTGCTCTCTAGGAGTCACCAGTCTAATGTCTGTATTCATCTTTTAATCCCTACTGTATATAGTAGGTGCTCAATAAATGTTTATTAATGGAATAGGATCAAGCCCACTGGATTAAAAATTCAATTAAATTATAGATGTAAAAATGTTTTGAAAATAATAAAGCATCATATTCATGCATTATTAATGTTCTATCACAGCTGTAAATATACATGATGTACATGACAATGGGTATTTGTGAGTGTGTGCAACATATATGTCTCTATGTGTACTTGGACTTTTTTTTATAACTTGTATATTTGAAGCTATTTCGGGGTGGGCATTGGGGGTCCTATGGTTCCATTTGTATAGGAACTTCCAAGGTGGAAACTACCTCTATGGATTTTGTATATCATCTGCATTTATATAGAGAAATGCTTTTGTCTACAAGACATCATATTATAGTGGGAAAAGCCAGGAATCTGTCAGAGTCAAAGGCTATAGTTCAAAACTAATTCAGGTTCCATGATTATCTCAATCACCTAATCTGTCTCAGTTCTAGTGCCTTTCCTCTGTTGATTATTTCTTATTTGTCTTCTTTGTGGCTTCTTTATACATAATTATTTTCATATTGTCTTCTTTAATTAGTTTGTGAGCTTCTTGAGGGCAGGGACGATTTTACCTATGTATTTCCTGTTCTTAGCCTAGTGTATGACACATAGTAGGCACTTAATGGTTGGGTGGGTGTTGTCCTTTGTTCTCAAAGAGCACTAAAATGACATCACTATGTTAGAGTCCAATTAGAACTGATCAGAAACTGATCAGACTAATTCAAGCTCAGAATGCTCTGCCACAGGTCAGATACAAATAGTTCCTATGAACATTTGGGGGCTTCTGTAACTTCAAGTTTCTTCTGAGCTAATTCAATTCTGCTTTTCTCTGATGAAGACACACTTTGCTGGGCCGTCAATTTTTAATTTAATCAATTTTAAAGTTCTTAAGAGAGACCTGAACAATGCCCTCATTCTGACTGACCTTGGGTCAATTCCCCACTGTAGGGCTCAGTTTCCTCTTCTATAAAATAATAGATTGGATTGGATTAGAAGCTCCTGCTTGCTTTATTTCATTCCAGGAACTAAGCAGCCATGTGTATGTAGTTCTATGTCAATATATCTACAGGAGAGGGCTGTACATCTCTTGAGGTGAGGTTGTGTAAGAAATAGGTATAATGTGGATGGATTTGATGACCGATCATTTTCTAAGGACGAGGCAGGATTGAGTTTGTAGGATCTCAGTGTGTAGGAGTCAGCATACTCCCCTGGCCTATTAGCATAATTGTTACAATGGACATGTCCCAGACATAGCCGGTGCTCCAGAACCTTGCAGCCATCAAACCCACGTAGAAAGATCGTGATGTCAGTAGTGCGTCAGACTATTCTCCCCAGGCATCCAGAGAAGGCAAGAGAAGAGAAGACTGGAACAAAAGGCCAAGAGGAAGCTTGGTTAAGCCAGGCTCTGTGCCTCAGGAAGAGCTTGATGGCTGGGCCCAGAAAAGACTTAAAGAAGGAAGATTTGAGCCAGCTAGCCAGCACAGCAGAGAGAGCCAGGCTTGGAGTCTAAAACAGGGCTTCTTAAACTTTTTCCACTCACGACCCCCCCTTGTCGCCAGAGAAATTTTTACATGACCCCGGGTATATAGGAGGTATATAAAATAGTTATACAAATCAAACATTTACTGATCATAAATCATTAATTTTGCAACTACCACATCTAGTTAGGAGATCCCAAGTGGGGTTTAGGAAACTGGCCTCAGGCACTTTCTAACTTGTAAGACTTTGGGCAAATCTCATGACCTGTTTTCCTGTTTCCTCATTCATAAAATGAGGAGAATAGCATCGACCTCACTGGGTGTCACCAGAATGGAAGGAGATAATATTTTTCTGCCACTTTGCAAATCTAGCTATTCACTAGCTATCATTATTAAAAGTTCTCTTAGGAATTAACTTGTTGCTATGCATTTGAATGAATGAAAAGGCATTTATTGTAGTTCGAGCCACCACCAAGCTCTGCAAATTCAAAAGCATTGATAGTCTCCATTCTAAAGGAATGGGTGGAACAATACTCTAATACACAGAGACCGGTGGTGGTCTGAGAAGGGTACTTTGATTTACAAAGTTAAAGTGAGAGTAAAAGGAGAGTTGGGGAATTCTTTCAGCCCGGAACAAAAGCAGAATGATTTATTTATCTTGGGTTCTGAGTTCCTTTGGTGGGAGGGGAAGGTCGCGGAGGTGGAGGAAAGGGAATCCAGGAGTTTTCCGAAATTGCTGTTCCCCAAGAGATAATCACCCATAGCTGGGGGGGGGGGGGGGGGGGGGGGATGGAGACGGAATTACCCCTCCAGCTTGGGTGAAAAGGAGTTTAGCATTTCTTTATCTCTGGTTCTTCGTCTATACTCCCAAAGGAGCTACCTTCCTTCCCCGCTCTTAGGTGGAAGAAACCCCATTTCTAGCAGAGGAAATTGGTAGTAAAAAAAAAATTGTAGACTGCTGGGCCCCGGGGCTACAAATCACTGAGTTCAAATCCAACCCTGTACATTACTTAGCTGTGTGACCTTACACAACTCACTGGAATTCTGCTTCTGCTTCTTCACAAAAAATGAGGAGAGTAAGTATTACAAGGATCAAATATTTGTGTAACACTTGGCACGGCATCTGGTACATACTAGGCAATATATAAATACCAACTATTATTATTGCTCTTTTCTGAGATAGGCTGATATTTATAGTGGGCACATTTCCTGAGCACAAACCATGAAGGGGAGAAAGGAATAGAAATGATTCAATAGCATTTTAAGGATTACAAAGCACTTGTTCATAGTTACTCAATGAGGTGGGTGATATAAGTATTATCTTCATTTAGTAGATAAGGAAACCAGCTTGTTGCAAATAAGTCCCCACAGTACCAGTAGTAAAATATTGGAGGCTAGATTTGAATGCAAGGTCCCCAACTCCATCATGCAAAGCAGCTTCTCCAAAAGTATTCTGAGTAACTAGGAACATTAGCCAAGTTTCAACATTTATAAAGTAGACAATTCATATTCTAGGGTGGAATTTCTTGGCCTAAAGACTGTAGACATATTGTTTCAGCTAAAGTGCTGGCATGTAATTAGGAAAACTAGTCTCAACCTAGGGCAGCCAGTCTCAACCTAGGGAAGCCACGTGGTAAAGTGGATAGAGTGCTGGAGTCAGAAGCACTCATCTTATCTTCTTGTTCAAATGTAGCCTTAGATGATAGTACTGTGACCCTGGACAAGTCATTTAGCCTTCTTTTTCTTGTAAAGTGGCGATAATAATAGTACCTCCTTCCAGATTGTTGTGAAAATCAAATTTTTTCTCATATTTTTTTTAAAGAAGCATTATCACAGTTTCTGGTAGGTAGTAATAAATATATAACTTATTTCTTTCCTTTCCCCATGCTGGGTGGAAAAACAGGCCCAGATCCCACCAGGAAGCATCTATTGGTAGGTGATAGGGCTAAGTGGCTATATGTGACACACCTGTCAAGAGGGCCTTAAATTTCCCAACTATTAAAAATGCTTTTCACCTGAATAAGTATTGGGCAGTCAGGGGTGGGATTAGGATCCTAGTTTCAAAGAAAGTTATACAGACTAAAGAGGTTACAAAGATCACAGACATTTGATGTTCTCAAACTTTTGTTTTCAGTATCTTTATCCTATTAAAAATTATTGAGAATCTCTCCAAAGCGGTTTTGTTTATCTGGATTATATTTATAGACATTTACCATATTGGAAATAAAAACTATTTTTGAATTTGTAGACCCTCTAAAAGGGTTTCAGAGATCCCCAGGATTCTCTAGACCATACTTTGAGAACCACTGGTTTGAACCATTGTCATTTTTCATGTCCTATTCTTCCTGACCCCATTTAGGGTTTTCTTGGCAAAAATGGTGGAATGGTTTGCTTTTTTTTTTTTCCTTCAGTTCATTTTACAGATGAGAAAACTGAGGCAAGCAGGTTTTAGTGACTTGCCCAGTCTGAGGCTGAATTTGAACTCAGGTCTTCCTGATTCCAGGCCCTGCACTCTATTTACTGCATTACCTAGTTGCTCCTCAGTAGCAATATGTGGAAGATAATAATACCTAGGATTTATACAGTGCTTTAAGGTTTGCAAAGAGCTTTATTCACACAGATTTATTTGTGGGAGGGAGGTGTTAACTATTAACCCCATTTTACAGTTTGAGGAAATGAGACAACAGAAGTTGACTTGTCCAAAATCACATAGCTAGCTGGATTACAACTCACCAGACTCCAAGTCCTACTTTACCACCTAGCTGCCCTCTGTATGAATGAATGAAGTGTTTATTAAGTGTTTATTATGCTCCAAGCACTGAAGTAATTGGTGGGGATACAAATAGAAAAAATATAAGTCTCTGTTTTCAAGGAGCTTATTTTCCATACAGATAGTAAAGTTTATCCATAGAGTTGATGACAAAGCTGAGGGAATCCTTTGGATTTAGTGGTGGAGCAGGAGATAAAGCTTGGTCATCTTCTATCCCAACAGAAAGACTGGTAACTTCCTACTCATCCACATCATATTTAAGTAATCCCATCACTACTAGCTTTGGAGAAAATAAGATTCTGGCCCAAGATCACAGACAGGGGGATCTGAGGTCAGAGTGCAGCAGGCAAGATTTTGTGTTCCCTCCCAAAGAAGTAAGAATGGAGAATCAGCATCCAGGCAAAAGGAGGGGAGTGACAAAGGGATGTTGGCAGGAAAGTTGAGGAGAAGGATTCTCCAGGTCCCTGTTCTGCACCCAGTATTCAATCTGGGTCATAGGTGGGCTGAGGGAGGGGACAGAGCAGGGAGAGAATGGAGATAATCAGCTGTCATATAATTATAGCACTGAGTTTTGCATCGTCCAGTTTTAGACTACACATGATACTAACATCATCCATGACTACAGATTACAGAATCATAAACATTCAGAGTTGGAAGTGACTTTAGAGGTCATTTGGTCCATTCAACCTTGCATCTAAGAATGCCCTGTGCAGCATCTCTGACAGATGGTCATCCTGTCTCTGCTTGAGCACTTCCATTGCAGGGGAGCTAATCAAAGGTTGATTGTAGTATTGGCTGTTTTGTGTCCTATGCTATCTCCTAAAAATAAACTCTTTTCCTTGGCCTTCCTGCTGCTCTAAACAAATTCGATCCTTCTCATTCCTGAATATTTGCTTGGCTCTGACACCCATTCTCCTCTCCAACATAGGGGGCAGTTTGAGGAAAGGGGATGTGGTTGGAGACATTTCTTTTCCCTTTGATTCTTCATTATAGAAATTCCCTTTTTTTTTCACATGGTCTCCATTCCATCAGTTCCAAGTTGGCTCAAGATTGAGGTTTTTATAATTCTATCCCTTCCTCTTGGCGGCCCTAGTTCACTGGTTCATTGCTACCCTTGCCAAGGACCCAATATAGTATGTGATTACTACCATTTGGTTTTGTGTAGACCCTATCCAACCTAGAATGATACCTATAGTTCTGATACTCTACAGCTATTTCCAATAAAAATTTAGCTGGTTTATCTAGAGAATTTCTCTTCTGGATTGGTTCTGCCCAAACAGAGAAGCCTGGTTTCCATGATCTCTTCTAGACAAAGGACCCTGTATTTTTCTTGATTCTGTATGGATAGTAAGACATCATGAGCAGAGGCTGAATGAGACTCAAGTAGCTTTGTAAACAGTGGGAATTTAATAGGATTTAAAGGTGGAAAAAACTTTAGCAGCTACCATCTTATTTCAGAGATAAGAAACTGAGGACTATATTGGTAAAGTGTATTACTCAAATAATAAATAACCAATCTGATGTCTTGAATCCCTTCCCTCTGATTCCAAATACAATATTTCTTCCATTATACCATTCTGGGACAACCAACTGGTAGACAGAAATGCCTGTAGTCCAGAAGAAAATCATTTGGGCTCCCCAAAGTGCAATGATACTGAGGCTTTGCAGATATCCCTAGAAGAATAATAGTAATTAAAGGTTGCTGAACACTTTGAAATACAGGTGTATTATCATCATCACAATAGCTAGGAGCATTATGATAACAATAATTAGGTAACTGCCATAATGCCCCTAACTATACCTCTCTGCCCTACCCCCATCCCCAGGCCAGTCAGGATTGCCAGGCCCTTGTGGGTTGGGCAGAGACTAATGCAGAGTGGATCTTCCTTGACAGGGGCTTCAGCTAAACTTCACAAAACTTCCTCTATTAAAGGATAAGAGATTTAGAACTTGAGGAGACTTTAGAAGCCATGTAATCAATTCCCTCATTTTTCAGATGAGCTGGATCCTAGATGGGTAAAGCATCAGTAGTAAATAGCAGAAGTGGGATTTGAACATGGGTCCTCTAATTCCAAATGAAGTTGTTTTTGTTTTTTATTTATTTATTTTTGTGTTTTAGTTTTTGCCATTGCACCACGGATTGACAACTCTCTGGAGATGTGTGTTGTGTGTTGGAGATTGTCACCCTCCACCAACCTCCAGTCCTCCCTTATCCATGTGCCCTTTTGGAAAGTCTTCAGAAATTTATAATAAGACTATTTCCTGAAGAGAAATTAGTTTGATGATTTAATTACTAAGTAATGCTAGGCTTAGGTTAGAGGGGAGTTGATCCTTATCTTAACTCTGGGCCTCTTCCAAAGCAGCCGCTCTTTCAGTTTCAGTGCCTGGAAGTTTCAGATGCTGAGATCATTCTTAGAACTGCTTCCTATCTTACTCCATCCCACCTCATCCCTGGACAGACAGGTAAGATGAACAAGATCCTCCAAATTCCCTTTGGGTTCTTGTCCTGAGAAGCAAAGAATCTACAGAGTTGGAAGGGACCAAAAGGTTCATCTAGAAACGCTAGAGCAACTTTCTTCCAGCACAAAAATGCCTTCTGCAGATAGTATCCCAGGAAAATGCATAATAGTACTTTTTTTTTTAAAGACAGTCTCTACCCTCAAGCAGCTCACAATTTAATCAGTGAGACAACAAGCAAACAAAAATATAACAAAGCAAGCTACATAAAGGACAATTAGGAAATAACAGAGGGTAGGTACTGGAATTAGAAGAAATTTCAAAAGGTTTCTGGAAGGAGATGGGATTTTATTTTGGGTTTAAAGGAAGCTAGAGAAGTCAAAGGTTGCAGTGATCCACTCCTTGTCTAAAGAGGTCCAATGATTAGAAAGGTTCTTCTCAGAAGGCAGATACTTATTTTTGCCCTTGAAGATTAATTTTACATCATCTTCCCAGGATAGCTCAAATATTTGAAGGTAAAAATCAATCATTCTAGAATTTTTTTCCCTCAAAATTAAACATTCTTAAACCTCCAAACATTGACCCAAGTGACAACTGTCCACTGGAGAGGGACTTGAAATCAAAAGGCCTGGCTTCTCTTCCTAGACAGTACTACTTATTTATAGGACCATGGTGAGGGATAACCAAAATCTCTCTGAGCCTCAGTTTCTTCACCTATAAAATGGGGATAATAGTATTTGAACCCCACTGGGTTGTCAAGAGGAAAGCATTATATAAATGCAAGTTATGGTTATAATGATGTCTAACCTCTTCCAGCCACAATTTGATATGACCTGCCTAATAATCTCAGACCATCCCACCTTTCCTTCCCCCATCATTATTGGAAGATCCTTACAAGGCATCTGTCATTATAGAAGAAGGTGTGCATTATAGATGATTGAGGCATAAATATTATTGTGTGCATGCTAGCAACGTTGGACCATGAAGCACCATGATGTAGGAGAAACAGGTGGAGCAATAAATAGGCGATAAGCCTACAGGAATGAAAGGAGTCTGGCTGTGTGATCTTAGATAAGTCACTTTGCCCCGTTTGCCTCAGTGTCCTTATCTGTAAAATGATTTGATGAAGGAGATGATCCCTCACTCCAGTATCTCTGCCAAGAAAACCCCAAAAGGGGTCACAAAGAGTTGGACTGAACAAGGAAGGGGGGGTGGGAAGGAGAACACTGGAAATTCCATCAGAAGACCCGATTTTTAAATCTGCTACTCATTACTGGTGTAACATTGGACAAGTGACTTCCTCATTTGTAAAATAAGGAATTGGACGAGCTGATTTCTAAAGTCCTTTTAAATTCTATAGCTTCTAGAATTTATACTTAAAACACGAAATATAGAAAATCTTAGAGGTCAATAGACCTGAGCCTCCATGACCTATCTCATCACCCCTCCCCTCCCCCTTTCCTTTTCGGTTAAGGGGAGAATTTACATTTTTTCAAAATCGAAAAGGGTTTTTTGCCCCGGACAAAGGGTAGAGAGAACTTAGCCTAGCTTTCCTACGGTGGCACGTAGAATTCTGCCTCTCTTGTAGCAACTGGGGAGCCTGGTTTCCTCCTTTAATTCCTGGAGCTCTGGGGGCCTGGGGGGTGGGGAAACCACTGCATGAAGAGAGAGCTCCAGGGGTAGAAATGTCTGTTGGGTTCAGCCCCCTTGGAAAAGTGCCCGATTCACCAGGATGTGGCATGGGTATGAAACAGGAGGGTGGTGGGGAGTCCCTGCTGGGGACACTCCCGGGTGGGACACTTTAACAAGGAAATTCCCTCGGGCAGAGTAAGAGGAGGGAGGGAAGGCCAAGCAGGGAGAGCTCCCTCCCTCCCCTCCCGAAGGGAGAGGAGCACTGTACCCACGCTGGGGATGGGGAAGCCTAGGCACAGTTCCTGGAAAAGGTTCCCAGAAAAGAGGTGATAATGAGAAAATCAAAAGAAACCTGGGTGCACTGCTCTCCAGTCTCACCTGTCAACAACAGGGCCTCCCACCCCAGCTCAGGATTCCCCGTCCTCCGCCCCCTGACCAGAAGCTATTAATCCCGTCTAGAATCCGAGAGTCCTTCCTCTCTCTCCCCCTCTTCGCCCCCCCTCCCCCGGCAGCTAAAACCTTTACTGTTCTGACCACTAGAGGCCACTGCTTCTCTTCGCAGTAATGCCGGAGGGAGGCTCCCCCTTTGGCCCTTCCCCTGGCAAAAAGCTACCTAAACGGGCATCCCCCCCGCCCCAACCCCAAGGGTGGACCTGGTAGTGACCCAAGCCAGCCTCTCGCCGCAGCCGGACCTTTGGCCTTCCTCTCTTGGATCGCGCGGTCCGGGCTGCCCGAGGCCTGGTCAGGCTCCTAGGGGGCCAGGAGGGGGTTAAAGCTAACCCCTCCTCCTCCCGTCTGACATCACTGGAAGAGGGTGAGAGGCTGGGAGCTGTGTGTGTGAGAAAGAGAGTGTGTGTTCGTGCTGGATGTGGGCTACATTGTTGCAGCTCGCGGGAGAAAGGCGGAGA
Organism: Antechinus stuartii; assembly: GCA_016696395.1. Classification (NCBI taxonomy): domain Eukaryota; kingdom Metazoa; phylum Chordata; class Mammalia; order Dasyuromorphia; family Dasyuridae; genus Antechinus; species Antechinus stuartii. The sequence continues at coordinate 42,339,889 of MU174354.1, forward strand.
GGGAGAGGAAAGGAGGGGGACTCTCTTTTCGGATGCTGCGAGAAGCCCGCGAGATAGTCCAGTCTCCTCGCAGCGCTGTAGGATCCTGGGCCCCGGATCCCGCTTGGAGCCCACTCTCGGAGGACCCCGGCCAGCCATGGATGCCTGCAACTTGGAGCAAACGGGGACTGTTTGATTGATTGTGCCGAGCCCAACCTCCCCCTTTCGCTCCCAGAGACCCCAAAGACCAGGGAGCAGCCTGCGCTGGGGCTCCGGGAACCAGAGGACTCCAGAGCTGCGCGGGGCGGGGGGGAGGGGGTTCCCTCCTGCCCCAGCCGGGGGCTGCGTGGAAGAGAAGGGAGAGAAGGGCGGGGAGGGGCGGAAGAGGGAAAGGAGAAGACGGGGCATGACTCGTTTAACTTGCGGCGGGCATCTGCCGAGGCTCTGAGCCGGCTGCCCCGGGGGGCCGGTTTGTGCCTGCGACCTGGGCACCCCCGCTGTATCTGATCCCGAATTGACACACTGCAGCGAGTTGACCTGGATACTTGGAGCGCCGGCCACCCAATATTGATCCCCGCTCGTCTTTGGGGAATCGTTTCGGGAGAGGGAGGAGAACTCTCCTCGGACCCCCTCTCCCAGGACTAACAGCCCCCCAATGGCTCGGATGGGGCATGCGGTCGTCTCTGGATGCTGGTGGGCTTTCGCTCTTAGCCTTGCCACTCTCTTCCTCCCAGGTAAGCGGTTTTCTTCTTTTCACCCCCGTTCCTCCCCGGCTCACACCCTCTGCAAGGCTAGGCGGTAGGTGACTGGACTGCAGGCGTCTAGTTTGAGGGGAATGAAAGGGACTAGAAAAGTTAAATCGTGGCTTGGATAAGATTTGTGGGGTGGAAGAAGAGACCAAATCTAAGGTTTGAGAAACCCAGGCAGACCTTGCTGGGAGCTGCTGAAATGCAGGTTTCTCCGTGGAAAGCAAGCACTTTCTTGCGGAAGGTTTTTTTTTTTTTAATAATAATATGTAATCGCGTTCTATTTATTTAATAACCATCTCTCTGCTCGGGAAGCAGTTTGGAAACACTACATGTTACATAAATGCAAAATAATCACCGTAATTACCTTCTCGGGGTACCGATACAACAACCCCTCCGGGGAAGGTGTCAGTCTCAGAGCTGGTGGGCTGAGGGTTTGAGCAATGGCTTAGGGCGGGAAAGCTTTCTTGCTTGATATTCTTTTTTCCCTGAAATGCGTTTCTGGGACTGGGGCTCTCTCTAATCCCCTGCGCACTAGGTTTTCGGCTCCTGCGGCAGTACGTACGTGGACTGGTCGGAGAGAGATTACTTCTCACCTGCAGCTTTCTAGTGAGGCTTGGTTAGGAGTCGGGGGGCGGGAATGATTGAATCCTCCGGGAAGATGTCTGGGGAAGGTCCGGGAACTCAATTCCCCGGTTCCCTAACTCCCTCCCTAGCTCGAGGAGGTCTCCTCTGAGGAGGTGCTCATTCTTCCGGTAGTCTCGCTGGCTGGTGGCTGCGTGACCCACTTTTCCATTCATCCCCCGGGGGTGCCCCCGCCCGTCCCAGGGTGTGGGCCTGTTGGCAATCATGGGGTTAACTAAAGCCCAGAGTCCGGGAGAACCAACAAAAGGTGGCTCGCGTTTGCCCATTCAGATACCAGAGGGAAGAGGGAAGGCAGGGACGGACTGGGGTGTATTGTGCTGGGAAATGAACTGGAAAATGCGTTTGGGAGGCAAATCTAATGTTCTTAACCCCTTGAAGCACCGTCCCTTACCCCCATGCCCCTTTAGCAAGGAACCAGAAGGCGTATGTATTCTATGTGGCCAGGAAGATCACCCTAATCAAATGAAATGACCCAATGAAATAATATTTGTAAAGCACTTAACACAGTACCTGGTACATATTAGACGCTTAATAAATGCTTGTTTCTTCCTTTTCCTTCTCCCCCCCCTCCCGTTTGTGTGTGTGTGTGGGGGGGTCGGTTTGAAACACATGATCTTCACCTTGGCATCTGGAGGTACAAGTATAAAGACCCATTTTGTATTGGGATGAGAAGGGGGGAAGTATTGGTTATTGTGCCTGGTTGCCAGTGAGTGTCTGGGTGCCAGTAGTGAGTGCAGACCCGGTAGGGGGCATAGGAGCGGGGTAGTCCGGGAAAGGCCAACCTGCCTTGAAAGGTAGGTGGGTGGGAAACAAGGAGGGGGGAAGGTGGAAAATCATAGGGAGGGGACTGTCTAATGGGCTTGGCAGAAAAGGTAAAGGGAAGTAGCACTGCAGTAACGTTTAGCTGCCCCATCTCTGGTCGTTTTTAGGAGGGATCCGAGGCAACTGGAATAGACGGGCAGTTCAGTAAGTGGGTTTGTCTTCCCTCTTCTGACAGTGGCACAGCCCACTTTGGATGGACATCATCTTTTCCTCAGGACCTAGAACTTGATAAAAGCTCTGGCCCATTCCCTACTCCCCACTTGGGGGGTTCTGGGGAAGGCTGATGCCGTGAGCCATGGAACCAACTGGAAAGACCTGATACCTATTGTCCATAAGCCTTGGATCCTTTCATTCTTTCATTGCCACCATCCCCAAAAATCTGTAGCAAAGAGAGTAAGGGTCTGCCTAGGGCACCAGGGGTTAATTTTCTGAACTGAGGACAGACTGAGGCCTGGAAGCTTTTGGGGACTGGGAAACAAAGCCTCTTCTCCATCTCATTGTTGTCTTACTTCCCTTCGATGTGATGCCCTAGGGCCCCCATTCCTCCTATGGGGCTAGTGACTGACTCAGCTGCTTGCCTGCCACCTCTAGGGAGGGGGCACAGATGCTTAATTCCCTGAGCACAAGTACTCAATATGAATCCTGTTCCAGGATAAGCAAGAAGGGAATCTCAGCACAGCCTAGCACTAAGTGCTTTTTGATTGACTAATTGATAGATATATTGAATCATCAGGGGCTAAGTATCGTGGATTAGACCTTAGGTTTCTCTAGCTTTTTTCCTTCTAAAAATCTCTCCACCCTCTTACAGATCCTATTGGCTTATTCTCCCAGTAGCTTGAAAGGAACGAACAGGGAGTATCTTCCTAGTGCACAGATCTTCATCTGTGTACAATAGACCAGAGGGGTTAAGCAACTTATCCAAGCTCACACAGTTCCTCTCCTTCCAGCACGGCTGCTTCTGTCTTCCCTCTAGGGGAGCCAGTCTCACCAGTCCTACTGCTCTTTTCCAGGTTCTCTCTGGGTTGTGGCAGGGAGCCGAGAGACTGTTGAGGAGAGGAGCCTAGTTGGGGAGGGGAGAGTAGAGAGAAGCAGAGCCCCCGGAGTGCGTGTGGGGGCCCCTGACTTTGAATTGCTCCCCATCTGGCTGTTGAAGTATAAACAGAAATATGTTTTCGGCAACACAGACTTTTTCACTCAGGGCAGTGAAATCTTGGATTCTCTTTGCTTCCTAGGATTGGAATCTATTATTACTGTTCACCGTTACTTGGTGGAAAATGTTTCAGGAACTGGATTAGAGTGTGGGGCACTGGGGAGTGAGAGAGGGAGCATTATTTAGAAGCAAAGGGAGAATGTCCCACCAGTAAACACCCCACCCTTCTTAATTGGTTTCCCTAATCCTTTTGTCATCTAGGGGAAAACAGACATCCTAAAACATACACACCCCAAATGTAACACACACCCTGTGAATTGGTAGGAAGACCTATTGTGGCCACAACAGGAAGGCCTCTTAACTACAACCTTAGCAAATAGCTAATGTAGTTGTTACCTGTGAAAATTGGAATATTGTTTCTCTTCACTTTCCTCATCCTCTCTCACATACAGTAGTGTGTGTATATCATAGTCAGTATCGTTAAGAAAACACCAAACTCTGCCAACCTGGGATTTTTTCAGATGCTTGCTAGTTGGAATTAGAATGATGCTTACCTAGTAAGAGATTATAGTCACTGGAAATAATTTAGGACAATTTTCTCAATTCCAAAAGCCAGGAAGAAAAAGGGGCATAGGGATTATGGAAGTAAGCAAAGGGAGAGGAGGAGGAGGGGAAGAGGAAAGTATTATTACATCAGAGGCTAAGGAGAGTTGAACCAAGCTCTGAGGCAAGTGTCTACCATCTTTGTCTATACATAGAAAGAGGGAAATAGAGGGGATAGTTAGTGAGACAGGCAGTGTCTACATACCTATATCTCTGTAAAGGAACTAAATGGGTCCATTAGTGAGATCTGCATTGAAGGTCTAGTTCCTTTTTGAGTCACTTTTCTTTGCACAGCAAAAAGTCTACAACTAACTGGCTGTTGTTTTTTTTCCCTGATCTTCTCCACTACCACCCTTTAGGCTCCCACCCCCAATTCAATCCCAGTTCCCTGGGGGATATGGGCTAAGGAAGTGTGGGTGGCTTTGAGCACAAGTATTTCACCTTTGTAGAACTCCAGCCCTGCATGGGGGATGGACTGTGTAGGGCTTGGGAGAGCCATAAGAATGGCTTTGAATGTGTTAACAATTGATTTCCAACATCCTGTGTACCTTTGATTTGCTAATTTTTTTTTATTTCCTGTTTCATTTGATGAATTCTGATGCTTCTACCTTTTGGGTTGGGGATGAGGAAGCATGGAGGAAGTTTTCACTTGAATTGCTCATTAGCCAGATTCTCTCCCCATTAGGGGACCTTAGCTTACAGTGGAATACTGACATCTTACCTCGGAGATAAAATATTTCTTAACCACCATATGTGGTCCAAGTAATATGAGTTTCTCATACAGGTGGGCCTATGGTTCATTTGTGTACATATATAGGACCAGGTGTATGGGTCAGCTTACATATTGTGGAAGGAGAGAGGTTTTGAGAAAGTGGTATTTTCATACCTACATATGTATTCAACCACCAGGATTCTGAGTCCCAAGATACATTTTTCTGGATCTGTTGCAATATGTTTCTAGAGAAACAAGATAATTGTATGTGCATATGCATATTGCTCCATGGGCCTACATCTAGGCCTATTTTCCTTCCTTTATTTAAAATGAAGGCATTGAGCCACTTCTTTAGGGTTCCTTTACAATTCTAGGCTTCTATTAGAAGCCTAGAATTTTGGATCTTCCTCTGATCTTAACTGTAAATTTATACTTGGGTTCTTTATCCACTTAATCATATGTCTACGGTTTTAGAACTCTTGGGAGTGATTTCCCCCTACCTAAATACCCTTTACCCTTTTTTCATCTCCCCTGTCTGGGGAATTTAGGTCAGTGTGTGTGTGTAGCATTATTAGAATATGCAAGGCTCTCTGCTGGTTACTCCAGATGCAAAGATGAAAAGTTTCTATCCTCAAAAAAAGCATATTAATTGCAACAAGACATATGCAAGTAGAAATCATTCCAGAGAGGAGAGTCTAATAAATATAGTACTATAAAAGATACAAGGACAGCACTTTCAGCTGAAGGAATCAAGAAAGGCTTAATAGAACACCAGCAATGGAGTTCTGAATCTGAGCCTCAGACACTAACTGGGTGACCCTGAGCAAGTCATTTAAACCCAATTTTCTCCAAAAAAAAAAAAAAAAAAAAGATTTGATGAAAGGACCACATTCATGCAACATGTACTAAATGTCAAAGATATTACATATCTATATTATACTGTAGCGTAGATAGAGACATACTATGCCAGGTGTTGCAGTTACAAAGTTTTGATTCAATTTGCTGCTCTCAACAAATTTAGCCTACCAGGGTTATTACATATACCCAGAGAAGTAAGTGCACAACATTTTGGGATGAGAGTACTAACATCTGTTGAAATGAGAAAGATCTTCTAGTAGGTGATGGAAAGGAAAAAATCAGAGGCTTTTTGAGGTAGAGCTAATAGGGATGGCACTCCAGGTCTAGGGGACAGCTTATGCTAAAGCTTAGGGAAAATACAGTATAACAGTGTGGCTCAAATGTGGAGTTCATTCCCTGGATTATGGCAAGGAGGCAGAAGAGAACAAATCTCTCTCTTCTCCCCCTTGTCCCCTTCTCTGGGTTAAAATTAGGTCTATCCTTGCCTAGGCTTTCCTTATGAGTGGTCCCAATTTCTGAATTTGTGGGAGGGGCATTCAGAAGCCTCTTTCCCCCATATTTGTTTGTTGCCTTTACACTAGTATATAGGGAAAAGTGACTGAAGAGTGAAGGATTTAGAAGAGGAAATGAGACTATCTGCTGCTTATTCAATAGTCAATCGAAATAGGGACCTCAATCAATCTTGGGCATCTCGGAAGGTTCCATGTTTTGGTGTCGATGACACATATCCTTAGCAGCATTACACAAAGGAGGAGTACAGGAAAAAGAGTCGCAGCTTTTTTATGTTGAGAAAACCAGATGGTGCATTGGAAAGCATTATATCTGAGTTCAAATCTCTTCTCTGCCGCTTGTTATCAAAATAATTTTGCTTAAGCCCCTTAATTTCTCTGGGTTTAATTTTCCTGTCTCTAATTAAGTGGATCATATTGGGGATCTTCCTTCAAACCTTGAAATCCTTGTTTCTAAGTTGATGGGGCCCCGGAATGGACTTCCATTGGACTTACTCAGGTTCTCTTAGCTCATTCCTCTGTCTTCCCTGGTGAATTATAAGTTCCTTAAGGGTGAAGAACCCCATTGGATTTCTGGTGTCTTGCATTGTGCCCGGTACTTAGTAAATGCTTAACAAATGCTTACGAATTGATTTTAAGTTGCAGAATCAGCATTTGAAGGAATGTTCTTCTAATTCCAAACTCTTTGGCTGCCCCATTTTCATGCTAATGCGGGGTGCCGGAAGGGACTCAGGCTGGGGAGGGCTCACCTGGGCCTCTGGTCCTACGGTAGGCAGTACCAGATATAGCCACATTTTGAGGAGTGTTTTCCTTCTTGGGCTACAGCCTTCCTCCTATTGAGTAGCAGATGTGTTGGCTGGGGACCCAGGTAACTGGAGATCTAGGTTGGAATCACCTTTCAACGGGGATTCCCTCCCTTCCCCCTCTCCAAGCTAGGGAGAACACACGTCTGTATTGTTAATGTTTAAAGCCTGGGCTGTGCTGGCATACCTCAGGCTGGAGTAGGGAGAGAACCAAGGGAGCTGGGGAGAGATATCAGAGATCTCGCCAAGACTTGAGACCCTTCCTGAGCTTCTAATAACTCTTTAGGAGAAGATCAATCGTTTTTGCCTTTGGCCTGGATCTGTACAGAAACTCTATCTACAGTATTTTCCCATTAACAAACATAAAAATAGCAAGAATTCAAATTTATATATGTTAAGATTGCTAAAAAAAAAAAAAAAAAAAAAAAACCAAAACACTTTTTCTTGAAACAATGTATTGTTTCAAGGGCAAGTGTTGTTATGACCATTTTTTAGAAGAGGAAACTGAGACTTAGAGAAATTTGTTACTTCTCCCATTATCACATAAATATGGGGCAAGGATTTGAAGCCAGATTCTCTTCTCTTTTGGTCTGTGGTCTTTCCATTATCCCATACTATCTATCCAGGATGGTATGTATGGCAATGCCCCGAACCCCTGGGTAATCTGCTTAGTAGGAGAAATGCTTGGCCTGCTTTGGAGAGAACATTCCACCCTGACCTTAGAGCAGGGAACTACAGACCAGAGCAATTTTCCTTAAGCACAGATCTGATCATGTGACTCAACTAACTCTAGTGGCTTCCTATTGCTTTTAAGATAAAAATATGAATTCCTCTATTTTTAAAACCTTTCACAACCTGGCCCCAACTATCTTTTCAGCCTCGTTGTAAATGACTTTCTTTCCCGTATTCTAAGATCTGACCAAACTTGTCTTTTTTTTCCCTTTGTTCCATTTTCCATCTCTGTGAGAGGAGAGAGCCTTTGCACTGTCTCCCCTCCAAAGCCTGGAATGTTCTACTATCTTATCTCATGGAGTCATTCTTGTTATAAGATGTAGCCTAAGTACCATCTTCTAAAAGGCTCTCCTGGTCCTCTCCAATTGTTAATGCTCACCCTCCCAAACCACTATTTACATATTCATATTTGTTAACTTTATGCTATGTACTTGTCTTCCTCATTAGAATGTCAGCTCATTTCTAGGGGAATCATTTCACTCTTAGAACTTGAGCCCTGGTGCCTGTACATGGTGCATACTTCATACCATACATACTTGTTCATTGGTTGATGACTGCAGAGAGCAACCCTACTTGGGCATCTTTTTCTCTGATGAGGTCCTAAATCTGGTTATCTTTGTATTTTCTGGCTAATGGCTACAATGGTTCCATTGGAATTAGGAAGAGGAGCTCCTTTTCTCAAAATTAGGCATTTATCAAACTGCCCTTGAAAGAGAATTCAAGAGTTTCCCATCTCCTATTAAAACTCTCTAAGACAGATGTGAAGAGAACAGCTTAGAAAATCATCTCTTCTCCTTCTGCCTGGGAATGGTGTTTGAAGAAGATTTAGGTAGTATCCTTAGAGAGGTGTTGGGACCTGAATAGCCTGATGGTCAAATTCTCCCTCAGCAACAGGTATGACAGAGCCTTTGTTCTGTACCATTTCATGGAAGAGTCTCTTGGCACTCCCAACTTCTTGCTGGCTCCCTGCCCAGGTAGGGCATCATTGGCCATCTGGAGCTCTCTCCCTAAGAGCAGTTAGGAGCTGAAAGGAAAACCTTGAGATCTAGCCTTGGTCTTGAAAACTTCAAGTAGGGCAGTAAGTATGAGCAGAATTTTGCCCATTTCCTAGCTTCTGAATCAGATTTAGAGAGGGATCAAAAGTATAAGTAGTGGAGAAGATTGGAAGAGCAGGTTATTCTCCCAAAAGTCACCTCTTTTTCACTCCTCACAGCTTTCTTTCTCAGAAAGTCATTCCTTTCTTTTTTTTCCCCACTGTGATCCTTTTCCTTTGTAGTCTGAGACCATTTCTCAGTAAAGTATAGGAAGCTTAGAGGATTAGGGCAAGTAAACAGAAAGGTAAAGAAAAAAAAAATCCAGGGTTAACCAAGTGTGAATTTAAAGTGTCCAATGGGACCATATTTATAATAGAAACTCACATTTCTGTAGTGTCTTGAGGTTTACAAATGTTCTCCTTCAAACAACCCTGTAATTCAAGTAGTAACTTGCCCATTTTACAGATGAGGAAACTAGCTTGCCCAGTTGATGTAAATGGTCCCTACTGGCTAATATCACTGTACAGCACAAGAGAATGGATTTCAAAAGGATGAGTTTAGGATGGCCCCAGAAAGAGTCCTCTCTAAGCCGTACTGCATACTTTCTCTAACATGCTATAAAAACCTCTTCAACCTGAAAGCTCTCTCCATCCCCTCATACACATAGGAACTATCTTGTCCCTACAGAGTCCCCCTTTGGTTCCTCCTACAATCTCCATTTCAAGAAGGGTGTTCATGTTTTTGTTCCTTTCTCTGCTGCCCTTCAAACTTCAGGTTTTCTCTACCACATCCTTATGCAGTTTCCTTTTCTGTGCTATCTTCCTGGAATAAAATGTAAGCTCCATGAAAGCAAGGACTTTTTTCTGCTTTTATTTGTATCCTAGCATTCTGCACAGTGCCTGGCACAAAATAGGAGCTTACTAAATGCTTGTTGACTTGATTAATAGGATCATCCATTCATAGCTAAAATGAATCAGATCACTCAATCTAATCCCACTTTACAAATAAGGAAGCAAACCTAGAGGCTTAAAAGCAATCACCAGAGCAGGACTTGAATGCAAGTCCTCTGACTCTCAGTTGAACATTCAGTGAAATCCAGTTAAATACTGATGTAGAGAATACAGATGAGTATAAAGTTTGAGATATCAGAAAAACAGAGGTTTGCAATGGAAACCCAAAACACTCTCAAATAGATCTGTGATCTTAAAGATTTGGGAGTTTTCTCCAGTGATAAAGATTGACACTTATCTGTATCTGTTCATCCTGGGGGTCTATTTTCTCTCCCAAATTTGTCACTTCCAATCTAACCAATATATTAGGGGCCTTCTTGATATTGTGAAAGAAATACTTGCAGTCCAAGCACTTTACAAAGATTATTTGAATCTCATAACAATCCTGGGAGAATTGAGCTCTCTTTCCCATTTTACAGATGAAGAAAAGTGAGGAGTATTTGTTCTTGTGGGTAGAGAGTTTGATTTTCACTCCAACTCTAAATTGAGTCAAGTTACTCAGTCAGGGTCATACCCAGTTAGTGCAGAAAAACAGATTTGAACTCAGGTCTGACTCCATGTCCAACATTTGATCCACCAAAAGGGGAATGGGAGATGGGAATGTTAATTCTCCTAAGACTGAATAGTTCCTGTGCATGGAGATGAGATCTGGAAAATAGAACCTCTTCTTGGCCCCCTGCCCCCACCCCTCTTTCCTCCCCTATGCTGCCCCCATTTTTCCCGGGTTTATGAGGAGTCTCATTACCCAGCCAAAGACAATAAACCCGCCCGGCCATTCCAGCCCCGGATCTCATTAGAGGACATTAGTTCCGCTGGCTGGTGGCTCCAGTAGGTCCACAGCTGCCAGGCAGTGTATTCCGGGAGCAGGACTGGGGGGAGGAAGGGGGGAGTGGTACAGTAGCATTGGCCACGAGCACAAGAGACACCTCTGATGAACTTTAACCTGATTGGAGCATGTTATAAGAAGTCTAATAATCAAAGAATTTTAGAATTAGTATGGATTCTAGACATCATCTCATTCATTCTCAGTTCTAGAATACCTTAACCTCTTCCCCAAACTAATATCTAGCGTCTGTAGTACTTTTTAAGGTTTTTAAGGAAAGTTTTTATAAATACTATCTCATTTTATCCAAATGATCTTTGGAGGTAGATGCTATTATTCCCATTTTATGATGTCTGGACTCAGAATTTGAACTCAGATCTGTCACCAACTATCTCTAAATGGATCTTTAAGAGAGATCAAGTGGCACTTTTCATCTAGGAGTCTAAATGTCTGAGGTCCCTTTTTTCTTAATCACTGATTTGGTTTCTGCTTATATATCTATAAAGTCTCCCATATTGTCTCCATCAAAAGAAAAAAAAAACTCCTCGAGCAGAGATTGTTTAGATTCTTGTCCTTGTATCCCTAGCACATAGCACAGTGTGAGGTCACATATAAAACAAATAAAATGCTGTTTAGATTCGCAACACTTTCTAACCTGGCCCCTACTACCATCTATCTACTGGGCCATCTAGACGTCCATTTCCTTGCAGTTGCTTATTTAGGACAGTATGTGGATTTTCACCGACCGTCCCCTCTGCCTGGGATTCTTTTCCTTATTTTCTACTCCCAGGCTTCCTTCCAGTCCAAACCAAAACCCTCTGTCTTCCTTAATGTGATTTCCTTAGCTAGATTGATATTGAACATAACTATCTTTTTATCTCCCCATCATTATCTGAGCATTTGGAGAAATGGCACTGGTTTTTTGCCCCTCTGCATTCTCACTGCTTAGCACAGTGTCTGACATATTTGGTAAGCATTTTTTTAAAAATTTGTCTCGATTTGACACAGTGGTTGTTTAATAAATGCTTGTTGATGAATAAGGATTCATTAGGAAGCATTATCTTTGCTCTCCTCCCAGGGCTATGATGAGGAAGTGTGAAATCATCTGTGTAGTACTTTGAGGTCCCTTTGAAGGAGCAGGTCACCAAACACACTGGTTCAGAGAGAGAGGTTTTCCGGTTGGGTGAAAAATACAGATTTCCCATCTTGGTACTCTCGCCTATACTGCTTTGGCTCTGAAAAACTTGAAAAGATACACTATATCAGAAGGAACTCCTAAACTTCCTAGTGTGGCCTTGGAGAGCGGTACAAACAACCCCCACCCACCCCTCCTTATACCTACTTCCTTCCTGGGAAGATTCAGCTTTTGGAAAATCATAGTCGTGCCCCCTCTCTCCCCAAGGCTGTCTGAGATGTCTCATAGCCCAGCCCGCCAAAGGATTCTTTTTTGGCTTAATTTTGTTTTTCTAAACAAGGGTAGGGGGGAGCCTTACCTAAGTCATAGAACCACGGCTGCAGGGAAAGATTTCCTCAGGAGAGTAGTCAGGGCTGCAGGGCTGGTGTGGAGCCATGTGCACCCTCCCTTTCCCTATGGCACCCCCCACCCCCACCCCCAGCTTTGTTCATGTTCCCGAGCTCCCATTGTACTCATTACCAGAACTACCTTCATCTCGATGGAAAAATAAACCGGTAAGATGAAGCTAACAAGCTTGCCTGCAGACCCTTGGCTCTTCTGATGTTAATGAAGCCTAAAGTCCCAGGGTCCATCCCCCCATCCTCGGGAGGGCTGGCTCTCTGGTGCTTTTTGCACAGCCCACCGATGCACCTTTCGGTCGCCCTGCAGCTGAGTGCAGTTGACCACAAGGGGGACTGATGCAGCCGTAAGATGATTTGGGGCATCCTCATCCACACAACGAGAGAAAAGAGGTAGAAGCAGCATCAACCTAGAGAAAGTAAATGAGATGGACATTTTGTTCTTGGAGTCATTACCGAGTCCCCATGCTCTCTAAGTTAATTTTACTGGTGTATTAGATCATGCTGATAGTTGTATTTAGATAGGAAGGAGTGTTTTGTAGGCTATTATCATTGTGCCCTGGGAATATCTTGTGGAATATTAACACTGTGTGAGGGTGATATTGTTGTGTTTGATGGTGTTATTGCTTTGGTTCTAGAATAGCTTGCCACGATGACCCAGCCCTCTATCTCGGGACTGCTAGCTTGAAGTGTGATATTGCAGCCCTGGGATGGGGAGAGCACTTTATTTGTAATCAGAGGATCTGAATTCGAATTCCTGCTCTGCGACTCGCTGCCTTAGGCTAGTTGTTCATAGCTCTGGGCCTTGATTGTACTGGGATCATCTAGAAGGTTTCCTCTAGCTCCCAATCCTATTTGTTTACTTCATATGTATTTAGAATTTACTTTGGGGTATGTGTTATTTCTTTTTCTCCTCCCCCAGTAGAATATAAACTCCTTTGAGGGCACGGACTGTTTATTTTTATTGTCTTCGTAGCCTCAGAACCTGGCTTAGTGCCTGGAATTTTATAGGTGCTTAATACATGCTTGTCATTCAAGTATATGTCGCTTGGGGTCCTTCCCCACCTTACTGAGCTGGAGAGTGGAGGCTGCTGTTGCTGCTATCCCAGCAGAGACATTCTGGGCACTGTGACTAGCAGGGGCTTAGAGCTGTGCTGTGGGTGGGTCCAGGGCTTGGGAAGCTAATGCTGCCAAAGCCAGTCCTAGGCCTCTAACAGGTTCTGCTGTCTAGTTCTTACCTAGTACTTCCCAAAGCCAGAACCAGGGATTCCCAGGGAACAGACAGGAAACGAGGGCAAGGGAGAGGCCCTCCCACCATCAGGAGTGAGGAAGGGATTTAGGGTGTTCCTCTTTGCTGTGAGTACTCCGACCTCAAAGGGTGAAAGGAATTTGGAGGCCTCTATCTTCCCCTTCCTCTAGCTGGGGGCCAGTGGATGACCACTCTCCATCCCTCCCCACAATTCACAATCCCGGGCCTGGATTTCTTTTTCCTTAGGGAAGATGATAGAAGGCAGCAAGATTGCCATTTATTTGTCAATTATGTTAATAATTAATAGCCAACCCTCAGTGATCCATGTACAGATTATCTACTCTGTGGATTCTCTGCTGCAAGTTTTTCATCCTGGCCCTTTCTCCCAGAGTGCCCTACTGTTCTGTCCATCATTGTGTACTCAGGGAACTCAAACTCATTTGAGTATTTGCCTGCCTAATTAGGGAGGTAAATCTGCTGCGAAATAATCACCTCATATGTTCCAAAGCCAAAGAGAAATTACTTTTTAGTCTCTCTTCTGCCCTACGCTATCTGTGCTCTGTTAGCAAGGATTACTGCATGCCCTCTGTGTCTCAACATACACCAGAGCCTCATTACTGGCTCTCTCTAACCAAATACTGTCCTCCGCTCAGGAAGTTTTGAGAAGCAAGATTGGCTCATTGCAGAGTAGCAGGCTACAATGACCCAAAGAGGGTAGGTTACTTGCCCACTAGATTTTGGGGCTGTGGAGTCTAATGGCAAGAATATTGAATTTGGGATCAAAGGACCTTTGGTATGTCTAGCTCTGTAGTTTAATAGTTGTGACAACTGACACCCTTTCTTCTTCCTCCCCGCCCCCATTTTCACATGTGTAATCAAATGGAGTTGACATTGTTTGCATTTCCTATTTTTAAGGGTTATTATGAGCAAAGTACAATGTGAAGTAGGTATGGTGTGCTAAAGAATTGTCTCAGCTTGCAGCAAATTTCCATCAGAAAGCAGAGAGAATCAGAAATAAGCGGAAAACGCATTTTTTTTAGCATGTGTAGACACACTTTTCCTTTCCTACTTCCTAGCCGAGACAGTGTAACCCTTATCGGGAAGTTGCTCTAAGATGGTTGGGATTTCACAGATTGCAGTTTCTGAATGGCTTTGAAACATGAATGGGAATAGAGAGACAGGTTTTTCCCATTGTATGGATAAAATTTGAGCCTGTGCAAATAACAATGCATGGGATTATTGTAGTTATTATCCCCACTCTTCTCCCCTCCCCTTCCCCAAGTGTACCTTATCTGATTGGTTCAGTACGGTCTATCTCGGATAATGGATATGTCCAGAAAGGTGTCCAAGACAGCTCCCGCGGTTCCTTTCTACCTGGCACTTGAGTAGATTTATCCCTCTTGTTTGTGGCACCCATAATAATTAGCATCCCCCACTGGGCTAGAACACACTGGTAATCAGTGTGGGGTTGATGAATGGCCATTTGGGAGCTAATGAAGCGGCCCCCTTCTTTAATGTGGCTGTTCCCAGTAAAGGGCCCTATCTGCCTGTAGCCAAGGCCTGTTTCGCACAGTCCCCTTGCTCATTCTTTGCCTGTCTCCCAGGAGTCAGATAACTGCTCACAGCCAACCCTAAGGATGGGGTAGCAGTGAAATACTGTGGAGATGGGACAGGGTGAGGGGGGGCAGTCCTCAGCAAGGGGCGTCTGGGGATCTTCCATGCTGTGCCCCTAGAGAGGTGGTTGCAGAGAATATCGGGAAGATTTCCATGATTAAACCCCACTTGACTCTAGCCATGCTATCACTGTGCTCTCTGAGCTGTTCATTTTATAATAATTTGCATCCATTTATGGGGGTTTTGCAAGTGTTTTTGTATCCCCTCTGTACATATGCATGTGTGTATTCTGTCACCCCCGCTAGATTGCGTTTTCCTGGTCCTAGGAGGCATGTTGTTTTCCCTTGTTCCCTTCCCAGCCTTCAGCGCAGGGTGGGGTATGAGCATGGTGCTGTTGGGCTACACACAACAGCTATGTCTACACAGCAGCTCAACTGAAGAATCAGAACTAGGTCAACAAACCAGTTGTTTTGTCTACAGCCTGCCAAACAACCGGTTTTCCAATTTGTCCCTCAGCTGTTTTGATTTTGACTCCAAGTGTACCCCTATATTCCCCCACACCCACAACGTATAATAAATACATGTACTTTGCCCACATAGGCAGGGTGATAGAGTAGAGTTAGAAAGCTTTGGGATTAAATTCCATTTCAGAACTCACTAGCTGTGTGAATTGGGCAAGTCTCAAATCTCTGTTTCTTTATAAAGGGGGGAAAACAATTAGTGTTTAATTCATAAGAATAAGGATTAGATGAAATAAAGACTATTAAAGCATCTGACCAACTTTAAAGCACAATGTATGTTACCAAAATTATTAATAATCCAAGATTACCTTATCTCAGGCATAAACATAGACCTCCTGTCATACTCGTCTCCCTTCTCCCTTTTCCACCAAGGATCCCAACCTACCATTTTAAACACGAGATGAGAAGTGACTTGACCAAGACCACACCACTCTTTAGTAGGTTAATCAGAAGTGAGAAGCCATAGAATAGGGAAAAAAATGCTGTTTAGGGAGTCAGAAAATGATAGGATTAAGGAACCATTCAATGATTTATTATATATTACACAGGCATGTCACAGGCTTTGTCTTTAAAAATATCTTGTAAAAACCAATCTTTTAAGCCTCCTCTAAAGGTCCTTGGAGACACTTTATGGTGTGAAGATGATCCTGAGTTCTTAGAAGCTATGAAAGTTGTTTCTGGCCTCTGGGCAGCTAGCAGAAAAGGCTCATTACCCACAGGGCTGTCCATCAGGTGATACACACAGCAACCACAGCAACTCACAAAAAGTAGAATCTGGTAAGGCCGGGCTTTTTACACTTTTTCCATTCAAGACTTCTTTTTTCTGAGAAATTTACTTCTTTACTGACAATAAATCATAATCTTGCAATTCCCATATTAGATCAAGACCCACAGTTTAAGAAGTTTTGTCCTAATGCATAGAGGGCCTGAAATCCACAGGAGTCAAGGGAGTAGCCACCTAGATTGAAACCTGTCCTCTCACTTTGTGGAGAGGAAATGACTTTTTAATCTATGAGGCACTATATAAATCAGAGCTATGAAAACCCCCACCCTAGTTCCATTCTTCTGATTGGTGATTCCCTCCCCAGGACCACCATTTTAGGAAGGACCCTAGTTATGATTCACCTCAAATAGGTCTGGTCTTTCCAATTTTGTTTTGCTCCTCTGCTTACCTGATTGCAGTTTTTTCCCTCAGTAGAATGTAAGGTCCTTGAGGGGAGGGACTGTACTTTTTTTTTTTTTTTTTTTTTTTGTATCTCTGGACATAGCACTATGCCTGGTACATAGAAAGCACATAATAAATGGATTATCTAAGCTATCTCATAATAAAACACCAGGTTTCTTGATTCTTTCTCCCATTTAGAGGTGAAGTTTCAGGTTTAAATTTCCAAATCTTTCCTCCTTGTTTTCCTCTATCCAATCTGTTAAGCTGTAATCAAGTCACTTGAGGGCAAGGGCTATTTTGTTTATGTGTATATACTTAGCCAGGGCCTGGCACATAGTAAATGCTCCTTCTGTCTAGCAATATTTTTACTTAATGTCATAAAGAAATCATGCCTGTTTCTCCCCCATAAACTATACTGGTTTTCTTTTTTTTTTTAATTGAATAGTATTTTATTCTTCCAATTACATATAAAGCTTTCAACATTCATTTTTATAAGATTTTGAGTTCCAAGTTTTCTTTACTTCCCGTCTTCCCAAGACAGTAACAATCTGATATAGGTTATACATGTCCATTAAATTTTCTTGGCAAAGACACTAGAGTAGTTCCCCTTTCCAATTTGCCATTAAGACAAACAGGTTAAGTGACTTGCCCAGGATCACATAGCTACTAAGCAGCTGAGGTCTAATTTGAACTTGGGTTTTCCTTAATCCAAGTCCAGTGCTCCTTCTACTTGGGCAAGCACACGGCTATTAAGTGTATGTCAGTCACATTTAAACTCAGATATTCCTGATTCCACTGAGCCATCTAGCTGCCCTGTCTAACTATACAGCTAACTATTATTTAAATAGTCCATATTTCATGTCTCCACATTCTTGAGACTTAGAGATTAAGAACTAAGTCCCATAAAACTCACGTCCTTCCCCTCTCCTAGCCATTTCACACCCCTTCTCAGTCAAGAATCAGATAACCTTTTCCCTCCTGGGGCCTCTGAGAACATGACAGTTCATGACAACATGATAAGATGGAATGAGAGCAGTGGTCTGCCTGCTTGCCTCCACACTAATTAGTGGCTGTAATGCGGCTCCTCCATGACAGATGTATATTGATCTTGGTTTTATGTGGGGAAATCCCTCAGAAAATAATGTTCAGAGATCCCCTAGCCAGAGGTGTGATGTCCCTAGTGGTAGGGGGATGGTTAAGTATCAAAGGGCATGATGAACAGATTGGGGCTACAACTTTTCCATCTACACATGATGAAACGACAACTTCCAAAAAATAGATATTGCCTTGGCATCCAGCTAAAATAGTCTTGATTCAGGATTATGCTGGAGAGCTGTGGGGGCTGAAAATTAAGAGAGACCTTAGGGTTCATCTAGTCATACCCAACCCCTCATTCTACATAAAAGGAGAATATGGAAAAACAGAGTGACTGCTGAATCTGAATTTTCTTTTTTCTTTTTTTTTTTTGGGGGGGGTTGTGTTTAATAGTTAAGACTTGTGTTCCAAATTTTTCTCTCTCCCTTATCTCCCCTTCCTTAAGACAGCAAGCAATCTGATGTAGGTTAAATATGTCCAATCTTTTTATTTTTTTCCTTTATTCTCTTTTTCTGGCTATACATTTACATTAATTTATAAAGACACATTTCTTTTTGAATCAAGCTTGGAGAGAAAAACCACAAGAGGGGAAAAAAAAAAGTGAACCTAACATGTGTTGATTTACATTCAGTCTCCAGTGCAATCCTTTAAAATATTTCCATATTTGTCATGTGCCAGAAAAAAAAAAAAAAAAAAAGACCAAAAGGGAAAAAACCACCAGAAGTAAAAAACAAACAAATAACAACAAAAAGTTGAAAATACTATGCTTTGATCCACATTCAGTCTCTCTGAATGTGCTGCATTGCTGAGAAGAACCAAGTCCATCACATATTCTTGCTGTGTAAAGTGTCATCCTGGTTCTGCTCTCTTCACTAAGCAGCAATTCATGTAAGTCTTTCCAGGCTTTTCTGAAATCAGCCTGGTGATCAGTTCTTAAAGAACAACTACTGAATCTGAATTTTCCTAGTTCTAACAGACTTCCCTCTTGAATGGGACTGATTGAATGAAATCTTCTCAGTTTGAGACGAGGCTTAAGTCCCTATTCCCAGAGCCAGGTCAGACTAAGTCAGTGAAGTTACAGGAAGTGGCGTGAGCCACAGGGAGCAGACAACATTGGTGCTCGTTGGTCGAGGATGGTTATGTCCTTTTAGTCTATCCGATGAAAAGGTTGTGGTCTTTTTCTATTTAAATCCCTACAAGCCAGAAGCTGGTCAGGCTCCAGGAGCACATGGTGGGAGTTGGAACGGCTCCCAGGTGTGCTGGGCCTCTCCTTGCAGGAACTAAATAAGACTTTGTCTTTGTACCTGAAGATGTCTCTGATTAGTTCTCATTTTGAGTTTCACAAAAACCTTGAGCAGTAGGTATTATTATTATTATTATTATTATTATTATTATTATTATTTTATAATTGAGGAAACTAAGACAAACGAATTAAATGTCTTACCCAAGATGACACAGCTAGATTTGAAGTCCTCTCTTCCTGCTTCCAGAGCTATCCATTGCACCACCCAGATGCCCGCAAGTTCCCTTAGGTCAAGAAACTTGTAAATTTTATCTGCACTGGTGTTTAGAAGTGAGCTCTTTCAAAGGAATCCTATTAACAGTGTGGTGGAAGACTAATTGTACAATTTTCAGTGGGACCATTTACCTCAGAAATTTGCAAAGGCTATCAATCTAATTGTTTTGTTGATTGACTAGACTCTGGAAAGTGGTGGAGAAAATGTTAATTAATAGTAAACTTAAAAGTATGTTACTTGCACTTTCTCCCCCACCCTGGGGAGCTGATTGTTAAATATTTACCTGCCTACTACCCCTGAAGATATTTTTGTTGAATGAATAAATGGAGCATTTTATCTTGTCTTCCCCAACTTAAGAGAAATTGACACTATAATGCCAATATACATTATAAAATGAATAGTTTACATTTTTATAGTATAAGTTTTGCAAAGTGCTTCCCAGTCAAACATTGTTATCTCTTTAGATCTTTACTATCAGCTTGTGGGATAGGTGCTGTTATCTCTTTGGATCTTTACTACTGGCTTCTGCTATAGGTGCTATTATCATTCCCATTTCACAAATGAGCCAATTGAGAAGAGATTAAATTTTTTGCCTAGAGTTACACAGCTGATTCAGAATTTGAATTCAGCTTTCCTATGCTCCAAATCCAGCATTGCTCTCTAATAAGACATTGGGTCATTTGTTCTCCTCTTCACTTTTGACCAGGAAAAAGGTATTCTATCTCAGATTTGGACAGCCTCGATCATAAGCAGGTCCAGAAAGATAATAATACCTTTACACTGGGTATGACAATTTATATCTTGGAGAGCATTTTTACCTATTCTCTCACTTGATCTTGGCAACAAACCTGTCAAGTAAAAAAGAGAAGATATTATCCCCATTTAATAAATAAAGAAACTGAGGCTCAAGGAGTTCAATTAACGAATCCTGGGAAGAAATTGACGGAGTCTTAGGATTTAAAACCCAGATTCTCAGATTCCATGATCTTATCATAGTGCTGTTGTGTTTTTCTTCAAGAAACAAGAGCTTTTGTCTACCCAGATTTCCTCAGGTGCTAGAATCCGTGGGCATTCACAGATAAGAGAGAAAAGGGTTAGAGCTCTTTGGTCCTGTAGGCCTCTGGCATTTCAACTTTTTGAAGGAGAGCTGCTTATCTCTTCTAGGAATTAAGTTAATGAAGGGGACCAAAGGAGCCAGAAAGAGTGGTATTTATCAACAAATAGGAGGAGTAGAAGGAGTCTTGGAGAAGAGATAAGAAGTGAAAAGTCTCAGTCAGTATTTGAGGCAGATGGCACTGAGTCTGGCTTCCTTCTTGCCTAAGACAATATCTCCAAGCTGACCCTGTCCTGGACAAAGAAAAAAAATCCGATCATCCCAGTTGGTAGAGAGAGTCGTAGAGTCCCTAGCAGAGTTCACCAAGGTTTCGTCACCATGAACCTCATGGTGATGCAATTGATGCTATCTGTTCCCTGACTGTGCTGACTCAGTTATGAGGTGGTATGGTGTGATTTCTTGGTGACCTATTGTGATACTATACTCTGATGAATCTCTTACATGTCATGTCATGTTGTGGAAAAGGTAGCACTTTTTATACTACCCTGACACAGACTTGAGATCCACCAAGTATTTTATTAAGCTCCTATTAAATGCAGGAGTATACAAAGTATGTATGTATACATGAGGACACAAAAGCCCTGCAAGAATAACCGAGCACTAAGATTCACCTGACATTTTCTTTCTTCTTCTCCTTTCCCCTTCTCTTCTCCATCTTCTATTGCTTCCCCTTGGACTCCCTTCTTTTTCCTAAGAGATTTTTCCTCCCTTATTCCCCATAAATGTTGCCCTTCGCTTCCTCTGTTCCCCATTCCTCTTGCTATCTCCCTTTCTTCTCTTCTTGTCAATAGTAACAGTTCTTTGTTCTGAAGTCCCCTGCACTCACAGGACAGTCACACACACACTTCTCACTTTTCTTCTCTGGACTGAATTGACTTACTAGATAACCACAGACTACATATCTGACATTCACAGCAATAGCACTATTTATGAGGTAGGCAGTACAGGTGACTTTGTCCCCATTTTCAGATAAGCAAACTGAGGTTCTCTAGAGAAGGTCACCTAGTTAGTGTTCAAGTCTTCATTATATGATCCCAGCTTCCCCCAGAAGCTTACAGCCCAGAACTCCCTCCTTTGACATGCTCCCAGACCCAAAGTCCCTTATTGCCGAGGCTTGAATCAGTTTCTATCTCAGTGGGTCTGACACACCTTATTTCACCTTTCCCTGCTCTCTGATCTATGAGGGGATGACTCCTCACTCTGTCCCCTCTCCTCTCTCTGAGCCACCTATTCCCATGCCCAGCCACTCCCCATCACAGCAGCCCCAGAGGGCTAGAATTTTCATCTCTACCTTTCTCAATAGATCTGAGCCTGTCATTCATCTGCAGCTTCTGCCCATCCCCTCCTGGCATCAGACTCCTCCCTACAGGGGAATGCATGGCATGGCATGGGTGGTACCATTCCTGAGCCCCTTCCTTGGGCACCTCAGATGTAAGTGTGCCAGATGCCTGAAGGCCAGGGAAGGGATGAGGAAAGGGAGGACTCAGTTAGGGTAGATTCTCCATAGCCCAATTCCCAAATGTGGAGGAAGGGACATGGATTGACAAAAGGAGTGGGAAAAGGTTGTGTCCTAGTCCTCATTCCCCCAAGGAAGATCTCCAAATAAAAGCTTTAATGAAAAATCCCTCTCCTGGAAATCCTAGGTGCATTCACCTACATCAAGACCAGAACTCCCCACAAAGAGGGAGGGAGGTGCAGTTTGCCAGGCCATGTAATAGAATCCGTGGGCTCAGACAAGGAGGGAACTGGAACTGGGGCAAAGAGGACGATTAAGAGTGATGAGGTTTGGGGAGAGAGAAGGGATGTGATAACTTAGAGCAAAAGGGAATGGAGCAAAGACCCAGAGCTGAGGTGAAGTATAGAATCTGTTTGGGGGAAAATAAGGAGGCAGACTAGAGCAAAGAGAGAAATTTGGGAAAGGTGGAACCAAGATTTGGTAACTTGGGTCAGGAAGTCTACCTCAGTTAATAATTAGTGAAGGTGGTTAATAAATCATTGACAATGCTCCTTCCAAATTTCAGCTTTCTCTCCTCCCCCTGCCCTTTCTAGAATTGTGTCCTAGGTTCTCCTTTGCCCCTGAGTCCTGTTGGCTCAGCTTCCTTTCATTGTAGCCCCAAGGTACTGGGTGGGGGGGTCACTTTTTCATTCTGGGTACACTTTCTCCCCTCCCCCCAACAAGGTTTAGGTCTTGAGCAGACTGTTTAATTCTAGGGAAGAAAAGTGGCCTAGTTAGTGTTCTCTCCTATAGACCCTTCTGGTACCCCTTCCTCCCCCCCTCCCCCATGTGTTTCCTTGCTCTTTAACTCTGCTGAGAAGTAGGGTAAAAGGAATTCCAATCCCCTTCCTCAAAAGGGCTATGGTGGGTAGGTATAAAGGGGTCTCTAGAAAAAAGCTTGTAATTCTGCTAGTAAAATTCCTTGTCAGTACCTAACTTGCCCCCAGTAGTTTACTTGGCATTAGGCCCTTTTTATCAGCTTCTATCATCATAGTAAGGTGGAGCCTGGCACTGGCCCACAGAATGGGGGCAGGGTGTCCTACTTGGGCCCTGTAGTGTCCTTGGAAGGTCAAAGCTCTCTAATGTAACTCTGTGGGAAATTTTTCTTTCTCTGACCTTTGGAGAAAACTTCCTGTTTCATTTATCCTGAGGGATCTTCTCAGAATCCCAGAAAACAAGATTTGATGGGATCATAAATAAGAAGCTGGATAGGATTTAATCCAACCTCATCTCTTCTGGAATGAGAAAAGGGAGGCAGAGAAAGAGGCAGTGGAATGTCTAAGGTCTTAGAAGTGGAAGGAAGAGCTGGGACTTAAACTCAGGTTTTCTAGATCTAGGACTCTTCCCATTATACCACTGCCTCCTTTCCAATCACTTAAACATTTCTATATTTTGACATCCCTGTAGCTCTGTTGGTCCCACAACAAGAATCAAAATTCCTCATTCAAATATATCTTGTTGCCCCCTTCCCCTGCCCTGATGACACTTCTCCCCTCTAAAGTCCAGCTTCCCTGATTTCTACCTTCTCTGTGTCAGGCAGATAGAGAGAAGCCTTTGGCATCCCTAATGTTCAGAGGGGTTGTATTTGTGTACATGAGCAGGTGGCATCTTGTATGTAGTTTGTCATGAAGCTATGCATGGCTTTTTCATAATTGTGAGTTTACTATATATAATGTGTACATGTTCTTTATGGATCCTGAGCTTATGGATATGTGATGCATATGTTTTGCAAAGGCAAGAATTGCTAGGGTTTTTTTTAAAGCATGATTATATTTATTTTGTGTTTTACAAAGCATTTCTTTGTTCTGTCTTAATCTAAGCGTGTAACTATATGTCATAGACTATAGATTTAGAGCTGTAAGGGACCTTAGAAATTATGAGAACAATCCCTTCATTTTACACTTGGAGAAACTGAGGCTGAGAGGTTAAACATTTTGTCATGTCAGCATGCATATAAGACTATGTGATTCTGTCCCTACTTCTGCACTTGTGTGCTCATAGATGACATGCACATATGCCTCTATTTATTACTGCAAACACATATTTACATGTGCTTCTGTTTCAATGTATTCTGTATGTATAAGGCATTTCCCTCCCTTCCACCACTGTGCCTCCTTTTCCCCATGGGAAAACAGAAGCAAAGCAGTCATTTTTACCCTGTAAATGTGATTTTACCCAGATTTTTTTGTGGTCTCAAGATGGACTTTGTCAAAGCATTAGGTACAATTTCCATGATGCTCCTTTATTGGGATCCATCTTCCCCTGTCCCCAACTCAACTGGGGTAAGGATCAGACTCTCCAGGGGACTGATTACTCTCTCACACAGCCTGACTGTACTTACTATCCTATCCTCTGGCTGTGGACTGAACCCCAGTCTCACCAGGCATAAGAATTCCTAATTAGTCTATAGGTGAAAGGGAAGGACTCAACTGGAGTGACCTTCTGGGGTTGAAGATGACTAGTGTTTCCCCTTCCAGGGGTTTCCCTATGACACCACTTTTTACACAGACTTGTGTGAGATATAAAGGAACACCCTCCCCCCAAAATATGGCTGCTGTGTGGAGTAAAGGGCTGGAACCAAGGGAGGATGAGGATGTTTTAGGAAGGGACAGATGGGGGGAAGAAGGGGGAGATCGGTGTGCACAGCCCCTTGTGGCCTGAGTGATTCCTCCCTCTGCTGGCCCTGCCTAATTGGAATTTGGCTAGTGAAGACCATCTGTTCTATTCTGGCCTGTTGTCATGACAACCAAGTGGCTTGAGACTGAGGTTTACTGAGAGAGAAGTAGCCTGGGGGATGTCGGGAAAAAACAACCGAGGTCCTCCCTCTCAAAAACTCCGTTTCCCTACGTGTCCCCCTCCCAAACCCCTAGCTGAAAATAAAGCCCAGGGTTCCTCTGGCTGAGATACTTGGGAGTCCCCTTTGGCTGTGATACTCCTACCCCCACCCCAACCTCTTTTGTCCTCAGCCTCTACTATTTCCCATACTCCTCTGGGTCCCTACATCCCACTTTCTCTCCATTCATAAGTACTTTGTGGGCTGGGCTGCACAGTCAATGTACTCAACTCCCTCTCCCCCAAATCCATCCCAGCATAGGCCCCTCCCTTTTGTTCCTCACCCACCCATCTCTCTTCCCCTCCCCCCCCCCAACCAGGAAAGAGATGCTGAAGCATTTTTGTCTTTCATATTTCTCTTCCTAGTCATTGTTCTTGCTTGCAGCCTCAGTTATCTCTAGCAGGATCAGATAGCACAGCCAAACTAAATCTAAAAAAAAACTCATAGTAAGTGAAAATGAGGTTCTAGATGGTACCCTCCAGGAATCATCTTGGCTGGCCTTTATTTCCAGACAACCACTCATGACCTTAGGAAAATAAGCTTTGGTCCCTGGTAAGAAATTCCACAACCCCCCCACCCCCAACCAAGCATTTCATATCCTTCGACATATATGCATCCCAGAAGTCCATTCCTTACATCTCATCTAAATTCCACCTGGTTCTGGTAAGGCTGTGCCCTGAGCCAATATTATCTAAATACTGTTTTAACATCCTTTAAGGTAAAACCTTCATAGTAGGATTCCCCTTTCATATCAACTGCAAAATAAGAACTTCTCTTTATTTTCAAGAGGAAAAAGAGAAAAACAACATAAGTAAAGAGAACTTGAGAGATCAGAGATGAGATACTAGGTAAGTAGGTGATATGGATGGTCTGCTAGGATATGCTTTTTAAAAACGTAATTTTTTTCAATTAACAAGCAGATATTTTCTTCCCCCCTTTTCTACACGCCCCCTCACAAACACATATACTTTTGAGAAAGAAAAACAAAACTCATTCACTAAACACACAAAAGGCAAGCAACAAATTCTCATGTTCTCTATAACCAAAAAATGAATGTCTCATTTTGTTATATATAATTTGCCTGGCTGATTTAGAAGCATCCCAGATAAAGAAGCCTGTTTACCTACTGATTTTCTCCCCTTTCTTTTTGGGCTTTGAGCCTTCTGCCTTTGGTTGTACCCTGAGACTCATGGATCAGAGGAGCAGAGATTTCAAGGTAGACTTGTGGAGATGAAACAAGGAGGCCTAAGGAGGGAAGGCAGAGTATTGGGAACAGCAGGGAGGATGTATGTACCTGAAGGCCAGCTGGGCAATGCTTTGAATTCCCGAGAGCTCCGATGCACTCTGATATAGCAAGCATCTATGTTGTATTGTTTCCCCTTTTATTTCTGGACAGCCAGCTCTGTTTTCTCAGTGCTACTTTTTGGGCAAAGGCATGTCCATTACCTCTCTGTTACTGACGAATCCGACTTCCTGGTGAGCAAACCAGCACATTGCCTAGGCTTTGTGCACATAGGGAGTCCGGCTCCGGAGCTCAGCGGGAGCTAGGCTACCTTAGTGTTTTCTCAAAGAACAGGGAAGACTGCCCTTTGATACATTGTTGATACAATTCTTGGGGCATATGCTTGTACTGCTTAGTCAATATTCTCTAGACAATGAGCAATATTCTTAGACAATATTCTGTAGCACCTGATGAAGCTGGGGGGTTAAGCATCAGGATTAGAATCAGATTTCCTGATTGCTTTTGCCATTCCCAAACTCCTCTTACTAGAGCATTGTCCTGAATATGAGGGACAAAGTTAGGAATTGCTGCACAGACCTAGATCCCTGCAAACAAATATTGTTGTTTTTGGTAGTCCTTTCGATCTTATCCTATTCTTATCATCCTTTGGGAAAGATAGTGGAATGATTTGTCATTTCTTTCTCCAGCTCATTTTACAGATGAGGAAACTGAGGCAAACAGGATTAAGTGACTTGTCCAGGCTCATGACCAGCTTATAAATGAGGCTGAAGTTAAATTCAGGTCTTCCTGACTCCAGGCCACCAGGCTTGTTATGTTTTGTGCCAGCTAGCTGCCCTTACCTAAACGAATGGCAATAGAGACACAGATACACACTGTAGAAATGAATATTGCTTGTTGTCGCTGCAAAGATTTATATCTGAACTCACTCTGTGCAATGATTACTAGAGCTTTTGTAAGAATTGAACTTAGAATTAATCTGGGAAAGCTTCCTAGAGGAACCCCTCATGAAGAGGGGTTGAAAAGGAAAACAAGGACATGACTTGTCAGAGAGGATGGAAAAGAAGTGAAATACCTTTGGCAGCTCTCTCTATGAAAGCTTCAGGGTGAAAAAAAAAATGTGGAAAAGGTATGAGTTGTGGGGAGTAGAATATTGGGGAAGAAGAGTGACATGGGGGGAAGGAGAGAATATGAAAGTTAGCTTTAAAAGTAAAGCTAGTTGATAGAAGTTCCAGGGAAGAAAATTCCAGCCTCAAATGATGAAAGACTTTAACAATTAGAGTTCTCCAAAAAGACTGCCATGAGCTATCTCAGAAGGTAAGGAGCGTCCTGTCACTGGGGATCTAAAAGCACAGGCTGGATGACTTTGGACAGGCATAGATTGAACAAAATGATTTTTTTAGCTCTATATTCTACTCCCCACAAATTCTTTAAAGTTTTTCTTCTAGCTCTAAATCTATGACTTATGATTAAATGTTACTTGAGGAAGATGTGATTATTTCTACTCTGGGCAGAAAAGATGAGTGATGAGATTAGCAGGGAGCTGATAACAGGCCTTTGCTTCCAGGGATGAATGAAGGAAAAAGGGTCTAGACTCAGTATAGTTGAGGGAATATAAAGTAAGGGAATATGATATGTTAGAAGTGATTCAGTCCTGAAGCTCTAAACTCAGTCCACCAATGAGGACAAGCATCTCCATGATCTGCCTTCAATATTCATTTCCAAGCTTGAATCTCTACTTTGCTACCATCATTCCTATCTCTTGAACTTTCCTTTCCAACTTTTTACCCACTCCATTCCTTCTACTTGAAATCCCTTCCTGCTTCTGCTCTTTCAGTCTCTCTCCCCTTGAAATCTGGAAACAAAAAGCCCAGTTTATGATCCATGTTACAACACAAGTTAATTTTGTGGTTATGGGCAAGTCAGTCAACCTTAAGAGAATCTTAAGAGTTGGAAGTGAGGCAGTTAGATGGCATAGTGGATAGAGTTCCTTGGAGTTAGGAGGATCTGAGTTCAAATTTGGCATCAGGCATTTAACACTTAGTAGCTGTGTGGCTGGAAGCTAGTCATTTAACCCCAATTGCCTCGGGGAAAAAGGGGGGTGGTGGAAGCAACCTGAAGGGCCTCTATCTACTCATGTTAAAGAAAGAAGCCTTCAGCTACATCCCTATCAATGGTCATCCACTTTTTGTTTGTTTATGAAGATGTTTGTTTTGAAGATCCCCTGGGACAGCTAGATGATACAGTGTATAAAGCATCAGCTCTGGAGTCAGACGAGCCTGACCTCAGATACTTACTAGCTGTGTGACCCTGGGCAAATCATTTAATGAGATTGCCTTCCCCCCCCCCCAAAAAAAAATTCCCTTAGTTAGAAGAGATACCTACTGCTTCAAGGCAAGGCCATTCCATTCTGGGATAATTCTGACTTGGGGAGCAAAGTCTCTTCCTAGGAACTATTACCTTCCTAGTCCTTCAAAAATAAAACCAAACAAATTTTCAGATACTAAAAAAGATTGCCATCATTTTCTATTCCCGCCCCTGTTCATATAAGACCCTTCATCATACTGATTATTCTCTGCCAATTTATAAATGGCCTTCCTAAAACACCTGAGACAACTAAATGGCACAGCGGATAGAGTATCAAGCCTCATCTCCCTGAGTTCAAATCTAGCCTCAGATACTTACTAGTGATCCTGGTTAGGTCACTTAATCCTTTTTGCCTCAGTTTCCTCATCTATAAAATAAACTGAAGAAGGAAATGGCAAACCACTCCAATATCTTTGCTAAGAAAACCCCAAATCAGGTCACAAGGAGTTGGACAAAACTGAAATGATTAAACATAAACAAAACATGGTACTCGGAACTAAAAAGGAAGCATTCTTGATTGATTGATTGCCACTTTTAATGTAACCTACAATTGCTATATCACACTATTCATTAGAACTGAGGTCCACTAGAATCCCCAGATCTTTTCTAAATAACCACTATACCTTCCCAGTCTTGTCCTTGAGAATTTGTGTTTTTTCAAAAATCCTAGTATAAGACTATATTTATTCACATTAAATATTATTGTAGTCAATCATTCAATCTTTTTGGATCCTGATTCCATCATTTGACATTAGTTATGCCTTCCAGCTTTATGTCAAATTTGATAAGTATTGAATCTAAGCCTTTTTTCTGCACTGACAAAAGGGTTGCACTGCTCAGGGCCTAGTACAGCTCCTTAGAATGTTCCATTAGAGATCCCCTTCCAAAGTGACATCCCACCATTAGTGACTGCTTCTTGGGTCCAGCCATTCAACCAATTTCTAATCTATCCATCTGAAAAGTGGTGTACCCCAGATCTCCTTATCCTTTCTGAAACAATTACAATAATCTCTTTAAGCTGTACTTTTCAATAAATTGGGGTGATAATGCATTTTATAGGACTAATTTTACAAACTGAAAACTTGATTATAAATATCTGTTTCATATTGTATTGTATGGTGAGCATTTGTTATATTCGACATTATTCTTTCTCATACTGCATTCCGATAAAAATGATCTTTCCATTTTCTAGGCTCTCCAGGAATTCTATTCCCTTCTATCTTTGCAAGCCTATTTCCTTGTCAAGAAATTCTCTTCTTCCTCATCTTTGTCTCTACTCATCCTTTGCTTCCCTCTGAGTTCAGCTCAAGTAGTATCCCCTAGAAACAATTTTTCACAATCTTCTTTTGTTCGTTGTTGTTTTTTAGTCATTTCGGACTTGTGTAACTTTTTACGTCCACATTTGGGGGGTTCTTGCCAAAGAGATTGGAGTGGCTTGTTATTTCCTTCTCTAACTCATTCTTTAGATGAGAAACTGGAGCAAATAATAAATGACTGGCCCAGGGTCACACAACTAGTAAGTGTCTGAGCCTGATTTTGAACTCGTGACAATGAATTTGCCTGCTTTCAGGCCCAGTACTCTTATCTTTTTTCTTTTTTTTTTTAACTTGTCTGTTTACCTCTTGTATCCTCCTTGAATCTCCTTGAGGGCAGAGACTTTTTCCATGTTTGTGCATCTCCAGTGCTTGACATGTAGTAGGCACTTAATAAATGTGTGTAAGTTGAATCTAATTGAATTTGTACCATTTTGAAGACCCTTGTCAAGTTCTAAAGGTTAGGGAATAATATATTTGCTTTCCTTGTCTCTTATGAGACCTGTCTCCTACTAGATTGTGAATTTAAGAGCAAGGATGGTGCCATTCCTTACCTTCCACTTCCCACAAACCATCTCCCCAACCTAACTAGCACAGAACTGTGGATTCATAGCTGATTTATCAAAAGCTAGTAAATACATGAATATACTTAGAGAGAGTGAAGTGTTGGCTGCTAGTAGTTTCTTAAGTCTTATTTTTAAATTCTCTGAGGAAAGATTTCCTTAGACCCTGGAAGATAGGAGGTCAAGTGCTACCTCAACTTAAGCTCAAGGACTTCTTCAGATTGACTCCCCAGGGACCACTATTTTAGAAAGGACTTTAGCCATATCCAGGCTCTTTCTTCTAACTCTTCTTTGTATACTACCTGGCTCCTCAGAAGTATTCTTCCCCTCCTTTTTGGCTTCCTGTCTGTCATGTATTGTTTTTCTTTGTTATACTGTGTAAGGGTGCTTGAGTGGTGGGACTGTATTTGGATCCCCAGTACTTAGTACCATGCCCAGCACATATTAACTGCTTAATAAATGTATTCTTTTTCTTTTCATCTCTCCTTCTCCCTCTTCCCTCTTTTTCTCTTCTCTCTTTCCTTTTCCCCTTCTCTCCACTTTCTCACTCTCCCTCCCCAACCCCCATTTACTAGCCATACGACTTTGGGTAAGCCACAACCTCTCAGTGCTCTGGTCAGCTTAGAAACACAATAAGAATATCTGTGCCCATGAAATCACAGATCCAGTCCCTCTGCCTTTGAGCCAAAGTATGAGAGCATTTATAAAACAATTTATGGAGGTAAAATTATGACTCCAATGAAGGTCACAGTCTCTGTTTATCATTTGAAAAAGATCTTTTTTATTTCCCCCATCCAGACAATTGTACTTTTCATATTTATCTTTCAGAGAGGGAAAAACTCTTATGTAGAGCCCACTTCTAGATAGGGTATGTGTTATGTAGTATTTCCCATCATCACTCTCCCTTTTTCCAAATACACTCTTAATCTACACATCAGATATGCCCCCTATAGTTAGAACCCCAGGCTCCCTCCATTGGGAGAGAAAAGATGTCAGCAGTATGGAGGACGAATGTTTTGTGTGGAGAATTAGGGTAGGCACATTCCCCACGAAGGGATCCAGTTCCCAAGGAGGGTGCCAGGCAGACCTGCTGCCCCTACAAAAAACAAAGCCGTCCTAATTGGCTTTTAATCTAGGAATGTTGGGTCTGCTGGTGTTTGTGCTGAATGGTGAAGAGAGATAATATCTTTGCCTTTGAGTGAAAAGTTATTTGATCTCAGTGTGTTGGAAAACCTGTGCCCTGGTGAGACTTAAGAGGGGGAGGAGGAAGAAAGAGAAGATAGAAGGATGGAGAGGGAGCAAGGACCTGGCTTGCAGCCCAATCCAGAGCCAGGAGGCGAGTTTTCTTCTTCCCAATAACAATCATAAATAAAGAGAAACAAGCATCTCTCTTGTCTTAGCTCAAGGCCATTGTTTTGTACTGGGGCTCTCTCTCCCACCTTACCTCCACTCCTCCCCCACCCCCATAAGCCATTCAGTCATGGAGGTAGTGAGGACAGATTGTCTGCAGGTAGACCTGGGAAGCCAGTTTGCCAGCTGTCTCACCTAAGCTCAGCAGAATAGTGGAGGTAGATAGCGGGACAGGTGAGATGCCCTCCTATTCCCTCACTACTCAGGGTTTTTCTTTGCCCTCACTACTCCTATCTTAGGAATCAGGGATTCACAATATATGTACTCTGAAAATAGGCACCAAGGGTGGGCAGCTACAAACAGTCCCTGAATTCATCCCCAAATAGCCAGGCAGCAATCTATGTGCTGGGGACACAGATGAATTCTTGTCTTTAAAAAGATTGTATTCTCCCTCTCCAGAGACCTTTCTCCCATCTTCTCTGCTAAGCCATAACTCTTCCTTCTTTCAAAGATCTTAAGATTCACCACTTCCAGCTGGCCCTTACTAACTGCATTGAGTTCCACTCAAATTCATACTCTGAGTCTGGGTACGGTCAGCAGACACGGAGCATCCATTTACTTAATCTTTGTAGGCTCTCTTTGGCCTAATTCTTTGTCATTGCATCTTTTTTTCATGTGAGTTACCAATAAAAATATAGCTGTTCCAAGACAATTACCTAGTCTTCCAATTTGTTTCATTCTCCACTCACCACCCACCTTCCGCTCCCCTACTTCCTTATGTACATACTCCATTTAGCCACTGTGGCCAACTCTGAGAAGTGGAGAGATAGGGAGGAGATTTCAGGAGGAATAGGGCAGAGAAAGTCAGATTCATCTGCAAAGTATGTTGTCCCCTTCCCTATCCCTGACCTGCTATTCACAAAGTGGGTGGGGAGCAGAAGCATGGATAAAATGACCTCTGTAGGACTTCATTGACCTTGTCAGTGATTCTAGGATGTTTCCCCATTGGAAGCTACTCTGATCACAGCCAAAGGCAATCTATTTTTCCTAATTGCTGGGTCTTAAACGGTTCTCTTTTCGTTCCATGCTCCATCTCATTTGGAACATACCCCTCCATTCTCAACCTCCTTCCCACCCCCACCTAAATATACTGCTAGATTAACTCCTGGCCAGCACACAGCAACCCTTTATCTGAGTCTCTCCAACTGATAGTCATCCCCCCCAACCTCCCTACACACACACAGGGGTGAGGGGAGAGGGAGAGAGACAGAAAGAGAGAGGTTAAACCACTTGAGTCAAGAAGGACATGGAAAGATGTTTTCCATAAGTCTGCTTCCTGTCAGATGAGGGCCTTCGATGAAATCCCTAGAAAAGAGAATATAGAATTGTCTGCCAGCCCTTATAACTAGCACCCCAGGAGTGAGGCAGCAAAGTTGTGGCTCAAAGCCCTGACTCAGGGTTGCTCTCTGTTCCCTGAAGCCAGGTTTTCCAGGGCTAGTGGTAACCAACACTCGGCTCCAATTTTCTCTTGGCTGTTCTGCCAAGTGCTGATCTGAAATTTGGTCAAACCATTCAACCGTCCAGAATAACGAGCTCTCATTCTGTGTAAAGAGAACCTGTCCTGAACGTTTCTCTTATTCATGGAATCAACAGTTATTGAACATCAACCAGGCACATGGGACAGTAGATCTTACTAAGCATAAGACATGGTTTTGCCCTCAAGCAATGTGCAGAAAAGTAGGATGAAGGTAGGGGTTGCATATAGCCTTCTTTAGATAGCTTCTAGTCTAAGAAGAGACTCTTGGAAAGCTTTAGAGCGAACAGGAAGGAAAGCTTTGAGTAATATTACTAACTCATATTTACATAGGACTTTAAATTTCTAGAGCCCTTTTAAAGTTTTTCAGGCCACCGCAGCCCGATGAAATGTGTAATACAAATATTATTACCTCTATTTTGTTTAAGAGAAAACTAACTCTGAAGTCCTCCGGGTCATTCAACTGATAAATGTTTGAGTTTTAACCCAAGTCTCTTATGTCCAGGTCCAACATTCTTTATACTAAGTAGGGGCTTTCTGTATGTTTAAGTCTTAAACTCAGGTAGGCATCTAAGTCATGTCTGTCTGAATGGATATTGGGTCTGTAGCTGCCCAGAAAAATTTCTTTTCAGAAAGATAAGGCATAACATTATTTATATACGTAATATGAAAAATCATTTACTGGTGGACATTTCTTTCCAGAGAAATGAGAGAGAGAAAGGTTGTCTGGGATTCCTTTTAAAAATAAATATTTAGTTTTATTACTTTTTTCTTTTTTTTTTAATTAAAGCTTTTTATTTTCAAAACATGCACAGATAGTTTCTTCAGCATAGCATTGTGTTCCAAATTTCTCTCTCCTTCCCCCAACCCCTCCCCTAAATGGCAAGTAATCCAATGTATGTTATACATGTTAAAATATGTTAAATCCAATATATGTAAACATTTATACAATTACCTTGCTGCACAAGAAAAATCAGATCAAAAAGGAAAGGAAATGAATAAGAAAACAAAACACAAGTAAACAACAGTAAAATAGAGTGAGGATGTTATGTTGTGTTCCACACTCATAATGTTCTTACTCTTTATTGTTGGGCTTCCTTTCAATTCTAAGGTTTGGGAAAGAGATAATAAGGTTGGAAGGGATCTTAAAGACCATCTCAAACAATCTCCTTATTTTACAAATGGAGAATTGAGGTCCAGAGAACAGAAGTGAGACTTGAAACCAACCATCTCCACATTATATCTACTATCAAGAAAACACAAATAAGTAAACAAAAATAAATAGCATGTGACTTTAATCTCTCTAAGGTCCCATTTACCTTATCTGTAAAATGTCACATCAGCTTAAAGGTAGGAGTCTGGACTAGATCATCTCTTTTTGGGGAAGAGGGGGAATGGCAAAGCAATTGGGGATAAGTGACTTATTCAAGGTCACACAGCTAGTAAGTGTCTGAAGTCCACCAGTTCAGGGCTGGTGCTGTGTGCTACTGTGCTACCAAGTTGTCCCTCAGCTGATCTCTTGAGGGCCCTTTCATCTATTAGGATCTATGTTCATAAGTAGTACTAAGAAAGGCAAAGAATAAATGGAGATACCCAGGATGAGATTATATTAAAGGAGGCAAGTCTTGCATAGGTTTTAGAAGGAAGGAGAAGTTAAAGGTTTGGTAAAAAGGATAAAGGAGAATTCTGAGTGCTCAAATTGTCTTGGAGAGGGAATAATAAAGTGCAGATTTACTAAATTGGAGTAAGAAAGACTGTGAAAGGGAGATAGAAGTCCTTGAATTCAGGAGAAGAGGTATTTATTTTAATATCTATGCATACATATTTATATACAAACATAGACATGTATATATATGGTGATATTATAAAATGTC
The DNA here is from genome assembly GCA_016696395.1 of Antechinus stuartii. Taxonomy (NCBI): domain Eukaryota; kingdom Metazoa; phylum Chordata; class Mammalia; order Dasyuromorphia; family Dasyuridae; genus Antechinus; species Antechinus stuartii. Next base: position 42,374,692 of record MU174354.1, read on the forward strand.
ATATTATAGACGTAGCACTGGATGTGAAATCAATGCCCTGTTTTGGAGTCCCAGGCTCTTTTGGTAGCTGGGTAATAAGGCAGGTAGATCCTTGATCAGACAAGGAATTTCATCTCTCAAGGCCTCAGTTTCCTTATCTGAAAAATGAAGGAATTGGATTGAACTAGTTGGTCCTGTCTAGTTCTAACATTCTATAATTCTCTGAGAGGAAGAATTATGTATCGTTCTCTTTTTCTGATGACTAAAAAATGGGGAGAATGATTTCTATCACCAGATTATTGACCATCCATGCTCAAGGAACTTAATAGCAGAGTAGTTAGAGCTTTATCCAGAGATTCCAGATACCTAAATATGTACTTTTTCCTAGCCTGAAGTATAATACGTGTTATTTAACTATAATACCTACAAGTCTCTTAAAGTTTCTGAGAAAGGGTAAGGGCAGAGGAAAGGTGAACAAGGACAGATGTCCTTCCACAGATGGGTATAGTCATGTACGGAGACTTCAGAGAAGGTTAAGAGAGGCAGAGTGCAGCGTCAGGGGACTGGAAAAGAGATCATTTGGAGAAAAATAGAATCCAGAATTGTGAACAGGGGTTGGTTGCAGCTACTTCAAGTTAGATGTCAAAATCCGACATCCAGAATTTCATCTTGCATCCAAAGGGAAAAGTTAGAGAAGACAAGACTCACTCTATTTGGAAAGTACAGTTAATATATAATTATCCATCTGGCTTTGTATTATTTACTTCTTCCTAATAAATGTTCCTCTAGGTGGCTTCAACACAATTTAATTCCAATATATTTTTTAAACACCTATTTGAGCAAAATGAGGAGTGCAAACCTGTTTTAATATTAGTTTAAAAAAAGAAACAGAATTAGGAAAGTAAAATTGCCAAGAAAAATATAAATATACAATTCTTGTTCCCCAAAATTATAATTTAGAATTATAAAGAACCATAGTGCTGTCATCAAGTCCAGAGATTCTCATTGTTGCTTAGGGATATCAGGGCAATACCAGAAGGCAAGGAAGGTCTGATGAGGTCAATAGTACTGAGATATTTTAATTTCTAATATAGTAAATATTGATATTTACAACCTAGGGGACTCTCAGTTTTTAAGTGTGTAGAAGAAAGCTTGAGATCAAAAAGTTTGGGAGCTACTGATCTCTCCTAATCTCATTTGAGAGATGAGGTGCAGATTTACACAACTTCGTACCTGGAATGATATCAAAAACGAAGAGAAACACAGAACAAAAACATTGAACTATCAAGAAGCAAAGGGAAAGAGAATAAGCATTTATTAAGTACTTACCACATGCCAAGCAGTTTGTTAATTGCTATACAAGTATTATTTAATTTGATAAGGAAAGTACCAAGTAGTGGATGGAACATTGGATGTACAGTGACAAAGATTTGGATTCAAATCCCATCTCAGAAACTGTGTAATTTTGCCATCTTTGGAGGAGAAAGGATAGGGGAAGGAGAGAAAAAAAAATAAAAAGAAATTTATATAGCATTGTTATTTTTAGAAGGAGTAGCAAATTGAACATGATAGATTTCACGCACATTCATTTTTTTAAATAAACTTATGAAAATTTTTGCTTTATTCCATAAATTAAAATTTAAACATTAATTTTTTAAAAAGAAAAAAAAAAAAGATGTTCGGCAGATATTATGTGACCTGTTTATAGTCAAACTACCAACAAGTAGTAGTACCAGAAAAGTATTCAAGTGCAGGTGCTCTGAACTACATTACCCTTCAAACTTTCTAGTCCAGACAAGAAACTCTTCAAGAACCAGTTCAGGACTTTAAAGCTGGCTTCTGAGCTGAGCTCCTGTCTTTTTTCTAGTCTTTCCCTGGTTGGATGATAACCCATTTTCTCTTTCCCTGTCCCCTAGGTTCCCAGCCAACCAGTCCCGGGGTCAGGGAATAGTCAGTCATTCCACTCTCCCTTGGATTTTAGCAAATGTTGAAGAAAAGGTGAAAAGTTGTAAACTGTGTCCCCCACATCCCCGGCTTGGGTATTCCTTTGCTTCCTGGGTTGGAAGCAGTCTCAAAATCCCAGTTGGATTGCAACTACTGGGAGAGAAGCAAGAAAGACCGAGGTAGAAAGGGCTGAGGAAGGAGCCATATTTGCTCAGTAGCACATTGGTCCCTGTCTGGGGACGAGATGGAGGAGGAAAGAGAGGTAGAGAGAGAGAGAGGCAAGCAGCCCAGCCAGCTAATTTCCTAGCTAGAAGGAGAAAGACAATAGGAAAAAACAAGGAAAGAGATGGCAGCATTTCCCCCATCACAGTTTTCTTTGTCCTGCCTTTCATCCCAGCCTAGAATTGCTCCCCATAATGGCTGACTCTCTGTAATTCTCCCCAAGGGTATTTCAAAAGACAAAGGAAGGGAGTTGCTGCTCCTGGGATGGCCGTTAAACCCCAGAAAGAACTCCCCGACTGCTTGGGCTATATAGAAAGATGCTGGTTTTTTTTTTTTTTTTAATGCATTCTGGCTGGGGAGGTGTGACTGGGGAGGTGGGGATTGGAGGTTGTGGGAGGTACAGAATGACCTCTGGAGGGATCTGTGACTCTGCATTCATTGGGAGATAAGGAAGACTTGGCTCCTGGGGAAGGAAGGAGGAGACCATCAGTTGTCCCCTCCTGGAGGATGACCTCCTCCCTGAGACCGGGGCGGCTCCAGCTCTGCCATAGGACTTCATTAAATTGCATTTTGCCGGAGTAGTTCTCAGGGCAGGGCAGGACGGTGACAGAATGAGTCAACACTACTCCTGTCACTGCTGGAGCCGCCGGGCATAGAGGGAGATAATTGGGAGCCGTTTTGACAGCTTAATGTCTGAGGTTGGCTTCCTGGAGGTGCTGAGGTGTGGGAGTGTGTTGGGGGCTAGGGGAGGGGTAAGAAAGAAACCCATTGCATTTGTCTGCCTTCAGATTGACCCTCACCCACTCCACCCCACCTTCTTCAAACTCGCCTTACCCATCAGCAGCTTATTGGGCAGGAAAATACAACACAAGACGGAAATTAGATCTGGAGAATAAATGAGGCTTTCTTTATTAATTTGTCAGGACTAATTAGCATCTCCCCCAGATTCCTCTCCCCTCCCAGTCCCACCCTGATCTGAGGAGAGAGGTGAGACATGAGGAGGAGTAGGCATTAGCTTGAGACTTAAGGATGGCCCACAGTGAGTCTAGGATGCCATCCTCAATCCCTGCTACCAATGAGGAAGGTCTGAAGCACAGAAGGAATAGGAGCAGGTACCTAGGGTCTGATTTATTATCTGTTCTAGTCCCTTCCTTTTACAAGTGAGGAAACTGAGGCACAGAGTGCATACAAAGACAATGCTCAGCATCTCCTAGGTAGAAAGTGACCTAACTGGTTTAAATCTTGGCTCTAGTACTTACAGTGTGGCCATAGGTGAATCACATTGATCTCCTAGACTCCAACTTCCCCTCTTGTAAAAGGGGGAGGAGAGAAGGAGGGAGACAGGAAGAAATTAAATGTTTTCATGCTTTCTAAGGTCCCTTACAGCCTAAATCCTAGAATTTTGCTTGATTTTAACATTTATTTTTAAAATTTGAGTTCCAAATTCTCTTCCTCTTCCAGCCCCTCTCCCACCCATTGAGAAGGTTAGCAATATGTAAATCTCATAATCTTGTCCATCTCTCTCCATCCCTAGGAGATGACCACCAGCTAACAAATAGCTTGCTGGTGGAGAAATATGCGCTTGAGAGTAAATGAAAGGAAGAAACAAAGAGAGGGTTGGGCAATTCTGCTATTTGGGCAGAAGATAGTAGCTTATTATTAGTTTCCTACAAAAGAACAAGGATTCCTAGATCATCCATGCTGTTCATTCAGTAGCGTGTTCTGGCTGCCCCAAACACTCATTCAGTCATATAAACTGCACTGAAAGACTTCATATTTCAGGCCAAAGGAGGAGATAGTCCTACCATCCTCAGCCTGGTCACACTGTATCTGGAGCATGGTATGGTTTAGATCGAAGCAATATAAATATAGAGGGGCATTGACTGGCTGAAGATCATCTGATAGACCCCACTAGAAAGGGGAAGAAACTAAAAATGTTGACATTTAGTGAGAGTGCTAGACCTGCAAACTAAAAGATTTTGGAGTTTAAATTCTTACTCCAGACACTTAATACTTGTGTGACCCTAGGCAATTTCTTGGTCCATAAAAGGAGCAAGAGGAAATAATAGCACCTATCTCCCTATGTTATTGAAAATAAAATGAGCTTCTTAAAAGCATTCTATAAATGTTAGTAGTATTATCATTATTATAAGAAGAAGCTTTGGAGTGTTTAGCCTAGAGAGCAGAAGATTGGGGGGAGAAGGGGAGAACTACATGATCTTCGTGTATCTGAGGAGAGATTAGATTAGATTTGTTCTGAAGGCAGAATTGAGATAGAAATTGTAGAGAGAGCGTCAACTTCATATAAGAAAAAAACTTAGAAACAATTACCTGTTCAGAAGTAGAACTGAGCTATCTGGAGAATTACTAAGCATATTCTCACACAAGGATACACACACACACACACACACACACACACACACACACACACACACACA
>MU174354.1:42388530-42430468 GCA_016696395.1 Antechinus stuartii
CACACACACACACACACCTGCTCCCAGAAAGTACCAAATGTATTGACTTGAACTTAATTGAACATGAAACCCTCGGTCTACCTTCCAGAAACTCGTAGAATGGCGACACCAAATGACTTTGGAATCTGAGCAGGAACTGGCTTAAAATATCATCTATATCATTTGCTACTGAGTGACGTGGGGCAAAAACACTTAACTCCCTGGACTTCAGTTTCCTCAACTGTCAAATGAGGAAGTTGGACTAGAGAGCATCTTAAGGTTCCTCTCGGTTCTAAATCCTATGATCATCCTGTCAGGGGTTTCTGCCACCTTGTCTCTCTCCCTCCACCCTTCCTTTTCCCCTAGAACTGGGGCAAAGCCCTGCGATAGAAAACGGGAGGCCTGTATCTGTCAGGGCTGCCCCTGACTTGCTGTGTGATCTTGATCAATCAGATCCCCTTTCTGAGCCTCACTTCCTTAATCTGTAAATGGAAGAGGCTGAATTGGATGACTTCTAATGTTCCTTTCACTTAAAACATGGTATGACACTTGCTCCTCTAGGTTGCCCAGAGTGTTGGTGGGTTCCACCAGGGGTGGCAAAGGGAATGAATAGGCTCAGACCTGTCAGCTTGGGATACAGGGAAAGAAATGATCCCTAAATTAGATAAGTAAGAGAGAATAATCTATAAGAGCTACAAGCTTTCTCCTCCTTGATATTTCCATAACCATTATCAAAAATAAAGGAAGGATTCAATTCTTCCCTCAACTAAAAAGCTACCATGGCACTGTACTGAGAGCCCTATAATGAGAATCATAAACTGGCCCCCTGAAAGCTTACTAGCTAAAGCCTGCCTCTCCAGGTTGTTAGATCTGAAATCAAGCAGGGCCAGCATGTTCTAGTGCTGCTCAGTCATTACACAGTGTCCAGGGGCTAATAAAGCTGCTGAATTACCTCCCTCCTCTCCGCCTCCCCCTCCCCACAAAGTGATTGAAAAGGGTAAAAATTTAAAGTTACTCCATAACCATATGTTGGGGAGGGGAACAACAAGGGGAGGATAATTCATATGAGACAGTACATACAAGGATGAGCATATGAAGAAAATACAATTAGCAGATATTAAGGTAAAGAAGCAGATAAGAAGGAATAGAATTTTAGAATGTCAGAGTGAAAGGGGCTTTAGTTAGGGATCTCCTAGTTAAGTGCCCTATAGGAAAGTGAGACCGAAGGACCTTCTTTGTCATAATTAAGACAAGGATTTGGGTCTTTGGATTCTCCCATTCAGTGCTATTTTCACTAAACTGGGCTACACCCAGCCAGCTTAGATATTTGCCTATCCATCCATCAGCCAAGGAGCAAATACCAGCAAGAGCAAAAGACAATAGCTATAAATATAGCTTGTATTTGTATAGCGTTAACTTTCCCCAAGTGCTTTCATATCCGTTATTTCATTATTGAGGAAGAGGGATGGAGGCCCCCTCTCCATCCCTGATCTGCATGTGGCTTGCTGCCTTCTCTTCCCCTGATGCACTGGAAAGAGTGCCAGACTAGCAATGAGAATATCTGGCTTCTAGTTCTGATTTCCTTCTAGCTCTACCACTCAATCATCCCCACTACTTAGTCTGGGAGGCTTCTTTCCTTCCCAAAACTTCCTCTGTCCAGCCACCTTTCCTTCCCCACATGTCATTGAGGATTTCCTCCTATCTCTTTTTGTTTCACTTTTCTTTCATTCTTTCCCATTTATCTGAAACACGCACACAAACACACACACACCATTTCAATTTTCCAATCAAATCATTAATTACCTCTGTAATTAAATCCAATTAACAATTGCAGGGACCTTTCAGAGAGGGGAGCCATTAGCTAGGGTGAAAATGAATCGAAAACCTACCCTTTCCGTGCATTAAAAATGAAAGCAGAAGAATTCATGAATAATCAGAAGCCCCCCAATTAGAAACTAAAGCTCTGTTCATTAAGCTAATTAGGGATTCAGTCCCAGCAGCCTCTGTGGTGGAGGTGCTGGCTAGTTTAGAGAATTTGGGGGTATTTCTCCAGGGTAGCTATTCTAGTTTCACACAGCTCCCCTTTACTCAACCCTTATGGGGTATGGTAAGATCTTAATAGGGTTTTTTAGCTTTTTCCATTTTTTTTTTTAAAGTCATATCCTTAGGGATAACAGAGAAAGAGGGTTTGGATGATGATGAGAGTAGAATAAGCATCTGGAGATGGAATTACAGAGGGAGAGGTAAAATACAGAGATTCAGAGCATGATAGAATGAAAAGAACTCTAACCTTGGAGTCAAAGGACCTGAATTCAAATCCCATCTACCATTTACTATCTATATGTCCTTGGGCAGGTCATTTAGTCACTGGGTCTCAGTTTCCTCATGTGTAAAATGATGGAGTTGGATTAGAGGACTTCTAAAGCCTCTTCTGGTTCAATGTCCTACGATCCTAAGATATGAGAAAAAATATGCTGAAAGGGGAGAATAGGGGTGAAAAACTTTGTACAGTGGGAAGAGTGTTTAGAATTGAAGTCTAAATGTATTTTGAATTCTGCCCCTATGTGAATTGAGACAATTCCTTCACTTTTCTGGTCCTCAACTTTCTTATCTATAAAATGGGGGGATGGTACTGCATGATCTCAAAGATCTTTCACATCTTAATCATAGAATGCCCGACCCTTAATAGATGATGAGAAGGTTCTCTCATAATTGGGAGCTAGAATAGTAGAATGGACCTGCAAAATCAGGATGGAAATAGCTCCTAGCCTTACAGAATGGAGACTAGGGTATAGTGAAAAGCAAACCGGAGCCAGAGGCAGAGGACTTGGGTCCAAACTCTGTCTTTGACAGAATTTCCCTCCAACCTTCCCTATCTCTGTATTAAAAGCTAAGGAAAACCTCATTTCCTAATCTTTCAGGAGGAAGGTCATTTCAGTTAACCTCTGAACTTCGGTTTTCTACTCTGTAAAACGAATCTGGATGAAAAACTCTTTGAGATCCCTTCCAGCTTCAATTTATAATCTAAGAGTGTCTCTGTCCATCACCCTATGTCCGTCCAGGAAAAGAATTCTAACCCTGTGATTGAGACATTTTCTCAGTGACTTGTCTGCCTATCTGGCCATTAATTTTTTTCCCCCTGCCCAGGAAGTGAGAAAAGAAAGCATCAAATTAAGACAACTCTGAGATACCACTACACACCTGTCAGATTGGCTAGAATGACAGGGAAAGATAATGGGGAATGTTGGAGGGGATGTGGGAAAACAGGGACACCGATACATTGTTGGTGGAATTGTGAACACATCCAGCCATTCTGGAGAGCAATCTGGAACTATGCTCAAAAAGTTATCAAACTGTGTATACCCTTTGATCCAGCAGTGTTACTACTGGGCTTATACCCCAAAGAGATACTAAAGAAAGGAAAGGGACCTGTATGTGCCAAAATGTTTGTGGCAGCCCTATTTGTAGTGGCTAGAAGCTGGAAAATGAAAGGATGCCCATCAATTGGAGAATGATTGAGTAAATTGTGGTATATGAACGTTATGGAATATTATTGTTCTGTAAGGAACGACCAGCAGGATGAATACAGAGAGGACTGGTGAGACTCACATGAACTGATGCTGAGTGAAATGAGCAGAATCAGGAGATCATTATATACCTCAACAATGATACTGTTTGAGGATGTATTCTGATGGAAGTGGACCTCTTTGATAAAGAGAGCCTTAATTGATCAAAGATGGACAGAAGCAGCTACACCCAGAGAAAGAACACTGGAAAATGAATATAAACTGCTTGCATTTATGTTTTTCCTCCCGGGTTATTTATACCTTCTGAATTCAATTCTCCCTGTGCAACAAGAAAACTTCAGTTCTGCACACATATATTGTATCTAGGATATACTGCAACCCATTCACCATGTAAAGGACTGCTTGCCATCTCGGGGAAGGGGTGGAGGGAGGGAGGGGAAAAATCGGAACAGAAATGAATGCAAGGGATAATGCTGTAAAAAATTACCCTGGCATGGGTTCTATCAATAAAAAATTATTTAAAAAAAAAAAAGAAAAGAAAGCATCAATAGATTAAATCATTCAGCGCAATCTGAGGTGGTGGTGTTCTGTCGGGGTCTAACTCATCGTGACCCCATCTGGGGTGGTTTGCCATTTTACGGATGAGGAAGCTGAGGCAAACAGGGTTAAGTTGTCTTGCCCAGGGTCACACAGGTGGTAAATATCTGAGACCAGATTTGAATTGAGGAAGATGTGTTTTCCTGACCGCAGGCCTCATGCTCTACCCACTGTGTTCAGCCTGGAGCTGTACCTGGGCTTAATCCCTCAGTTTGTGAGGGTTCCTTAAAGGGGGAAGAGGGAGGAAGCAGCTGATCCCAAGTGAGTCAAAGAGGCACTGAGGACATGGGAAGTGGAAGCCTGTAGGAGCTGGGATTCTGGCTGTGCAGCTGGGCTCGGCGCCCCTCCTGCCTACGTGCTGGTTCCAGGAGGGAGTGTGAGGAACAGGTCCCGACATGTGGAGCCCCTACCTAGCGACTCCTGAAACCTTGACATGTCTGAGCTGGAAGAGGGATGGGGTGAGGCATCCAGCAGACTCATGTCGGGCAAAGCAACTGCTGGGGGAAGGGTGTGGAGGGACCCTGAGCCCGAAACTCTGACTCTGCTGGGGACATGGGGAAAGGGAGAGAGTGGGGGTGGCCAAAAACTTGGGATTTTCATCTCCTGATTCCCAGGTCCCCCACCCCAGCCTCCCAGGGGTTAGAGGGAGGGGCAAAGCTGAAGCAGCAATGGGACAGATGCTCCCAGCACTCAAGAAGGAGAAGATTGCAAAAGTAAAAAGGATGGGAGGAAGATGACCACTGGAAAGTCCATGGGGTTAGCTCTTGTTTCAGTGCAGAATGAGGCCTAGGGCATCAACCCACCAACCCACATGCCCCACAGTCCTGTCAGGGAAGCCCATTGAAAGGCCAGAGACCTCCAGAATCCCTGGGGAAAGAAATTGCCTGTGTTCTACATCCTAGAACCTGTCCCAAGAAAGCTTCAGAGCACCACCAGCCCATCCTATCCTCCTTTCCTTATGGCTTTCTGAAAGGTTTCTAGGCTTGGGGTTCAGATTACCATGAATACTGAGTATTTATTGCGCCATTGTTAAGGTTAGCATTCCTAGCAGAATCATATAATGCCAGGGTCAGCTGGCTAGATGGTCAGAATTAAGGATTGGGTTAATGTTTTCGTTAGTGTTGACAATAGGAATAAATATGAGCGTTATGGTTGGAATTTTGTGTTCAGTTTTAGACGGGGGTTAATTGTAGGATTTGGTTGGTGTTAGGTTGGGTTAAATCCTGAGTTTGCATTGAGGTTTAGGTTGGAATGATTAATGGGGTTTAGTATTCAGGTGAAGCCTGTTATTGAGCACCAGGGTAGGATTCCATATTCTGGGAGTATGTTTTTCTCCCTCTGTACCTTGGGCTAAAAAGGCAGTTTAAGCCAAAAAGACATGATGGAGATGTAAAATGGGTGAGGGGATTAAATCTCTTAAGAGCTTTAGAAGGAATCTTCTAAGAAGGAACTTTTTAGAGGAAGAAGACCCAGGCTTCTGCATGATTAGATGGAATTGTTCAAACATTAGAACAGACCAGAATTGCCTAGAGAAGGTGTGCTCTGAGGTCCAGTGGAGAGGACTGAACTGGAAACAATTTCTCTGTATGTTTTTGTTCCTTAGCTAGAATTTACAGCCTCCAAGGTGATTAAGGAAATTGGCTAATTAGTGCTGCCGCTTTAAGGATAGGGAATTATATTGGCAGCTTGGAACCCTTGTCTGCTTGTTCCCAGGGTCTGGATTAGTTCCTGAGAAGCATTTTCATTCCAAGGATTTGGGAGGAGGGGGGAGGTGGGATGGACAGGAGGAGAGAAGTACACTATATCTACTAGAGTTTGGCTTGATCTTGGAGAGGAGCTGGAGCTCTGGGATCTGCTGATTTCATGATACATCTCGGGGTGCTGATCCAACTAGCCAGCATAGTCAAGACTTTCAGAGGTACAGTAACTTTGGTCAGTCCCCCGGAGAATCAGCTGCTAATAATAAATAGGGGTTTTCTTAGTAAAGCTGTATCACCCTTTCCCCACTGTCTCCCTTCCAAGGGGAAGCTTCCACACTGTCCAGCCAGGTAGACCCCACTTGGTAAGCCATTCATTTACTCTCTCTTTTCCCCAAACCCTCTTACTCCTGATCTTTTTACCTTTTTTCATTTATCAAGATATTTTCTTGCTCTTCTCCAATCCATGGTCCAGGCCTGGATTCGCTCTCCCCAGAGTCATTTTAGACCAGCGGTTCTTAACCTGATGTCTACAAATCTGATTTTTTTTCTCTGAAATATTTTAACAAGTATCAATATAATTGACTTCCTTTGTAACTGTATGTGACTTAATTATGCCTTTAAAACATTATGAGGTGTCCATAGGAGTCACCAGTCTGCTAAACGGGTTTATGAAACAACCAAAGGTTAAGAATCCTGATTTTATTCAATTGTAGTCAGTCTTACACTCTGGTACACTTACATTCAATGTAATTTAATTTGAAATACATTTATTACATCCTGAATATGTTTAAGGCCTTGCTTGGTTTTGGAGATACATATAAAGCAAAAACAGTCCCTGACCTTAAGGAGCTAAAAAAAATTTTACGGGGAAATAGCATGAACACAGATGAGAATTAATCAGTTAGAGGAACAGAAGGGAGAAAATGAGATTTAACTGTACAGAGAGATTTTGGAATATTTGAAAGGAGGATGAAAACACATCTAGTAGAACTGAGGAAAGTTTCATTGAGAAGGCAGTCTTAAGGCCAAGTCAGGAAAGACGTGCAGAAAATGTGTCTGAAAAACATTTCAAACATAGGGGATAGCCTATACAAATGTGCAGAGGGAAGAGATGACATGTTGGGCTTAGGCAATAGCTACTAATAATTCATTTAGACTGGAAGATAACATAATGTGGCAGGGAGTGGGAAAGGTAAGTTGGAGACATACTGTGGAGGTCTTTAGGTGTTATATTTTAATCAGAGGAAAATGCAATGTGACCCGTGTATTGGGGAGATTTCTAAGGAAGTCATATAAAGTCTAAATTGGAGATGAGAGAGATTGCTGGCAGAAAGTCCAATTAAGAAGTTATTACATTTCAAGGCAAGTAATGAGTAGAGCCTGAACTAAGGTGATGATTTTGAGTGGGAAAAGGGAATGGATTTGAGAGGTTTCTAAAGTAGATTGAATAGGACGGGATTGGGAGTCAGGAAGAAGGAAGAATCAAAGGTAAATTAATGACAATTACCCTCCATGTCTGGGAATAAGATGGTGCCCTCAGTAAGATGGAAGTGATTGGGGGGTGGGAGGGAGATAGAATTAGCAGAGAAGAGAGATTGGGTTCAAAGCATGCTGAATCTGAGGTACTGAAGAAACATGCAGCTCCATGGATCCTTCCAGGGGGCTGTTGGAGATATGGGCCTGGAATTCAGAGATTAGGCAGGTTTACAAATTTGAGTCACCTGTGATGTGCAAGACGCCATGCTCTGAATGCAAAGAAAAATATTCTCTATGAAGAGTTCATATTAACTCTGCTACAGGATACAATGTACTCAAACAAGTAAAATCAAAGGAATCTGATGAGAGAGAAAAGCTAACAATTGATGTGGCTTCTTATATGGGGTAGCTGGTAAACTGAGGTAGACGTGAGGTTGGCAAGTACTCCAGACGTGGAGAATAATAATCTCTATCCAAAAGCAAGGAGACTGAGGTTTCTTAGGAAACAGTTAATAGGCCAGTTGGAGTAGAGTGCTTGAAAGGGAATTACATGAAGTATCTGAAAAGGTTATATTTTCCCAGGAGCTTGGCTTTGAAAAGGAAAAGAGATGTACCCTGAATGATGATTATCATACTAGCTAACAATTATATAAAGCTTACCGTGTGCCGGGCACGGTGCTTTACAGACATCCCCTTTTAATCTAAGAGCTCCTATCGCCCCCATTTTATTGATAAGGAAAATGAGGCAGACCTAAGTTGGGTGACTTCCAAGGGTCACACCACCAGTGTTTTGAACCTACGACCATAGGCCCAATGTCTTGTCCACTTTATCACCAGCTGCTTCATTGGGGAAAGAGAACGACCTTCTTTACCCAGAAACTGGGCAAAGGAAGAAAGAATGGGGGATGATTTATCAGGGAATAATAGCTTTATAGAAAGGCTTTCATGTTTCCAAAGTTCTTTACATGTATTACTCTAGTTTGTCCTCTCAACAACTCTAAGATAAATGCTGCTGTTATCTTCATTTTACAGATGAGGTCACTGAGGCCGACTTGTCCTGTTTGTAAGTGTCTGAGGGAGCTCACAGCCTCTACCGAAGGTGGTTCTCGAGTCAGTCAGGGAAGAGTAAAAGGATGCCCACGTAACGAGGAGGGCCATGTCTCAGTAAGCTTGGGGGCCTCCTCCAGCTTCCTTCGGCATTAGGGGAGGAGCAGGGTCTCGAGGAGGGGGTTTAGCATGGCTCAGAGCTAGCACAAGAGTCACAAAATCCTAGGGCAAGGGATAGTGAATGCATAGCTGAACCCGGCAATGCTAAGGACAAACTTAGAGGTCAAGTCCATCTAGAGCAGAAATAATGGCCGGGGGGCACTGTAATAAGATCCAGGGCATGACTTTCCCTGTTCTTGGCTGAGGTGAAAGACCCAGAATATGGGAGATTTGAGGAAATTGCCCTGGGATCCTCAGCTGTAGATCATCATGAATATTGAAGTCTTCCATACTCAATTGTAGTCAATCTTACACCCTGGTACACTTACATTCAATGTAACTTAATTTGAAATACATTTATTACATCTTGAATATGTTTAAGGCCTTGCTTGGTTTTGAAGATACATATAAAGCAAAAACAGTCCCTGACCTTAAAGAAATTCATTACATTCAATGTAATTTAATTTGAATTCCATCGAATTCCTAGAGAAAGTAAGGAGAGTGACTCGCAGGTAGGTGACAGCAGCGGGTTTCTAGTTAGGATGATACTGGATGGAGCAAAGGAACAGCAAACCCATAGAAATAGAAGATATCATCAAGGGAAAGAATGGAGAAGAGAAGAGAAAAACAGAAACTAGGCCAGAGCCATGGGATCACCCATGCTTAGGGGGATGGAGATGGATGATTCAGCAAATGAGACTGAGTAGTAATAAAGAGGAGGAGGAAGGTGAGGAGGAGGAGGACTTACCTTTGGAGGAGAGCCTGGAGAGCAGCATTGTCATGGAAGCCAGGGAAAGAAAGGCTGTCCATATGTAAAAGAGGATTAACCGTTTCATCGACTTACTTAGGAGAATGAATTTGTTGTTGAGTGGTAGGATCTGGAGCCAGATTACAAAAAGGAGTGGGAATGAACAAAATGAAAAAAAAAATTAATTATCGTGTGCCAAGAACTATAAAATGCAAGTCAGTCCTTACTCTCAAGGAATTAAGGAAGTAAAAGCATGAAGTTACAGTTTCTAGAAGTTTGTTTGCCAAAGAAAGTAAGGATATAGCATGATATCTAGAGAGGATGATAAGGTCAAATAAGTTTTGTGTCTTTTTTTTTCCCCCAAGATTGAGACATGTTTGTAGGCATCAGGAAAGGAGCCAATAGATGACGAGAGTTTAAAGATAAGAAAGAAAGAAAGCTCAATAGGGCAAGCACCCAGAGAAGGAGGGAGAGGGTAGAATCCCAGGAACAAATGATGGGATTGGCCCCAGTGAGGCAGACTAATTCATCCCCTGGGATGGGAGAAAGTGTAGAAAGATTTTAAAGTATAAAATAACAAAGAACATAACGGACTTCAAATTGGGGCTCTTGGCCTAGGGTCTATGAATTTGTTTTTGTGAAATATTTGGGTGAGGATTTAGATATAATTTGTTTCTATTTTACTTATACATTTTTAATGTATATGCATCTTATTTTATGCATTTGAAAACCTTCTGAGAGGGGGTCCATGGCGATGCTTAGTAAAGTAAAAGATGAGCTCATCTACTTGGGAAGAGGGGGCAGGGAGGACATTCAGGAGTTTTAGAAGAGCAGTTTTCGAACAGCTCCTGTAGGGAGAGTGTGATAGACAGCCAGCTGTGAAAAGCAAAAGGATTTATAATAGTCAGTTGTATTAATATAACCATACCTTTGTTATGCCCCTCTTGGATGTGAGTTCCAATGTCCAGAGTGTATATCCCATCCTTCCTCATTCCAATTGCTCCCATGAATAGAATCAGGGTATTCTTCCTTTGTTTGCTCCCTGCTCCACAGTGGATGTTCAATCCACAATGGTAATTTAGGCAAAGAATGGCTCCAGACATTTCCATTGGGAAAATGAGCTCAGTTTTTGAAGCTCTGCCCAACTAGGAAAAAATAGGATCATGAGACTTTAGAGTCGTAAGGAAACTTAGAAAGCATGCACTCTGTGGGTCATTAAGAATTTTTTTTTTTTCAAAAGAAAATCCCTCATTAAAACAAGAAAGCATAGGATTTAGAGATTAGAAAGGGTTGTCTGGTACAACCCCTTCATTTTACAAATGAGGAAACTGAGCCCAGAAAATTTATTTGCCCAAAATCAGAATTCCCATCTATCTCTTACTTCTAAATCTGATGCTTTTCCATGCTTCTCAAGATTTTTTGCTTTTTCTCTTTCATTCCCTCTTTTAATTCTCTGGACTCTGCTAATTAGATGGGCTTAATGGACTCATCTAATAAACAGCTGCTAAGAGATAAAATCCTGGCCTTCCACCCCCTCACTACCAGGTCTTATCTCCCTCCCTGACCCTGGGACCAGGGACTGCAGTGATAGGAAGAATAGATCTGAGATGGAAAAGAAGCCCCAACTGGGAGATAGAAGAGGCCAAATAGGAGGGAGAGGAAAAGAGAAGGACAATAACCAGCTGCTCTGGAGAAAGGAGGTCAGTCTTCTTTTGAGATGTACCCCAGGCTCAGTTTGAAAGGCTCCCCAGGAGTCTTTTGGGTTGGTCAATGATAGCCATGTCCCCTTTGATTGACAAACTCCAGATTGAGAGAAATTGATTATTTATGTTTTCTCTGGCTACTCAAAGCACTTGTAATTAGGCACTTCTTCTTGACTGGTTTAAAGGCGGATAGCAAGAATGGACAAACAGCACCCCACATCTCTTAGTCCCAATTTTTTTTTAATGAACAAAAATATTTTCTTTCACATATCACCCTCTCGCCTTCCAGATAACAAACTTAAAAAGCCAAATATGTAGTTAGACAAAACAAATTCCCATACAGACCATATCTTTTAAAAAAAAAAATCTCATTCTGCACCCTGAGTCCATCCCCTCTTTGTTAGGGGATGGGGTGCATGCTTTATTCTGAGTCCTTTGGAGTTGTTGTTGGTCATTTCATTAATCACAGTTCTTACATGTTCCAAAGTTTGTCTTTACAACACTATTATTATTATATCTGTCTTCTCCCAGTTCTGTTCTTTTCCTTTTGCATCAGTCCCATATATCATTTCTTACAAGAAAATACTATTCCAAGCTATTGTTTCCAGTTTGGTAATTAAATCTTTCTCCAATAACTGAGTGCCACTCCCTGAGCCTTTCTGGCCATGGTTGTGCTCCTGCTTCCCAAAGACACCCAAGAAGCTGCTGCGTTCCTACTCCAAGGCCTTTGGAGAAATTAGCTCACTAGATAGGAATAGAAGAGGCAGAAGAACTCTCTAGTTATTAGTCCCTACTTCTGAGTGAACAGGAGTCTTCAGGAATAAAAAACTGAGAAAAGACTTAACTCACCTGGGACTTTTTAGGTTTCTGATGCTTCCATGGAATGCACAAATATTTCTCAGAGTAGGGAATATTGAAAATAAACTGGGCAAGTGATTAGGACTTGTCCATAAAATTATATTATCCTCATTAGAAATGAGAACATACTCAATCCCTTAATGATCTCCTTTCCCGTAGAACATCAGGTGGGCATCTTGACCTATGATGTCTGTGCACAACCATAGCATTAGGAAGACTGATGCAGATTCTCTGGGAATAGGTTGGGAGGACATAGAGATATCAGAGGCTGGAGCCTTGTATATTAGGTGAAAGATTAAGACAGGAGCCATGGGGAGAGGATGGCAAGATGAAAAACTGCTAGAATGGGGAATGCTTTGGGAATACCTTGAGCTAGCATTCTCAGAAAAGGCTCAGTTGATGTTTCTCGACAGATCAGAACCTCACACAGCAAATTAAACCCAGCAGAATAAAAAATGAAAAAGGAGGGAGAGACACAGATCCAAGGAGGAGAGCAAACAGCAAAACTTAATGACTTTAATATGGAAGAATGTGCCACTAATTAAGCACAAACACTCTGCTAATGCAAGGAACACATGTTGTGGATTTCACTTAAGCAGGAACCAAATGAGGTGAAAATCCTTCCAAAATGATAGCAGTTTACAAGTGAAGACACTCGACCTCACTATTAGAATTGTATTCCCCTGATCTGATCCTCCTCCGCCTACCCTCTGTCTAGGCTTGTCTCTTTGCTTTCCTTCTTGTCAAATTTAGTTCAATTAAACTAACATTTATGAAGTATCTACTTCACACCAGGCATTATGATAGGGGATGGGTATGAAAGCTGGAAGTCCCTACCTTCATAGTGTTTACAATCTAAGCATCTCTGCTACAATTTCTTTGTGTCTTTCTTTCATGTTTTAGCAGATTAAAAATACAGGACTGAAGAGGACTTTAGAACTCCCTCATTTATAGAGGAGAAAAGTGAGAGCAGGAGAAGTTGCCTAAGTTCCCACACATAGTAGTGGCTAGAACTGGCCTTCTCATTCTTCTGTTTGATTCATGGAATGATACATAAAATATTGGACTAGAATTAGGAAGTTAGGAGGACTTGGTTTAAATCCCACTTCTGACATTTATTGGCTAATTGCCAATTCTTTGCACATCTCTCTGGGAAGCTCCTCTGTAAAGAGGGGCCGATACTCCCTGCCTTGCAAGGATGTTTTGAAGTTCCAGAGAGATGTTTTTGCAAACCTAAAATCACTATCTAAATGTCAATTTATTATCATTATTATCATCATCATCATCATCATCATCATCATCATCATTATTATTTAGATTACAGATTGAGCCAGAAGAGACCTCAGAGGTCAACTTGTCCAGAGTTGTCAAATAAGATGCATGATCTTCAATTCTGCAATATTCCCAAGTCCAAGGAAATCAGATTACAATATCATTGGGAAATATTTAACAGAATAAATGAAAAAAACAGTAGAATTTAGATAACATTTATAGTGCTTTTCTAAGTCAATATGTTGGTCTGTGGGGATCCTTACATATGAATTAGAGGCTTCTGTTTCTATTTGAGTTTGACACCACTGGTCCAGTCTAATTCCTTCATTTGAAAGAATGTCTAGGACCTCATCTTTCAGATGAAGAAACAGGGTTAACATGGCTTGCCTAATAAGTAATGTCCAGACAGACCTTCTAGCCTATTACCTGATAATTGTCCTCATTTACCCTAGTCTGACTTCCTAGCTTGAATATACTCCTCCCACTTTGAAAACCTCTCAATCCCTTGTCTCTGGAGTTTTTCCCACATACCCTATTTCCTCAAACTGGACCTTACAGGGCCTAACAAAGACATAAGGGTCTCAGATACGTATAAAGCTTTCCTCCTACAAAAAGCCTCTCTGGCTTTGCACAGCCATATCACCACACTACAATGTGGGTTTCACAGCCTTCCTTACACATAAGCACTAGACTCCTTTGCCCCGCCGAAGAGATTTGGGGAGTAGTACATCAGAGATCAACTTTTCCAAACCCTCACCTTTCACAGATAAGGAAATTGAGGTCCAGAGAACTGGAGATTTGCCCAAGAGTGACCAGGATCCGAATGTGCTCCTGCTGTTATACCGCTCTTAGAGCACCTTGTCCAAACCCCAGATTTCTCATTTGCTGAAATCCTTTAATCTCTCTGGGCCTTAGTTTTCTCGTTTGTAAAATAAGTTAAGCAGGCTGACTTCTGAGATCTCGCTGTTCCAGATCCATGATCCTTCCCCCGTGGGTATCACTGTTTGCAGAGCTCTCCAAGGCCGTGTTCCTCCTTTCTTCCCATTTACTGTCTCTCCTGGATTCTGCACATGGAGGCTTCACTCAGCCTTGGGTAGTGATAGACTGCAGCTGGCTTAAGATTGGAGAGGGCCAAGACTTGGCAGGCAGGGTGGTCTGACAGGGTTCCCCCCCTCCCCACATCCCATTATGAGAGGAACAGCCTCCTCCAAACAGGTGTTGAACATCATCATAGAGCCAGCGGGTGCCCAGATGGCTCACATGTCAATACGGAGCATTCAAAGTTCTCCCGGAGAAATCTGGGGAATCCTCGACTCCACAACAGCCCCCAACCTTCCAGAGAAATGGGCTGCCCACACTTACTCTAAAGTGTGTCATTAAAAATGCACAATTGCTGTAGGAAATCCAAATTGTAATGTCTGTTGGGAAATGTTAGCATTTGCTGCTGCTGTTACTGCTGCCGGGGTGGAGTGAGGTTTCGGCGTATGGGGAAAAAAATGAGGGTTTTGAACCGTTTCAGTTCCAAGTAATAAAAGATGGGGAAAATGGGGTGCAGTTCAGAACAGGTGAGACTGGATCTGGAAGGGCAGAACTAGATGGATTGGGTATATGAATCCAGAAAATAGGTTCAATTTCTGGAGAATACTTCCCAAAATGTATTCCTAGGAACCTATGGGAGAATGAAGGGAGTCGGATGGGATCTATGAGAAAAGCTTACTGTTGGAAATATTTTTTCCTCTGAAATTTTGTATAAATTAAAAATACTTGTGCATAACAATTGGGAGGAATAAAAATAGGCTTCATTTCCTCTATTTCACTCTACATTTTGTCTCCACCCTTTATTTATATTGGGAATATTCCAGACCCTTTCTCACACCTATACCCACACCCATACCACCTGAATCAATGGATTTCATCCAAATGTTTTCATGCTCAAATGTCTTTAGTGGCTAAATGAGTGGGAAATGTTGCCCTGGGGCGTTGCAGTGCCAGGATGTTAGGAAAGTGTTGGGGGGAGGGGGCAGTCAGTGTTCATAGAGGGTAAAGAATATAAAGTAGAAAAAAGCATCAGGAAACAGCAGCTAGAAGCCAGAACCAGAATATATAAGGTTGGCATGCAGAAGAATCCGGACATAGGAGAATATCAACAGATTGAAATTTTATAGACCTAGGAAACACTGTGGAGGACGAGTAGTTCAGAAAGATGCAGACCAGGTTCTGACCCCATTAACAGCCTTCTCGCCCCCACTCCACCACGGTTTGGTTCCCCTCTTTCCCCCCTAGCACCGCCACCTTTGTTCCACATGCCCAGCATTGCTGCTTCTTGTGACGGGATTTGCCTCCAAATATTGGCAAGACTTGGGAGTCTGGCGGTCCTAGGATGTGTCTCAGGTCTCCTCTGTCTGTAACTGAGTCAGGGAGGAGTTAAGACTTGAAGGGAAATATTGCTCAGTTATTTTTCAGTTGTGTCTGACAATTCATGACCCCATATGGGGTTTTCTTGGATAAGACTGTGGAGGGGTTTTATAAATGAGGAAACGGAGGCAAGCAGGGTTAAGTGACTTGTCCAGGATCACACAGCTAGTGTCTGACACAGAATGTGAATTCATGTAATCTTCCTGATTCAAAAGGAGATAATAATCAAGTTAAAACTTTCCTTATGTCATTGAAGCCTTATAACAGCCCTTTGAGATGGGTCCCATTTAATAGATGACGGGCTTAGAGATTGTGACTTAACCGAAGGAGATACGGCAGTAGAAGAATGAGATAATCGGGGATTTTGCCAGTGGAGAAAGAAGGCAAGAAATAATGTCCTCAATCAGCATAAGTGATGGTGGGTGAGGAGCTTGGGCCATGGCAGCTTGTCTCAGGCACGTCTGGTGGGGGGAAGTCCCCCCAAACAAGGAAATGGTGGGATGAAGTCCGTTTGGTCTCCTTCCCTTGGAGTGCTGACTAGAGTCGGCCTGGCATCTTACCTAAGAGTGAGGGTGTTGGGGCGGGAGTTAGTCATTCCCACCCCACCCCCCAACAGTCTCCTTCTGGGTGAGAGTGAGAGATTGGGCAGTGCCCTGCCGGCCTCCTTTCCCTCAGTGCCCGAAGGCACAACAAGGCCCTGTGGAGCCAAGCCTCCTTCTGGGGCCTTGGCTCCTTTATCTTGGGTTTCCCCCAGAGCCACTGCCCTCCCCCTCTTCTCCCACGCACCCGCTTCAAGAGCCTGGCGCCAGCTACACAGCCCATCATTAGCCTACCCAATGTTGGGGTTGGGGGGAGGCAACCCTATCGAGGGGAAGTCTAGTTTCCATGACCCCAAATGAGAGGTGGAGGCGTCTGGACTGGGAATAGGACAGTAGCAATTAGCTTCTGGCTGTAGGAGCCTGGATGTTTTCATCTCCGTCTACAAGTTGGGGGTGGTGAGGGGGCACATTGATGAGACCCCTTGGACAAGAAGTTTTCCTTGTGGGTGATGCCCTCTGGGGAGAAGCCAGACAGTGGGCACTCCCTTGGCCTGCTGGCTGTCACCCCAGCGAGGCAGTTTAACTGGCACCTCCTCCCCGGAGCATGGCAGAACTGAATGGCCAAGCTTAGGGTGTGTGCGGTGGGGTACCTGCCCATGGGCCAGACCTCTGAGCCTTCAGGGTCTCCTAGGATGGGGCAGCGCTAGTTTAAATAATAATAATAAATGCCAGCACTATAGCTATGAGCATCTTTGCTCAGTCTCGCTTTCTTATCCTGGAAAGACATTCTTCTCCAACTACAAAGGGGGTGGGAGGTAGGGGGGTGGTCTCCCTGGCCTAAACTAAATGGACCATCCATCTATTTGCTGCTGGTCTCATCTCTCCCTGCCTCTGGTTCTCTGAGGTCCAGAGCCTAATGGATAGGTTCTCTCTAGTTCCAAAACACTGGCCACTTGGATACATTGCAGGGAGTTTCCTAGATAAAACGGCTGCTCAGCTTGCCCAAGAAATCACTTTCCTTCTACTGCTTCTACCTCATCCCTTAACCCTAAAGGACTTTCTTTCACCTAAGATTTTTGGAGAATACCTCGTGGGAAAGTAGAGGGGAGAGACCCTAAACCTGTGGCCCTGCCGCAGCTTTCCACTTTTACTGCCAGGGAATTAACCCTTTCCCCAGAACACAGACCTGGTTCTTTCTCTCTTTTTTTTTTTTTTTTAATTTTTATTTAATAATTACTTTATATTGACAGAATCCATGCCCTGGTTCTTTCTCAATTGAGTCTTCCACTAGGATCTAGCTTCTCACCCACAACCTTGCATCTCCCGTTGCCCCTGCCAGGAAATTCTCTGTATGGGAGTTTATCTCCAGGGCCAGAGGGACCTGTCTCACCAGAGCCCTCCCACTAGGAACCTATGAGATTTGCGGGTTAGAACAAGGATTTTAGGGCCAATCCCCATACCATGCAAAGCCTGAATCAGTGATTTAAGTGCCAGGCAAAAACGAAACAATCTCTGTCCTCAAGAGTCTTATGTTCTGTTAAACTCTGAATTGGACCACATCAACACCATGCAGATAAAGCTGCTCTGAAGTATTCATCTTGTTTGTTTGGGTTACCCAGTAAAGGAAGAAAATTCTTTCCATATCCATAGCCTAACCCTTCTGCCATCAATCTGAACTCTGCCCTTAAAACTATAGACACAGTGGGGAGATGCATGAATTATTCAGTAGTCTGTCTTGAGCATTCCCTGGCAGGTTGGAGGAAGGATGGTGTCCAAAGGTGAAAAGAGAAATCCTTGTCACAACTGAGAGGAAACTCCAGGTTATAGAGGAACGACGTAAAATGCACCTGCAATATGGGTCCCAGACACACAAACCAAAAAGGAATGAAAGGACTTGGTCATGGAACTGACCACAGACAGCCCAGTGGTGGCAATCTCGGACAGTTTCTTAAAAGATCAATTAATTGCCATTTAAAAGGATAAAGATGGGGGGGGGGGCATCATTCTCTTATGGCCTCACTTTATTTACCCATCTTGTTCATCCCCTTCCCCATGGCAGCATCCTTGGGATGGCCAGGCTAGAAAAGTGATGTTTGAGGAAGTGGCTGTATGTTCTTAATTGTGAGGAAGAGGATGGAGGAAAGGGGGGAGGAGGAAGGTCATCAAAAGCATTAACCTTTCAGTGGCCACGCTGAGTCAGCCGAGTTTTGGCTTTGGTCCTTGCATGAGGTGGGTGAGTCATTCTCCACTTAGCAGGTTTCTCAGCCAGCCTGATGTTTCTTCCTGGTAGGGAATGGGGGGCTGGGAGGGCCTTCCATCTAGAGGGCAGGGGCACCCCCCTCCGAAGGATGGTGGGTTTAGAAAGTCTGAGATCCCTCCGTGTCAGGCCCCCAGAAAATAATAAACAAAAACCCCTGGCACCTGACTTGGTTCTTGGGTCTTAATGAAATTATGCTACCTTGACAGATGACAGAAAGAAAG
Organism: Antechinus stuartii; assembly: GCA_016696395.1. Lineage (NCBI taxonomy): Eukaryota > Metazoa > Chordata > Mammalia > Dasyuromorphia > Dasyuridae > Antechinus > Antechinus stuartii. The sequence continues at coordinate 42,407,032 of MU174354.1, forward strand.
GGGAGGGAGGGACACGTCTGGAGCCTTGGAAGATGACTGAACATATGGAAAGAGCAAGATCCCCTGATTTTTTGCCACCTGGTCTCATGCCCCATTTCTCTTTCCCAGCCACCAACCATACCTCTGCACAAGAAGAGATGATTCTCCCAGCCACTCATATCCTGCTAAAAAGAGCTTAGAGGTGCAAGGAGAAAGTGGGCCAGGCCCGGGGGCAGGGGTCCAGGAGGGTGAGCTTCCCGTAGGGGAACTCCCTTTCACCCCTGCCCCAGCCCACTCCGTGGGAATCTGTAGGACTTGGGGCAGATTAGCTGAGTGGTGGGCAGGGTGTGGCCCTCTGGGGAGCAGGTTTGTCAGCCGCACTGAAGAGCCTTTGTGTTTTGTTGCTGAGCTTGGGCTTTTGTGGGGTGATGACATCTTGGGGGGGCCAGGCTCCTGCACTGCTAGGTCAGCACTTCCTCCAGGGACCAAGGTATCCAGGCTGCCCAGCACTGGGACCTGACAGCTTCGTGTGAGAGGTGGAAGTGGAACAGCTCCCAAACCTTTACATTCTCTTTTCTCCACTGATGAAGGAGAGAAATGAGAAGCATTAATGGAGGGTAAGAAATCCAAGGTCTTCTCCTTTGGCTTCCCCAAATTATGAAGTATTCCATATCTCTCACCCCAGGATCCCATGAAATTGCCGTTTCCTCTAGTTTTCCCTGAGAAATTCTATCAGCGCTGGGTTGGTCAGCACAGTGTCTGATTTGGGGATTCCAAGTCAATCTCGTGGCCCCTTGCTGAGCCACTTTCCTCCTACTTTTTATCCCACACAGGGGCTTCCCCAAGGTCATTGGGGGTCGGGTCCCAGCTCTTCCACCTTCCCACCCCCCGGCTATTCCAGCCCAGCCCACTCAACCTCAGAAACAACCAGGTTGGGCAACAGTCTCTTCTAGGACCAGGGCAGCAGACTACAGGGCTCTACCTGCCTGCCCTGAAGGAGGGCAGGGCCCAGTGAGGCGCCCCCCGCCCCCAACTCGGGCAAAGTGCCAATGCAGGCCTCGGGCTCCCACGCCTTATCCTCCGAACTCACCAGGTGGGGAAACTGAGGAGCCAGCTCAGGCCTAGAGGGATAGGGTTGCAGCTAAGAATACGATTCCTCCTATGGAGCTCTGCTTCTATCAGGGTGCCTTAGAGCAAATCACTTCCTTTCTCTAGCCTCAGTTCCCCAAACTGTAAAACGAGGAAATTAAAAGAGATCATTTCTGCAGTTTTTTCTGACATTCTGTGATTATAATTAAATCCATTGAATTTGGGGGGTGGGTGGGATGTGACCTACCTAATTACAGTTTTTGAGTTGGAAAGGGATGGGAGGGAGGGAGGGAGAAAAGAAGCCCGTAGTGACTTAATGATTCTCTGTCCCTTATTGGGTAGCCTGGCTTCCTTTGGGAAGGTTGATAAACCCTCAACTAAGTACTCCAAGGTTGGCATCTCAGACACACTCTGTTATTTTTTGTTGCTATGATAGGGATTTGAATTTGTGATAGTGCAGGTTGGAGCCTACCTGGATAAAGCAGCTGTTTATTTTTCTTCAATCACTCCGTCCTTTCTCCCAGGGCAAAGTTCTTACCCTGGGATCCATGAACTTGTATTTAGGGGGGGTTATTTTTGAGAATCCTATTTCAGTATAATTGATTTCCTTGGTAATCCTATGCATTTCATTTTATGCATATAAAGATATTATTCTAAGAGAAAGGGTGCATAGATTTCACCAGTTTGCCAAAGAGGTTCATGATCCCCAAAAAAGACAAAGTTTTCTATCCTAATCTTTTCCCCTTTTCCCTAGGGCAAAGTACCTTTATGGCTGAGAAACTAGATAATCAAAAGGAAGTCATTTCTGTACTTTGGCCCTCTCATACCCCACCCCCCCCACCCCATGAAGGAGTGCCCCTCCATAGCCAGACTGATAGCTCAGTCATTTTTTGTGGGGACTTCCTTAGAAGAACAGTACACCTGCCAAAACAAGCCCAGGAACTGTATAAACAAACAAAATGTTTTCAAATATTTTATACAAATAAAATCACATATATATTAACTTAATGAATAATAGGCAGGGTTAATACAATAAATGACCATCTCACCCAAATTAATTTACATATTCAATGACATTCCAGTTAAATTGCCAAAACATTATTTCATTGAATTAGAGGGGGAAACACGTTTATGAGCTAAGGGACGGTGGAGAGACTCTCACTCGAGCATCCAGACTTGCCCCTTCCCCCCTCCTCGGGGATCCCACCCCTCCACTCCATTCCCAGGCTCTGCTAAATGCTCCCCAACATGCCCCAGCCTGCTCCTGGTGCCTCTGAGAGTCTCTGGTTGGGATCTCAGCATGGTGGCTGATGATCCCTTCTTCCTACCCCACCCTCGGCTTCATGGGCAGAGGCTTCCCTCACTCCAGGAGCAAGACTTGGTGGAGCCCACCCACACAAGGCTGTAAGATGTCATGGAAAGAAAATAGACTAAGAGTTAGTAGGTTAGGGGTTGAGATGACTCCTCTCTGCCATCCTGGGCAGGTGGTAGAGCATCTGAGCTTCATCGCTCTGTTTATAAAACGGGCACCGAACTGCGGTGTTTATTCCCACAGTGCTTGGGAGGGACGCTTTGCAGGAGGGGAAAGGGGGACTGGGGCTGAGGTCTTTCCGCTCGGAATTCATATCTAAATGATCTTTTTACCTTGAACTTGTGGGATGAGAAAGAACAGGCCAAGTGTAACCGCCTTCAGAAGGACCTTCGTGTCTCCTTCTCTCAGCTTGTTATTCTCTTCCCTCTTACCAAATTTGTTATTATTTTTGCATGTGTGTGTATACACATTTATACACCATTTTATATAAAACTATACCTAGATGTAGGGGGAAATTGTATCAGAATATAGTTTTATAAATTTTTTCTATTTCTGTAAGCAAGGACTCTCATGATTTGGGGGGTGGGGGAGTTGGTTTGTTTTTCCTTTGTGTGTTAGGTGCTTAGCACAGTGCTTACAGGTGTTTAATCAATGCTAGCTAAATTTAATTGGCCTGTGCAGTGGGGATGGGGGAAGCTCTTCCAGCTCCCAGAAATCCCAGAATTCCATGGCCTCCAGAGCTGGGGGACCTCGACCTCCCTTAGCCCCTCTCCTTGGGGGGGGGGGCAGAGTAAGAAATGGGAGGAAAGCTTGTAGGGAAGAGTTGGGGGTGGGGAGCTGGCTGGACTTGCCGAGCGGCTGTGCTCCTGCACCCATTGGGAAGCGGCTTCTCTTGATCGAGGTCCCGCCCCTGCCCCCACCCCCAGCTCTCACCCTTTGTCCCTGAGCCCTCCAGACTGGCTTTTCCTGTTCTTGGCTTTATGTTGAATGTTCAGCAATTACTGCAGTGTTATCTCCAGCCCACTTTGGAAAGGGAGATGGGCCAGGCAAAAAAGAGGAACCAAAACGTATTTATTTGTGTGTGATAGTGGTCAGTGCCTCCTCTTCTTGGTTTGAGAGTCAGGCAGAACTTTTTTCCTCAGAGGAACAAACAAGGGCTTAACCCCTGAGTGTTTTAAGTCCCCCTGGCCTAGGAGAGCAGCTGCTTCTAAAACAGAGCCAGAGTTCTCTTTTGAATTTATATGTTTTCAGTTAGCACAAATCTATTTTCTCTTCCACACTCCCTATGGAAAAAAAAGAAATAAGAAACAAAATCTTCATGACAAATACATAGACAAAAAAAAATAAATTCCAGCATTGGCCACGTCCAAAAAATAAATCCCTTCCTCTGCATCCCGAGTCTACCATTTTTCTGTCCGGAGGTGGGTAGCAAGCTTTATCGTGGTCCCCTGAAAGCCTTTTAAAATTTGTCTTTGCAGTATTGTTCTCGGATAAATTGTATGACTGGTTCTGCTCACTTCCTCCACATAACTCGGTTGAAGCAAATCTTCCTAGATTTCTCTGAACCTATCCTGTTTCTTATAGCACAATAGTACTCCTTTATAGTCACACCCTAATTTGTTTAAGCATTCCCCAAATGACAGAAACCCCCTTTGTACCTCATTCTTGGCCACTATGGAAAAGGTTACTGTAAATATTGTTGTACGTGAAGGGCCTTTTCCTCTTTCTTTGAAGTAAAGGGCAAATAGTGGGTCACAGGGCATCCATTCACACAGAAGGCACATTGCCTTCCGAAATGGATGGACTCCTCTTCCTGAGCTCACATCTGGCTTCTGTCCCTTATGAGTTGTATGACCCTGGCTAAGTCAGGTAACCAGCCTCCATTTCCTTACCTGTAAAATGAGCCGGAGAAGGAAATGGCAAACCACAAGTATCTGTCAAAAGCATCACAAATGGGGACACAAAAAGTGGACAGTACTGAAACTGCTCAATAGTTCTCTGTCAGGTACTATGCTAGGCACTAGAGACTGAAACAACAGCAAAGAGCCACCTCCCTTCAAAGAACTTGGTTTTTATTATTATTTTTCCATTCAAATTATGATTTCAAGGAAAGGGGAAATGTTCCATTACAGAGCCAGAGAAGTTTGAGGCTTAATGAAGGAAGTAATAAATGGAGTGGAGGAAGGGAGGTGGCACGTTGCATGATCTATTCGAGAAAGATGGCTTCACCTAGAAGGACAGAGGGTCTGTGTTGGAGACTCCTAGGAGAGAAGTACATGTTGTGAAACTTCTTCTACTTCCTAAAGAGAACTTAGACATGCATTGATGTAATGGGTGGAAAAAGTTTTATACATGGATTTCTGGGTTGTAGTCCCCATTTTGCTGCTATATATTGGTAAGATCTTATAAGAAATCATAGAATCTCTTTTTTTTTTTTTTGGTAATTTGAATTAAGTAACTTGTCCAGGGTCACACAGCTAGTGAGTGTCTGAGGCCAGATTTGAACTCAGATTCTCTAGACTGGAGGATCAGTGTTTCATCTACTTTACCACCTAACTAACTGCCCCTGAAAATATACAATCTCAGAGGAGGTGAGCTGAACTCCTGAAAAGGAATTCTTTCCATAACTTTCTGGTGTCTCCATTTAACAAGGATGTCCTCCTGAGCCTCCTGAGACCTCCTAAGCTGAACCGTTCTACTTTTAGATAGCTTTAATTGTTAGGGAGTTTATCCTTCCATCAAATCAAAACATACCTCTGCATCTTCCACCTAGTTCTGCCCTCTGGGGCCAAGCAAGATAAGTCTAATCTCCTTCCCATGCGACAGCCCTTTAAGTATTTGAAGATAGTTATCCTGTTTCATCTACCAGTGCTGCTAGCCTGTACCCAACTTCCAAGTTACCTTCATCAGATTAAACATGTCTGCTGCCCCCAACCAATCCCAAGAGGGGATATCTTTTCTCTTAATCACCATTCCAGACCTCAGTTTCCTCATTTGTAAAGAAAGACAGGGATTTGGGCTGTATGAGCCTGTGAAATAGGAAGTAGGTCTTAATGATTCTCTCCCCCTCATGATTCCTCCTCCCCCCTGTTAAGGGGGCAAATTTGATCTCCTCATGCCTCCTGATTTCCAAATACCTGTCACTGAATATGGGAAGCACCCAACAGGGGTCATTGAAATCGCTCCTTTTGGACAAAGCCTAAATGGGAGCCCAAGTGAGTAATATACAGAGATGAGAACACCAAGGATTCCAACCCAAAACGGGGACATAATGAGGAATGACTTTATAAAACTAGGGTGTGGTTAAAGTACCCAGTGGAAGCAGATCTGGTCCCAAACCTGTTCAGGGGTCCTGGCAGGCTACAAGGAACCCTAAAAACCAAAGCCCTCCCACTCTGTTTACTCTTACCCCCAACGCTGTGTTATGTGCACTTGTCTGAAACCATTAACCCTTGTATCCCCTTCTGAACTAGTTATGAGCTGTCATGCAACCTTTCCATCTTTCAGTATCTTCATATTGAAGTTGGATTCCAACTGTATCATCTACAGTGAAGCTGCAGTCAGCAAGACAGGGTTCAGATTTGATATCATATACTTAATAGATGGAAGAGTCACTTAACCACCTCTGCCTCAGTTTCCTCATCTGTAAAATGGGGATAATTATATCTTCTAAACTCACCACCCACTCATTAGTTGCTGTGAGAATCAAGATATATTTGTAAAGTGCTCAGCATATGAAATGTTCTATTTCAGTCATTTTTCATTCATGTTGGACTCTTCATGAACCATTTAGGGTTTTCTTGGCCAAGATACTGAAATGCTTTGCCATTTCCTTCTGCAATTCATTTTACAAATGCAGAAATTGAGGCAAACAGGGATAAATGACTAGGCCATCACACAGCTAGTAAAAAAGTAAGTAAGGCCAGAACTAACTAAACCCAAGATGAGTTTTCTTGACTTCAAGCCGGGTGCTCTATTCACTGTGCCACTTAGCTGTCCTGTGGCACATCGTAGGTGCTTAATAAATACTCCTTCCTTCCTTCCTTCCTTCTTTCCTTCTTTCCTTCTTTCCTTCTCTTTATGGTTCCTTTCAGTTCTAAATGTATGCTCCCATCAGTCCCAAGTAATTTTTAGCAAGGACTTATTCACTACAAAGGAAGGTTAAAAATCTACAAGGATGTATCAGAAGTAGAGGAGTTTAAGGAATGCACTATAGAAATCAGACCAACCTGGTCATAGCTCACAAACTTGTCCAAGTATCCACTTGGGCCTGTCGCTCTGTCCTCTCTGGATCCCAGTCCCAAATGCACATGATGTGCTAGCTCTCCTTGGCTGAAAGAGACGTACCCTGACCCACCTCCTCCACCACCACCTTTCAAGATGCTTTACTTGGTTCTCTGCTTCTGACTGGCCTGGGGAGGAACCAATATCCTCTTCTTCTCATTACATACAGTCCCCTAAATCCCAGCTTTTTGAACTGTGGTTCTCAATCCCACATAGGGTCTCATAACTGAATGTGGGGGTGGCAAAATTATGTTTTGTTACCAGTAAATGTTTGATTTATATACCTCTATGCCAAGGGGCTCATAAAAACTTCTCAGGGGCGAAAAGGGATCTCAAGTGAAAAATGTTTAAAAAGCCCTGCAAGCAAATCACAAGTTCTGATATGAGTCCTGAATGAATAAAGCTGTTACTGATATATACTAATTCTTAAAGGTTTTTTGGCTTGTTTTGGCGACACGTGATTTCTTTGGTTTTGAAATGTAAATGTGTACCTCCTCTGCCACAACTCTCCTCCCTGGCGTTACACAACCAGTGTGTGTCAGAAGGGGCCTGCAACCCCAATTTCCTGATTGAAGGAAGGTTCTCCAGCTCCATCACCATTCTGCCCCTCCTCATGCCCCCCTTCCTTCCCCCAACCATGTCAGTAATAGTAGTCAGGGAACCTTCTGGAGAGGGAGAGGTGGAGCCGACCTTCAAGTGAGAAAAGGGCCTTGATCTGGCACATGGTTATGTGGTGGTAGGAAGTGATTTTACCTTCCCAGAGTAGAAAAAAACCTACATGGGGCAGCTCTAGACAAGAAGAGGTTGAGTTATGTCAAAGAGGCAGGTCTATCTGATAGGACTAAAAACAATCCAGATTGAAGATTCATGGGATGGGGCAGCTAGAAGTGCAGTGAATAGAGCACCAGCCCTGAAGTGAGAAGGACCTGAGTCAGAACTTCCTGGCTGGGTGACCCTGGGCACTTAACCCAATGGCCTCAGCAAAAAAAGAAGATTCATGGGATATAAGGGCCAATAAATAGACGCAGGGAAAACTGGGTTGAGGGGAGGGAGAAATCACAAAAATTCTTGATGCTTGAAAGATGCCTGACTTCTCCCCCCTCCCCTCCCTAGAATGATTTTACATCCATTAGATCATTTAATCCACAATCTTTGGATGTAAGTTATCGACAGCCAGGACTAGAAATCTTAGGTATTTATTTTTTAGGCCCCTCCCGTGGGATCTTTTTCTTCAGAAGATCCAAAGGGAGAAGAGAAGGGAGGGGCAGTGAATGTAGAGAAGGGGTCCAGATGTCCCTAACCCTGTTCTCTCTGTCCTTTTCAGGTCTGCAGGCCCAAGTGGTCCAGGTGAACGACACCGTATCAGGCTTCATCGGCACAGATGTGGTGCTCCACTGTAGCTTTTCCAATCCCCTGCCCACAGTGAGGATCACTCAGATGACATGGCAGAAGGCCACCAATGGCTCCAAGCAGAACGTGGCCATCTACAACCCCAACATGGGCGTCTCCGTGTTGGCTCCCTACCGAGAGCGTGTGACCTTTCTTCAGCCATCCTTCACCGACGGAACCATCCGCCTCTCCCGTCTCCAGCTGGAGGATGAGGGTGTCTACATCTGCGAGTTTGCTACTTTCCCCACAGGGAACAGGGAGAGCCAGCTCAACCTCACTGTTTTAGGTAAGTCCACCTCAGTCACAGCCCCACGCTCTCCAGTGACGGGTCCTGATCAGTAGCCTGCAGGAGATCCTACTCTGCTCCTGTTCATCAGAGGAGCCGGAGGGGACAGCTCTGACTGGGACCCCAGGACACCGGGCTTCCCTCTGCACCAGAGTAATTTTAGCCATGTCTCAGGAGGTTGATGGCACCAGTTTGGTTGATCCTATTCCACACCATTAGATGCGGCCCTGAGCCTAAGCACTGAGCTCTGCATAGGTTTAAGGCTTGATCAAACTGTTACCATACAACCATTGGGACAAAGATGGGGGACCCAGTTAACTCTGGCACAACCAAGTAATAGAATTTGATGAGCCATTGTTAAGACTCTGGAGAAGTGCTCCCTGGGAGCACCACAGTGAGGATCATAAGAAGACCTGAGCCTGGGACATGTAGGGAGGATTGATTAGAAAGAAAGAGCAGAAGGACCTGCATTAAAATGGGTACAAGGTCTTGGACCAGAAGGTCAAGGGGGATTTGGGAATCTCCCTTAAAGAAAAGAAAACGGTGTACAAGGTACAATTGAAGTAATAATAACAACCATTGTTATAATTACCAATAAGAACTTCATTGTGGAGTTTTAAGGTTTGTGAAATGTTTTCCATAACATTATCTGAGGATCCAGCATTCAAATTCTAGCTTTGACATTTAATACCTGGGTGACTTCAGACAAGGAGCTCAGTTTCCCTCAAATACAAAATGTGGGATTGGACTGAATGATTTCTAAGGTTTTTTCACCTCTACATTTATAATAATCCATTGTCAATCTTGTATGCACAAATTACAGTAAAGTAGGAAACAAAGGTAATGGAAATCCTGAACTCTGGGGGGCCTGACAGGCACCATCAATCAATTAACAAGCATTTGTTAAGTATCCACTAGGTCCCAAGCACTGCTAAACACAAGGGATACAAGTATAAACATTCTATCCTAAATTCTCAGCTCTTTTCCCTTTGCACTCTCTCAATAAGGGGTAATTGCATCTGTCTCCCGTGATTTTATTTTTGGGGGAAGGGGGACAGGGGAGGCATTCAGAGCTAACTGACTTGCCCCCAGGGTCACATAGCTAGTGTCTAAAGCTGGATTTGAACTCGGGTCCTCCTGAATCCAGAGCCAGTGTTCTATCCACCTTTCTTCCTCCACTTCCAAACATGACTCCCAGATCTCCACTCCGAAACTCTATGCAGGTGACTCCCAGATCTATTTATCCAGCCCCAGTCTCTCCCCTGAACTTAATTAATATTACACTGCCAAATTGTCTATTGAATATTTCAAACTGGATGTCCTAAAGTCACCTCACATTCACCCCCTCCAAAGTGGATCTTACTCTCTTACTCCCCACCTCCTTCTTCCAGACTTCTCTATTTCTATTTAAGGTTATCCCAGGTTCATCACCTTGGCATTGTGCTGGGCTCCTCCTTGCTAAATCTTGCCATTCCTACTGCCACATTTCTACATCCACTTCATTCTCACTACTCACCCAGTTTTTACCTTATTTCCAACCCTCATCATCTCTAACCTAGACTTGGGCCATAGCCTCTCCCTGCCTCATATGCATCCTCCCTCGAATCTGTCCTGTGCACTTCTGCCAAAGGGATTTTTCTTAAGGGTAGTTCTGACCATGTCACTTCCCTACTCAGTCATCTCTAGTGGCTTTCAACGGCCTCTAACATTACATATAGAGCCTTTTCTTAAGTCTTGAAAATCCTTCATAAGACTGACTCCAACCCATCTCTTTCTAGCATTGTTGAAACATTACTTCCCTCCTAAATGCCATGATCCAGCCAAACTGTTTGTCCTTTTGTTTCTTCCACCTTTGTGCCTTGTACTTAGTGTCCTTCATTACTGGGATGCTCCCTTTCCATAACTCTGCCTCAGAGAATTCCTTTTTTCCTTCAAAATAGGGCTCAAGTCCCACCTTCCACTTGTAGCTTCTCCTGATTCCCCCACCTGATCTGGGCCTTCCCTCCTAAACAACATTCTATTTATCCTTTGTTTTCCTTCCTTCCTTCCTCCTTCCTCCCTCCTTTCCTTCCTTTATTTCTTCTCTTTATGTTTATTTTATATGTACTTGTTTATCTTCTAGTTGCCTTCCCTATTGTAAGGTCCTCTCAAGTAGGGATTACTTTTTTCTTTGTCCTTATAGCATTTCTTTCATATTCTCTCCTCTAGCTGGTTAATGGGAGGAGAAATCTAGGTAAATAATAGACAAGAAAGGGACTGGGGGCTCTGATCATGTCCTGTCTTATTTTTTGGCAGCCAAACCAACCAACTGGATGGAAGGCACAAAGAAAACCTTGATAGCCAGGACCGGGCAGACAGAAAAGGTCCTTGTGGCCACATGTACCTCAGCCAATGGGAAACCACCCAGTACTGTTTCATGGGACACTCGGCTAAAGGGCGAGGCCGAATTCCAGGAGATCCGGCACCCCAATGGCACAGTGACAGTGATCAGCCGATACCGCATAGTGCCCAGTCGAGAAGCCCACCTTCAACCTTTGGCTTGCGTCGTCAACTACCAACTGGACCGATTCAGTGAGAGTGTCACTCTCAATGTGCAGTGTGAGCAGGGGAACAAGAAAGGAGGGGAAGGGAGAGGAGGAAAGAAAGGATGGGAAGGTGGGACAAAGGGAGGCAGGGACTTCAGGGGAAAGTCTCAGGACTAGTAGGTAAAAATGATCATGAATGACCAACTGTTATCTCCTCTCCTTGGCTCCAACTTCTTTCCCCATCATTTCACTTTCCTTTCATCCTTTCTTCTTTTTGGTCCCCTTCTTATCTTTTCTATCCTTTTGACTTTTTTTTTTTTTTTTTTACTGTTCTTCTTTTCCTTCTTTCCCTTATTTCTTTTTATCCTTTCATTTTCTCTGTGTATGCATTGTATGCATCTGCTCTCTGTATCTTTTTTTCCCTCCTCTCTCTTCTTGTGTTTTCTATATCCCTCTTCCTCCGCATCAATATATTATTTCTCTATTTATACTTATGTCCATGCTACATCTTTTCCCTTCCCTTTCTTCACTACATTTCTTATCCCTTTTCCTTCTTCTGTATTACATTATTGTTCCTTCAATTTTGCTTCTTCTCACTTTGCCTTTTCAACACATCCTTCATGCCCACCCTCCTCTCATTCTCCATCAACCCCACCAACCCACAGATGAACCTGAAGTGACCGTTGAAGGCTTTGATGGAAACTGGTACCTAAAACGAATGGATGTAAAACTCACTTGCCAATGCGATGCCAACCCTCCAGTCACACACTACCAATGGAAACTGTAAGTATTTCTTAGTCTCTCTTCTCAGCTTCATTGTCCCAGATCTGGGCCAGCAGCAAGGCTATTAGCTCCAAATTTAACCTCCCAGTCAGGTTGAGTAAGGGTTTATTAATTATGAGGGGGAAATAATCTATTAGCATATACAAAAGAGTACATCGAATTTAATTGTACTATAAAATACCAAAAGCAGAATCCCTAACCTTAACTAACCAATATCACAGTCTCCAAATAATAGAAACTCCATTGCTACTCCCTCCTTATGATGGAACCCTCCTCTGCTTAACCTCCAATTTGACCTGGATTTCACATCTGAAATTCTTCTTTCTATCCAGAAAACTTGATGGAGTTTGTCTGACCTAGCTCATGAGTGGGAATGTTTTCTTTCCAATCTGTAGGGAAGAAATATTTCTACCTTTCCACTCTGTCCACAAATACTTATAATTCCTACATCAGCTGCTACCTATCATCTATCTGCCCATGGCAAATCACACAGGTAGTCAGAAGTGTGCTACACTTTGCACTAATTTTTAATGTTAGCATTTACCCCCAGAAATGGGCAAACACAAGAAATTGGTACTTGATTTAATGTTTTACTGATTGTGTAGACTTTAGAAAATGATGGACAAAATGCTAATGCAGATTAAAACTTTAAATGTGTAGTGTGTTCCCTATAATTTTTCTGGAGAATCAGAGTCTAAATGTTTTTCATAAGAGAAAAAGAATGGGATGAGGATTTGTTTTAAAAAAAAAAATCCCTCTTATTCCTTCCTTCTATATAACAAATAATATTTTTGAAAGAAAGATGAAAGGTGGAAAAAATAGCAAAACCAAGTCAATACCCATGAACATCTCATGCTAAAAGAGGAATTTCTTCTTTGGAATTATGTTTGTAAAACAAAGCTATTCACAAAGGTTACTGTGCCAAATCATCATAATCTCCAGGTCACAAAAAATCAAACTCTTCAAAAACAGAGACCAAGTAGAAGAAATTACAACCAGTGGGAACAGGATGAGGAAGTACATGTCATCCCTCTCTGCTATTAGAGGTATCTCAGAGATGTTTTCTGAGAGTCTATAGAGGATGAATCTTCATCCCAATACACTAATTCAATTACAAAAAGGAGTCATTTTAGCCACAGGTACAGTTGTCTACAGAGCATTAAGCAGAAGAGAATAATTACAGAGTGGTGATCTGTCCTTGAACCATTTTTACCAAAACTCTATCAGAAAAGATGAGGGGAAGGAGACTGCAATGATGGTGATAATAATAATGTTTCTGTCTAAACTCCACTGAATGTAAGGAGATAGGAATAATTAATTCTGATGATGGCTGACAAGTATAGAGTACCTTAAGGCTTTGCCCGTATTATCTGATTTCACAGAATCACTGCATTTCAGAGTTGGAGAAGACCTCTACAGCCTTTCAGTTCAGTCTGAAAATGCATGACCTTCTGAACTGGGTACTCTAGATGATGTTGATTGATTCCCTTTCTAGATGTGGAAAGAAAGACTCATGCAGCAATAGGCTTCCTTTATCACAGCTCCTTGCTGTTTTATACTAAATATGTTTTCCTTTTTGTTCAGTGATTCAACATGACTCGGACGGCCCCCACCCCAATATTTATTTTTAATGAGTCATCCCCAGGAAAGCTGGCCTCAAAAAGTGGCCAGAATCATGCATTTTCTGGGACTTACTCTCCTTTTCCTAAGCCGGCGGGAGGAAAGGGGGGGAGAGGATGGCTGGGCCAGACCCCTGGGTTCTCTGGGATTTCACTCCCAAACCTCAGCTTTCCTCAGTTCACCACCCCCGCCACCTCATTTCCATTCTTCAGGACACACGGGAAGTTAAATATCTGGGTTCAGGTTCTTCATATCCTTCCCTCTCCCGTTTCATCCCACCTTCAGATTCAGTTGCAGAAAATCACTGGAGATCAAGGTTGAGAAATAGGGGCAGGCTGATGGAAGAGAGAGGCTAGGAGGGTGCAGTTAGGAGCAGCCCCCCATCAGAGATGGCTATGGGAGGAATCTGAAAGGCACAAGAGCCCGTCACAAGGAGAATCACTGATAGTCCTGCCTCGCCTTGGATGAACATTCACGCTGCCCCAAATCAGCTCCGGGACCCAAGGAACGAGCAGCAGCATCCCCATCACTGCCAGAGGGGCTGCAAGAGGCAGATCCTTGTCCTGGGAAAGCCCCATCTAACGGGAGAGCTGTAGGACAAATCAACATTGGCGGGGAGGAGGAGTCGTTAACAAGGGCATAGCTGGTACAGGCACGTAGTGGAGTGATACAGCAGTTCAGTTCTACCAACACTTCTTGAGCATATTCTATGGGCAGTCCTCTGCTCAGCCGGAACTCATTAATCAGGGTCGAGAGAGGGGGGACGTGATGTGTCTGGGAGTTAGGCGGCCGAGTGGAGGAATGACTCCTCTCTCCCTTTCCTGGCAGGTTGAACGGCACTCTCCCCTCCAACATGGACACCCAGAACAAGACCCTGATCTTCAAGGGGCCCGTGACCTATAGCCTGTCTGGGACCTACATATGTGAGGCTACCAACCCCATCGGCACCCGCTCAGGCATGGTAGAGGTCAATATTACAGGTAGGAAGCTCTCGGCTGCCCCCCACCCTGCCAGCCCCGCCCCACCTTTCCCCCTTCTGGTCCCCTTTCTAAGGCAGCATGGCTTGAACCCTACGACCGGCCCGAGCCACGTTTGGACCTTGTCTTTCACCTGGGGCTGGCGATGCAGTTACCGTCTCCTTTTTGCTTGTGCGCTCTCTCCTCCAACCCCGGGCTCTGGTGGACCCCACTCCGCTGTCTTTCTCCTGTGTTTGATGGAGGTCAGCGGCGAGAGGAAGTGCCAGGTGTAGTGTAGGAGGCTGGTGAGCAGGGGAGGAGGAGAGTCATTGTTCTTGGGCGAGTGATGTTTGGAATTCCCCGTAGGAGCTGCTGAGAGAAAGCCCAGGTGTGACAGCCAATGGTCCCCTGTGCCAGTGCTGGCTTGCCCAGCCAGACCCATAAAGGGTCCGCATTTCCTCCCTGGCAGCGTGCCCACAGGGGTGGCAGCTGCCACCAGGTGCATGGTAGGGTCTGGTTTGGGTTGTGTCAATCAGATGCTTAGGCTATGTATGGTCGCAGAAAGAAAGCGAGGGCGTAGGGTTACAGCTTTAGTTCTAAAGGGTCTTGAAGATCATCCAGCCTATAATCTGATGGTTTTTACAGATGAGAAAATTCAGGTCCAGCTTCAATGATTTGCCCAGAGTTATAGGTAATAATTAGTAGAGAAGGAACATCAAAAGGTTTGTGTTCCAGACAGGAAGTGATGGCCCACAGCCGCTGATCAGGAAAGGAAGTTCTGTCTGAGTTGGTGGAATAAAAGGAACATGCTATGCGAGGGTGTGAAGAGGGCCGTACCAGGTTAATTTTAATAGTTAGGAAAGTGGTCCAGCAAAGCATCCCAGAGCAGGTTTGTCCCTGGGAGTTTGGGAAGATAAAATCACTCACTACAAGGCAATGGAGCAAAGATGGGCTTGATGCTCAAGGACTCTGAGCAGTGATAGTAGATTGTCAAGGTTGGGTGGGGAGATCCCTCGTGAGCAGGTTTGTATCATAGGCAACAAAAGCAGAAACGTTAACCCTCACAACAACCCCCTGGAACGATCTCCAGTGTGATCAGAGACCTGCCCTGCCATGGGGGTTTCATAAGTTACCCATTTCTCTCTTCTTTATCTCCAAGAACACCTATCTTCCTGCACCAGGAAAATCATTACCTCATACCCACATTAGGCTTTTTCACCCTAGAGAAATGGGAGAGGGTATTAAGAGATGTCTGGGACCTTCACAGCTACACTCCCTGCTACATAGAGAACAGATGGACAGGGCACAAGTCTTTCCTTTCTCTCCAGTTAAGAGGTCAGGTGCTATGTGTGAGTAGGTCTGGCAGGGGAAGAAGTTCTCATCCCTGGAAAAGAGGCCCAGAAGTCATTCAAGAAACATCTGGGAACGGGGCTTTTGATGAAATTAACAGGGACCCATCCAACAAGAATCCGAGGTTCCCATTCAGAGAAGGGAGACAGGTTTCCTTCCTGGTTAATCTTCTGTTGGTACCTCTGGAGAAACTGCTTACAAGGAGATCACTGAGCATGGTTGGAGTGACTTGAGTTAAGGTCCACTTCTTATCAGTATCACTCCCTTTTCCTTGGGGATAATTACCAACATCAGGACCCACAAGTCTTCCAGATGTAATTTTGAATTAGAAACTTAGGGGCGTGTTGGTTTCTTGCATCTCTCAAGGTTGTGAGGGATCCTGGGTTGCTGTATAGGTTGTCAGTTGCTATGTTACCACAATCTAACCCTAGACCAAGGGAAATAGGGAAAGAGTCCTGAATAGGATAAAGACTCTGGAGATGAACAGATGAGTAAAAAAGGAACAAGGAGAATCAGAAGGTAGAAGAAATAAATAGTAGAATGTCATCTGACCAGATGGCAACACATGGAATCAAGTTGGAAATTGTGTTGATCGTCTTGGTGATGGTGGTTACGGGGGACTTGGTGCTGCTTTGCAAGGTTGGGATTGGGAGCTGGTGGTTCATGGCACGGGAGTGGGGGAAACGAGAAATACCTTGCTGTTCGCAGAGCTGATGGAAGCAGTGTCTGGGGGTTGGTGGTGGAGGAGATGATGGCCTTGATCATAGAATGGCAATTTGGAGATGCTGATGAAGAGGGGTGTGTCCGTGATTGGGTCACTTAAGCCAGACAGCTGCTTTCAGGGACAGAGTTGGCCAGGGGACACCACCACTTCCCTGACACTAATGGGACCTGGAGGGCTTTGGGGGCATCCTTGGGGAGGAGGGGTAAATAAGCTGGTCTCTCCTCCACCCCAGCTCCCGAGGGTGCAGTCTGGGGACTTAGAGAAGGGTGACAGGATTGTTGGCTGCCTAGTTAGGCCAAGCTGAGGGGAAGCTGAAGCTCACTGAATCATTCATGAGCCCAGGATCTGTTTACCCAGCTTTCCCTGAGGGCTGATTAGACCCCCGCTCAAGAGGACTCAGCCGGTCGTGCTAAGCCATTACAGGGACATTTGTTCCTGGGCTCAAAAGCAATTTCAGGATTGTCAGCCGACCACAAAAACCTCTTCCCAGAGCCGTCCCCCCCACACAGGCCTGCGCCTGCTGTACTGGGCCATCGTAGGTGACCAGGAGCCAGCCCCCCCCCCCCCCCCCCCGAGAGGTACTCCCTCCCCCCTGCCCAGGAACCCGGGCATTCCCCCTTCAAGGCCAGGGGCTCCTATTTATCCCAGTGGGCTGGGGAGCTGGCCAGAAGGAAATGGATAAGTGGAAATTTAATATTTTATTCTGGCCATCCATCTCAGTGTAATAGCCTTTCCAGCCTGACTTGGGAGGTGGATAGTACATGTCTGGGTAGAGAACTGTGGCTAGGGTGGTAGAAGGGGAGGAGAGACAAAGACACACAGACGTGTGAGCACCTGGCAACATGCTTCTTCATGGTGGGTCCAGATTCTCCCCACCCTGGGATCTATATCCTGGGGGCTGAGACCCCACGCAGGGACACATACACGCAGCATTCTCCTCATCAGAGGTTGTGGTGAAGGATCTGAAGTTGCAGAGGATGAAACTCGTAGCAGGTTGTGTGGATAAGCAGTGAGAATTAGGCAGGATGGGGCAGCCTCCCCAGGGGTAGACCCAGAGCTTGAGGGACCGCAGACACTGTAACGCCCTCATTTTACTGCTAAAGAGCTCGGGTCTTTCCAATTCTTTCCCCAACTCTCCAATGGGGAGAGTTTCCAACTTTAGGGGAAATCTCATCCGAGATCCCTGTAGGTAACAGTCTCTGTAAGACTGTCATGCCCAAGCTGTCCCAGAGGATTCACAAATGCTCTATCCGTTTCCCCAATTGTGTATTCTTCTTCCCCAGGCTGGGGATATGAGGACTGCAATTCTTGGGGATCTTTTAGATTTGATCAGCCTAAAGAAAACCTAATGAAAAGATATAAGGACTTAGTGAACAGTGTTTAATCTAAAGAAGGGTGAGCATCTTGACAGTTCTTTCATCTATTCTTTCATACACTTCTTATGGACAAGGCAAAAAAAAAAAAAAAACTGATGTCCACCTGTCCACACAATCCTTTCTCTCCACTTCCTCCACACATTGAGTTTCTTTCTCCATTTAGAAGATTTTTTTAAAAATTTAACCGATATTTTCCATTTGGAAGATTTCAGTTGGGGCTTAAGAGAATAAGGTATATGAGGTTTTGAGCTCTTCACACACACATAGAGAAAAGAAATTATGACTGATTCTCAAGGGTTCTCTTGTGCTTGATGAGAAGTATGTGCTCATTACTTGTCTGTGTATCCATGTGTGCTAGCAAATGTAAGTTTGGATGCGAACAAATGTGAGTCTGTAAACATGTGCAGGTCCTGGGGGAGAGTGCATATATATTTATGAAAGTGTACATGGATACTCCGAGGGAGGATTAATTCTCACCACTGGTTTGGCCAGGCTGTGTCCCCTCCCACCTTCCTCCTGATGGGCCTGACACAGGCACCACAGCTGCAACAGCTGGATGGTGGGAACCACTTCTGAGACCCTAGAGTCTCTTGCAACTATATTGCATGCTGGGAAATGGAGTTTCCCGGGCTGCCCTAGCCTGTAACTTTCTAATATATCTTTACCACTGGACATAAGGGATAAGCCCAAGTCCCCCTTTTGACGCTGGACTTAACTGCAGTACTCAGCTCGGATCCTCTATGTGGGGTATAACCCTAGCACTGTTCCCACTCATGCCAGCGCCCACTCCCCCCCAAAATCCAGCTGTCCATCAGCCTTTGATTCTCCTTTGTAGGGCCCAGTCAAGGCAGGCTCTAACCTGGGCTCTGGCCAGCCAGCAGGAACACTTCCTCAGCTCAGTTCCCGCTGTAGCTGCTCCCAGCTGCTGCTCCTCCTCCCCCAACCCCTGGCATAGAGACAGGAACTACTGGATGAATGTGACAGCTGGCAGGCCTAGAGGGGGTGGGGGGTCGGGTCAGGCAGCAGCAAAGGCGGATGCCTCATTCCTGAGTATACAGCCTTCTCTGTTTGGGAGCGAACGGAGGAAGCCTTACTCCTCACACAGCCAGATCCTTCCCCTCTCTTTCTGAACCCTAGCATCAGAATGCTTTCCTGGAAAAGTCATTTGAGCCATTCCCCTGCCTCCAGGCTGAGTTGCTCATCTTCCTTATCCTAAAAAACCTGTAGAGAGGGATCTGGAGAAGGCTGAAGCCTTTATATTTGTATTTATACTTATTTTTATATTTATATTTTATAATTATATATTTTTTTAATACTTTTATATTTATATTTAATTATAGCACTACCCATCTTATTCTTCCTGGGTAAGCCTCTGTGGCCTTAGACTGGTCACTTTATTTGCCTAGATCTAGAAAAAATAGGACCTTATCTTAAAAGGAAGTTAGACTTCTAGATTTCTTCTAGCATATTTTCTTATGATTATATGATACTGTGATATTGGCTCCTTCCCATATAAACCAGATATTTAGATGGAATACAGTTACAATCCACTTAAGGAAAACGCATGCAGAAGCTTACTATAGGGCATCATAAAACACCAAAATTGAGTGTTAATGATATTCATCAACATCATTAACATTTATTGAGCACCCACTATATACTTGGTATTAGGAAGAGTAAGAGGCAGAAAGATGGCCTTTGTCCTCAAAGAGATTACCTTTTAATGGAGTTCCAAGAAAAGGGAAGTCATTGTGGACTGGGATGATTAGAAAAATTATACATAAAGAAGGTGGGGCTCCAAAGTAACCTGAAGGATGTTGGGGATTTCAAAAGGTAAAGAAGAGGGGAGAGGGCATTCTTAATGGGGAACATCGGAGTTTAAGAAGTGGCCTGTGTAAGGGACGGTAGGGAAATTGGCCTGGCTACGACAGAGAGCTCATACTGGGATTTGGGGACATAAAAGCTGGGTAATTAAGATGGTACCAGTGCCTTCCACTTAATAATTTCATAAATGTTTGTTGAATTGAATTATGAAGGGCTTTGACTGCCAGAATGATTTTATTTTATGAGCAATTTCGTATCACTGAAGGTTTTGAAGGAAAGGAATGATAAACCAAAATGGCACATGAGTTAGGTGAATCTGGCAGCAGTCACATTGATGAAGCTATTTGGGGTTTATAAAGTGCTTTCTTCTCCACACAACTTTGATACAAATAAAATTTATATTCTTATCCCCATTTTACACATAAGGAAAATGAAACCCTGAAAGTTTATTTAAGCAATCTCGTATTAAAACTGGAATTTTTAAATCCAGCATATCTTGGGATTGGGGTTGGTATCAGGGAGGAGACTTGAATAAAAGAGATCTGTAAATAAGACCTTAATGTTATTAATGCTTGATAAGAGAATCATTACAAAGAAAAAATCAACAGGACTTGGTGACAGGTGGTTTATGGAAGCTGGACAAGTCATGTGATCTAGAACTGGGACCTTCCATCTCTCCCTACTCTTTTATCTTACTAATGTGAAAACTGAAACAGAGAAGTACAGGGAATTTGCAGCAGCAACACTGGCATTAACCAGAATAGGGAGGTTTTGGTTTTTTTGATTGGAGTCTCATAGCTAGTAAGTTATCTAAGATCAGATTTGAATTTGACTCTGGGGCCAGTGCTTTGTCCACTGGGCCACTTTAGCTGTCTCCAAAGCAGATTTCAAACCCAGGTTCTCAGATGTGAAATAGAATGTACTTTCCACTTTCCTGTCCATATTCAAGAATGGATGCAATTTTAAGCCTCAGCTGAGATAGATGGTACTGCTGGAAAGGGGGAAGTTAAAGCAAAAGCTAATTTCTAAGGGAAGACTATGAGTTCATATGGAGTCAGAAGACCACAAGTTTGGATACAGGATCGATCTAACAGCAAAACACCATATAAATTTCAACAGTTATATAAGATCTTCTTCACTAGACTGTAAGTTCCCTAAGGTCAGGGACTAGCTTTTATTTCTTGACTTCAGTTTCTAGAGCTGTGCCCTTCACACAGCACAGTAAGCACTCAGTATATGTTTATTGAATGAATGAATAAGGAGGAAGTTCAGGTGTACAGAAGAAAAATGGAGATCCAGGCAGAAAAGGAGATAAATATGGGAGGAGCTAGGATTACTGCCACCTCATGGCCCCACATAGAAAGTCCTCCCCCTTCCAGGTGGTGATCGATGAACGGTCATAAACAGGTAGGGCTATAAATGGGATGGGACTAAGCTGGGGGAAGGAGGCTAGGGGAAACTAGGAGGGAGCCATGAGACCAGAAACACAGGATGGGAGTATAGGGTTTTGAGCAAAGGGACAATTACATCTCAACTGTTGGCAGTTTCCCCTAAGAATAGCAAGTAACATGAGTGGGAATGGTCAATTAGTCAGAACAGGATAGAAGGGAAATGAGTACCTTTTTTGAAATTCTGCCCCAATTTTAGCAGGCACCTGGAGTATGCATTGGTACCTGCTCTGCTGTGTGTAATAGAGTGAAAGATGAGGGAAGTCCTGGTAGTTTGAAACAAATAAAGATCAGCCTTTTCTCACTCTCCACCTCCAAAACCGAAGACCTGCAGACTTAGCCCCCTATGACCTGGGCTTTCTCTTTATTCTACACCAGACCAGCACTGGTCTCAGGAGCCACCCAGTGGTAGTGTTAGGAATGGCCGCCAGTCTATTTGCTGTGGCCCCTTCTTAGACCTGCGGCCTTTGACCCTGCCCCTCTTGTGGAATGCCTTCTCCTGCCAGCATCCTTTGTCCCCATCCCTTTTTCCTTGAGCTCTTTGTCCCTCTGCGTAGGACCTGCTGCGATACAGTGAGGGGGGTTGAGGAGGGGAAAGCATGATCTCAGTTCAAATTCTGAATCGTCTGTTTAATGTTTATATATGTTGGGAACTCATCTGTAAAATGGGGGTTGGAAGAACATCAGCGGGAAAAATCTCTGAGAGAGTCCTATCTAGCTTTAAATGCTAGCATATTCCAGTCGCTCTTCTGTCTAAAAGAGAACCATAGTGTGACCCAGTAAGGAGTTGTGGGAGAGGAATTAAGGAAAGAAAGAACACCTATCATCAGCTTTCACCTGATCTAATACAGCTAGGCAGTCTGGCCATGAGCTGCTGACTCCATTGCTACTTGTTACGTCTTTTTTTTTTTTTTCCCCTTTCCTCTTTCCCTCTTTCTTCTTCCTCTCTTCTCTTATTTCTTCTCTCCCTTTCTCCCGTCCCTTCTCTCTCCCCATTCCTTTCCCTCCTTCCCACTCTCCTCCTCCTCCCTTGATCCTGCTCTGTTCTGCCATTTATCCCTCCCTCTCTCCAGTCCCCTCCTCCCTTCCCAGCTTTCTGTTCAGATCTTCTGTACAGAAACTCTCCCTCTGGGATTCTGCAAGCTTTCCTGCCCCCATCCTCAACCCCAGCCAATCAAAGAAAGACACCAGCTGTTTCCATCTGTTAGAGTATAACCCTCCCTCAGTCTCCACAGGAGAGGACCAAGCTGGCCAGGGTAGGGTTGGGTGGAGAGGGACGGAGGATTGCAGAAGGGCTTTGGGGAGATGGTCTGTGTTTGGAGACTGATTGTCGGTAACCAGCTCCTGGGCCCCCATTTCCCATAGCGTACATCCGTCTCAGTGGATGCATTCCACCTGTCTCCTGCTCGTTTTCCTTGTAGGACCTCTTTATGCTGTGTTTAGCCTAAGAATAGGAAGGAGTATCGTGGGGGCAAGGAGGTTCACATGTAAACCCATTTGAATTTGGGGTTTTTTTGTGTGTGTATGTGGTGTTTTTTTGTTTCCGCTTTTGTTTTGTCCTGTGGACCAGTGTGTTTTTGCAGTGCACCCATTGTAGTGCACCTTTATCTCGGGTGTTTTCTCATGCCCATACACACATAAATGTTCCACTCCTGTGACCAACATGACAGGTAGATGAACTCCCAGTGATGTTTCCCTTTCAGAAACTCCGCTTCTCCAACCTGTCAGCCGCCTTGGACTGGCGCTGTGCTGTGCAGGCAGGCAGTGAGAGTGGAAGGAATACTGCATCTGGAGCCAAAGGGTGCGCTGCAACCTCAGCTCTGCTTTTAACGTGTCCTGTATAAGTCACTTACCCTTTACGGGTCTCGGGCTTCTCGTCTACAAAAGGAAGACGTGATTCAGTGATGTAGGAGTCCCTTCTCCCTCTGGGTTCCATGAGCATGCTATTTATTTATTTATTTATTTGTGGGCTGCAGTGCTTGGCTACTCTAACCCCCCTCAATTTGCAACTGAGAAAACTATAACCTAGAAAGACTAGATTTGCCCAAAGTTACGCAGCATCTCTCTGGGCTTCCGCTTTTTCCCCTGAAAAAATAAGTGAGCAGGGGGATCTCCACGTGTTTTTTAAACTCGGAATACTCCGATATGGGGAGGTCAGTACTCCCCCTCTCTGAGATTGTTCTTTGTGTGTACGTGTGTAAATAAGTGTAACACATATGCCATGTGGTTCAAACCTAGGCTTTCTGTGAAACCTCAATGTGCCCAGCACTCTCTGTAGTAGACTCCCCTTTCCAGGAGGTCTGATGACTAGGGAGCGGATAGCGGCCGAGTATCCCTGTGAGTGCTGGTCAGACGCTCCTTTCTCCCCTGGCCTGTACCTGTTCCAGACCCTCACTCTGCTGTGTTAGAGCCGCCTGGGGGCTCAGCGCCCCACTCTGGGCAGGGCCCGGCCAGAGGGGTCCAGCCTGGGCCCCCAGCGGCCCTCTCTCCCG
>MU174354.1:42432395-42502327 GCA_016696395.1 Antechinus stuartii
TGTGTGTGTGTGTGTGTGTGTGTGTGTGTGTGTGTGTGTGTGTGTGTAGGGGAGAGAAGAGTTGGTAAAAACTCATATAGGACAATATATAAAACTGAAGATTGATGCTATACCA
Organism: Antechinus stuartii; assembly: GCA_016696395.1. NCBI lineage: Eukaryota > Metazoa > Chordata > Mammalia > Dasyuromorphia > Dasyuridae > Antechinus > Antechinus stuartii. The sequence continues at coordinate 42,432,511 of MU174354.1, forward strand.
TATGCAAGTTACAGGCTTTAATAAAAGGGCAAGGGGACAGATGGCTCTCCGAGTTTGAGTCCTGGAGAGTTCTGTTCGTCACCTCCATCATCCTCCTTCCTGCCCAACTTAGACTCTATCATGTCCTTCTATGCAAGGAGGACCAAAGAGAAGACATCCAGATTAATTCAGGGCCTCTCTAGGTCCCTGACTCCCTGGTTTCCCCTCAAGAAGCTGTTTCACAGAAATGTTTGCCTACCTGTAAATGGAAAGAGAGAAAGGGCTCAGCAGAGAGGGAATTCCTTCCTCTGTCTCCCCTCCAAGTTCGAAGTGCCTCAATCCCCTCAGCCCTCAGAAGGAAGGGGGACTTCTCAACAGCCTTCCCCTCCCCCTAAGCCCAGTGCCCTGCCCCTAAATTTGAAGTGATCATCATGGGGAGAGGAAACTCACTCACTCTTCCCCCCCTTGTTTCTGACAATAAAGTTCATTCCCACAAAGGGCACCAGACAGGTGTCAGGGAGTGAGGATTGGAAATGCTGTCTGATCAACAATTCCCACTTTGACTGGGGGATCTAATTAAATAACTAGAGAGAGAGAGTGAGTGGTTCTGTGAAATAACAGGCAGTAGCTGGAGATTCAGGGCATCCGGGAGAGCTTGCGTTCAGGCAACCCCTTACCATTTGCTTATTTCCCCTACACAGATGCCGCTATAGATATGTAAGCAGCCTATAACTGGGCCTTAATTTCCTCATCTGTAAAATGGGGGGAGGTTAATTAGATGAATTATTCTTGCTCTAAATCTTAGGGTCCTATGGTACTACCCAGAACGTCCTCTCACCCAGGTGCTGCTATTTTACAGACTCCTTTTACCTTCTTTGCCCTGATCCTACTCTCATCCTACTATCTCCTATTATCTCTGAAGATGGGGGCCCTCCCAGCCAACTTCCAAGCCCCTCAAATCTGCCTGCAGGTACTTGAGCAGCGTCCCAGCCCAAACTCCTTGACCACTAGACCCTATCCTAACCTTCCCAGTGGGCTGCCCAGTAGCCATGTAGCAGAACTATGGCTGGCCTTTCCTTCTCTTACAAGCTTGGTACTGGAGAAGATGCATCAGGCAATCCTGAGACCCAGCCAGGAACAGCTCTGGATCCAGGGAGTCCCACCCATCCGCCGTCCCCCCCGGCAGTATTAGTACTCTTTCCTGTCCTCCCCGAAAAGTGCAGGGCATTCCTTTATTGTACCCAGCCATCCTTTGCCCACCTCACTTCCCATCCTCTTCACTGGCCCACTTCTCTGTTCTACCTGGAGGGGAGCCAGGGCCGGTGCCCTGCTAGAAGTATTTCTTTTCTCTTAATTTCTCCACCACAGTCTGCTCTCGGATCTGTTCTCTCAATCTGGCATCTTCTGGAATCTTAAAAGTCAAATCCCTTTCAACCACTGATATGCAGTGTCCAACCAAACCCTAGTGTTTCTCTCCTATTTCCTTCCTCTCCCCCGCCCAAAGCAAAGCACAAAGAGCAGAGCACATATAAGGGATGTGTCAAGGCATCCCCCTCCCAGGACCCAGCAGCTCTTCCCCAGGCGGCCCCTTGCTGCAGCCTTCAACAGGACCGGGGATGCTGGAGCGGCCATCTCCCTGCATCCTCTCCTCTCCTTGCCAGGAGGTAGACATGAAGATGGACGTCGTTTCTGCGTTTATTCTCAGATGAACAAGGACCAGACGGGTGTTAGGGTTGCACAAGCAGCAGAGGGCTCAGACGCCCTTCTAGCTGGCATAGTTGGGCTATCGGCCCATCGGGAAGAATAGATGAAGAAATACAGAGAATTGGGCTTACTGGCCAGCTGCTGGGGCTTTCCCCCATCCCCACAAGGTGAACTGTATGTCAGTGAAGGCTGGCTTGGCAGGAAGTGAAATGGGGATGATTTGTGCAAAAGCCACCCCCGCCGTTTCCTTCTTGCCTCTTGCAGTGGCCTCCCCACTCCGTCCACTGCCCTTTCTTCCCTTATTTAATAAATTTTGATATCATCCTTATTCACCTCCAAACCCATCTGAGCTCCCTCTCCTATGTCGGGCAGACACCCAGTGCTTGTGTTAGGACCTAGCACACATGAGCACTTCTGGGCACCATGTCCACATCATGCACATGTGTAGGTACGGATGCACACATGTGCAGTCACATAGGTATGCAGCTTGCAGGTACATACATACACACACACACACACACACACAGACACAGATACTCCAGGAGGAGTGGGCTTGATCTTGCTTGAATGAAGCACTGTAGGGGAAATGCCTTTCTGATGATAAGTCAAAGGGTGACCAAGTTCCACAGGGGTCCCAGGAAACCAGGCACTGCTACTCTGTTTCCCTCCCAGCCCTGCCCAAGCCACACGTGCAATAATTGTCCTTACTAGGAATAACGTTGATACTGGGGAAGGCGAGGGGTGAGGGGTGAGGGGCTAGCCAACAACAAAGAGTTGTGAAAGGGGTCAATTGGATGTTTCCAGTGAGGAGATCTTGTCCTGGGAACAAGAGGAGAAAGGAAACCCTCAGGTCCTGACCTTTTCTCAAAGTATTGTCAGTGGCTGTAGAGGAAAAGATGGGAGGTAGGAATCCCCTTTGTTTTGTGGATTCTGGGAATTCCTGGTGATTTCTCCAGTCCAACCTCCCCTGACATCCCATCCAATCAGAGTAAAGGCCATGTGCATGTGAATGAGGCTTGGGCAGCTGGTTCTGGCTTTCCTGGCCCCATGGAACCAATGGGGAGAAGCTAACTTCCTTCCCATCCCTCCTTAAATCCCTCCACTCTCCAGCATCAAGGAGCTGAGTAGCAAGTTGGATTAAGGGAAACTCTTAAGAGCCCAAGTTTGGATTCCGTAATTAATAATGTTTTTGGTGGCTCAGATGGGAAACCCAGGAGAGCTGGGTGAGAGAGTGATGATACGTGTTTCAAGAGGAATTTTTGTGTTATTGTTTTGTTTTGTTTTTTAAGAAAAAAAATCAAGGAGAAGGCCCCTCCTTGCTCAAGATTGTAATGAGCTGCCTTTTCTTCCCTCCCATCTCCCCTTTATTTCTTTGGTTGAGTGAAGCATTATCAGGGGATGGGCCCGCCAGATTCCCAATTCTGACTATTGAGTGGGGTGTTTGTTCCCCCTTTGTATAAAAAAAAATTATGGGTAAAAATGTACTGAGGAAAAAAAATGTACTTTTTTATAAATAAAGAGTTTAAAACGAGTTCTGTTGTATTGTGTGCCATTTTCTCCCATCTAAGTTTCCAGGATTGACCTCCCCCAGAAAGTAGTGATTTGGTTGGGACATCCTTGATCCCGGGCAGACTGTCTCCTGAGGACTCTGGTGTTGGAGATGTCTCTGAATGAGACCAAAAGCATTGTATCTTGGCCCCCACCCCTTCCTATTTTGCCCTGTTCTTCCACCCTTGGTCTGTTCCCTAGCACACGATTTCTCATAGGTACATAACTGAGTCTAGAAGGTACCCGACTGGTCGGGTACTTAGACCAAGCCCTTCATTTTACAAATGATGGAACTTGGGTTGGGAAAGATGAAATGAAATCTTTGCTAAGATGATCTGACAGCTCACGCACACAGTTAGAGGTAAAAATTGGCTCTCTGACTCTGAAGTTTATTTTTTTCATAGGATAACTTATCTCTTGGGTACACTCCAGGGGTTTGGGACCCAAGCCTTTTTTCCCCAAGTTCATCCAACCAGTGGCGGAGACACGAAATTCTGGCCAAGAAGTCAGCCTTGTGCCCGAGAGAGTCCAGCTTACAAACAGTGCCAGCAGCAGGAGCTGCCCGACCCCGGGCTTGGCACTTGCATGGGCAGAGCCCAAACCTGGCGCCACAGGGAGCCATTTTCTCAGGCAGCAAGTGACTAGTCATAGAAAGGACCACAAATTGGTATCGCTCAGACTCGGCCTAGAGGTTACCTGAGGAAAGCTCCTTTAGTGATAAGGAGAACAAGGGCGTTGGGCCTATTTTAAGGTGGTGGTGGGTGGGGAGACATCACCCCAAGCTGGGCGGGGGAGGGAGTGATCTGTGATATTGGTCTCGGTTTGCAGCAAATGTATATGTTTCAATCAACAAACTTGATTAACCTTACTTACAATATGCCAGGCACTGAGAATGCTAGATAGGCAAAGACTAAAATGCAGTAAGTGAAGCTTCCTCAAGAAGCTTCCGTTCTAATGGGGAAAGAATTGGCCTTGGCTATCTGGGGAATCACCTGCCAGTAAGCTGCTGGACAGATACCTGGCCTGAGAGGAGAAAGGACTTAATAGAGTGTCTGGTAACTAAAACAACAGTGGGGACCAATTCCAAATGGTCTCTGCCTCTCCAGAATCCTCTCATCTACTTTATTTCCCAAAACTGAAGGATTTCAGCCATTTTCCCCAGTTTCTATCAGAGATTCATAGAATATTAGAATTAGAAGAAATATCCTAAGATTATTACTTTTTTTTTTTGGTGGATCTTTCTTAGGAAAATGTTTTCAAAAGCATAAAATAAACCCAAAGGAAATCAACTATATTGAAACATTGTTTTTTTAAGGCCAAGGACCCCAGGTTAAGTATTCCTCATTTAGTCCAAACCATTCCTTTTATAGATTGACAAGCCCAGGGCAAGGGGGAGGGGGGGCGAGATATTTGTGCAAAACCACAAATTAATAAATCTAGAGCTGAAAGAGATCCCAGAAGCCAACTACCCAATTTCATTATTTGATAGGCTCATAAAGTCACACAGGAACTTAAGTGTCAGCATAGCTACTAGAACCTCATCTCCCAGGTCGAGAAGCCTTTCCGTGGTTACCATATAACTCTGAACTCCCAGTTCCCATCTACTCCCTTTCCACCTCTTCCTTACTCCTGCCAAGTCCCTAAGAAAAGTCCACCCAGTTCAGACTTGTCAAGTTGAGCTCTCCTTCTGGAGAGCGGACAGGTGGAGGATGGAGGAAGGTCAGCTTTGCCCTCTGACCTTACAAGGTGAGAGCCCTGAGCCACCTGAACCTCCTTCCTCCCCACACTTTTGAAGGGTCCATACCTCCCTCCCACAAGAGTTGCCTCAGGGTGCCTTGTGGTTAGTAACCCTCATCCTGCCCCTCCCCGGCCCCCATCCCCACCCCGCCATCTGCTTCCCATCTCCAGGTCTGGAATGCAGTACAAATTGATCCTCTCCAAGGGGAGGGGGTGTCTGTGCCAGTAGCTAGCCCACCTCCAGATAGTTTCTCCTTTCACTGAAATCAGCACCGGGACTTCCAGCTGCATCATCGGGGGCATGTAGGCTTGGGGGGGAAGGATAGAAAGTTAGAACTGAAGGTCATCTAATCCAACTCCCTCATTTCACAGATGACAAAACCAAGAGGAACAGGCTATTCAAAGTCACGCAGCTAGTAAGTTAAAAAGCTGGAGCTCAACCCGTATCTCTCTCTGAGACCAGTGTTGTTTCCACTTTGCCACGTTGCTGCTATAAATCATGATGTCCAATTAGCGGATGGTATTATTGCCAACGTGGGGGGAGAGGGGATGGAGGAGGTGGGCCCCTTTCTCCAGACCTAGTCTAATGATGTAGTCTAGTGAGATTAGGGGGGATAGTGCTTGGAAGAAAGGCCAGATATAAAGCAAGGGAGGAGGGGGAAGATCTTCCCCAGCTGTGGACAGCTGGAGGGACCCAAGGTCTTGAGCCAAACTAGCAGACTTGGGTGAGGCAAGTTTGGGGATGTGTGTAAAGCAAGTGTTGTTTGGATAGCGATATACCAATGTGATGCAAATTGTTCGTTTAAACGGTCACTTCCTAGGTTTTCCAGGCTGTCCGATTAAGTTAATTTTTAATTTGTGCTGGCAATAAATGCTTAATTACGTTATTAATATATTGGAGTGGAGCAGTGGACGGAGCACTCTAATTGGCATTTAACTAGATCGTTCTGGCAAATTAGCCGAGCTTTTCTCAGGCAGCAGGAGGAAGACTTCCCAATTAATCCCCCATGCTGAGAACTTCTCCCTAGTTTCTCCTGGCAGAACTGAGGGCAAGAATTCTCCAGACCCAAGCACCAGGGCACCACTCTGGCTGCCCATAGCCTAATGATCCAGTGGAGGAAATCTCTCCCTTAGAGGGCATTGGGAAGGAGGACTGTAGACATATGGCCTGGTTTTCAGGGGTAGATAAGAAATTCTGCCAGACAGAACCTTAGGGAAGGAGTCCAGTGACTCAGAGGAGAATCTTTCCCGTTTGTCCTTCTCCCATAGAGAGTAGAACAGCAGGTATAGTAACTCCTGAGGAGGACACTTAATGCCCACTTAGAGCCCAGAAGCTTAGTGCTTTTAGAATATGTCCTGTCTATTCTAGGGAGATTGTCCCGCCTTGATTGATGATAGATGAACAAGAATTGCTAAGAGACATAAAGATAGTTATAAAGCACTTTGCATATATTTTCTCATTCAAGCTTCACAGTAGCCCTGAGATAAGGGGCTACCCTCACCATCCCCATTTAATGGGTGAAGAAACTGAAGGTCACAAAGGTTAAATGATTTGCCCATTGTCACATGACTGGTAAATGTGGAGAGAAAGGATTTGAACCTGAGCCTTCCAGATTCCAAGTCCAAAGTCTTTCTGTCTCTGTCTCTCTCTCAGTGTCTCTCTGTCGCTGTCTGTCTCTCTGTGTTTCTGTGTGTGTATGTGTTGTGTGCATTCAGATGTGTATGTGTTGGCTATGGGAGAGAGACAGGAATCAAGACAAAAATAGAGGCAAGAGATAGGATAGAAATCAGATGAGAGATGAGAGATACAAAGAGGTGAGATAGAGATTAGATAGAGAAATGAGAAAACAGTAATGAAAGAAGAGAGGGAAGGAGGGAGGGAAACAGAGAGAGAAAGTGCTCAGGAAAAGAGCATCTGCAATGCACTAATGCAATGGCATTATTCAGAAGCCATGATAGACTTGATAGGGTCTTGAGGTGTCTAGAATTAGAGTTTGGTGTTTTTTAAAAATAACTTTTATTGATAGAACCCATGCCAGGGTAATTTTTTACAACATTATCCCTTGCACTCACTTCTGTTCAGATTTTTCCCCTCCCTCCCTCCACCCCCTCCCCTAGATGGCAAGCAATCCTTTACATGTTGAATAGGTTACATTATATACTAGATACAGTATATGTGTGCAGAACCGAACAGTTCTCTTGTTGCACAGGGAGAATTGGATTCAGAAGGTATAAATAACCCGGGGAAGAAAAACAAAAATGCAAGCAGTTTATATTCATTTCCCAGTGTAGAATTAGAGTTAACTAGAATTAACCCAGGTAGGCATCCCCTGGATGGGGGAAGGCATCTAAACCTTTCTTATCTTATCCTGGTTACTGACAGTTGGAAGTAGGTGTGGAGCTCCAGCAAGGAGACCCAGTTCTTGCCTCTGAGAGTGCCCCCATTTGGATGTAGGAGTTCAGAATGCCCTCAAAGCAATCAGTGCCATAGTGTTTAAGTTAGTTAGAATCCAGATCAAATCCCTGGAAGACATAAGTCTTAAAGTTTTGGAGGAACAAGGACATGAATTGGTAAAGAAAAAGGAAGAAAATACTTGAGGATACAAAGGAGTAGGGAATATTCTATGGTGAAATTTAGAGGAGGCTAGCTTCCACTTTTAGAGGAATGGTCAAAGTTGGAAATTGGCTCCCAGTCTCCTGCACTCTTTGGCTCTTGCTAAAAACATTTTTTTTATGTGGTACCTTAGGGTTTCAAACCTTGAATTTCCCTATGACCATGACCTCACAATTTTGTTCCTTCTCCGCTCATGTATAACCGTGGGGGGAATGAGGGAAGGCAGTTAGAAGCTCTGTATCTCTTCCTCTATCCTCCAACTTCTCCTGTTCCCATCACCTCCTCTATTTTCCCCTTTTTTGTATTTTTGGGTTCTCTTTCTTTTGCTTTGGAGTATAGGCCCAATTCTGGTATTGCTGGATCAAAGGGTATGGGTCAAAGGTAATGACTTGGAAGCAACATAATTCCAAACTGATTTCCAGAATAGCTGGACCACTAATAGTTCCACTTCAGAGATTTTTTAAAATCTCCATTTTTCATCCAGTGTGTTTGTTATTCCTCCAAACTTTATGTCATCCTATTTTACCAGCTTAGAAAACCCAGGTGGGCACAGCAGGTGACAGAAGAAGGAAGGAATAAAAAAAGAAAGCAGCCATAAGCTCTGGAAGGGCAGGAATGTTGGCTGAATTTGCTCTCTATAACATCCATATGGACACAATTTAGGAATGCTGTTTTGGGCCCCTAAGGCCCAAAACACTTGTTCTCATAGTAATCCATGCAGACCCATTGCTGTTCCCTTCAAGTAGCAGTGAAGAAAAAAGCGTGCAAAGTTAGTCAAACCCTTCCCACTGGAATGAGCCACTGTTCATAGGATCTTTGTTCTGTGTGAGAGGGAAAGGGGAAGGACCAGAGGGAAGAAATAAACAGGACCTACCTTCTGAGAGCTCCCAGATGATTAGGGGAGATGAGATCCACACATAAAAGAGAAATAATGGCATATGCCATGGAGCATAAATTAATACATACTCTACCACAAATTGGTAATAACTGATAGAGGGATGTTCAGTCATAAAATATCCAAACTGAGTGGGTTAAATCAGGCAAGTTTCCCCCAGAGAAAAGGAATGTTGGATAGAGGGTGTTTCTCATGGATTTTTGCTCTGCTTTGTTTTGGTTTTGAAAGGAATCTCAGAGCTATAACCAAATTAAATTATACCTGTGATGGTGTATTATTAAAGAGGTTTTACATAGCATATCAAAGAAGAATCATTGAAGGAACTGGGGCTGTTAACCTGGAAAAAAGATTTGGTGGGAGAATATGATAATTATCTTCAGATAGACTATGCTGTGTTTGCATGAGTTAATATGATAAGATACAATCGAGATGGAATAGAGATTCATTTGAGTTTAACAAATATTTATTAAGTGCATGTAGTGTCCAAGGCCTGTGCCAGATACTAGAAATACAAAGACAAAGATGAAAAATAGCCTACTCTCAAGGAGCTTAGAGTCCACTGAAGTACAATATGCACTTGGAAAATCTAAGGAGGAAAAAACACTTGTAACTGGAGACATCATTGAAAACTTCATGGAGGAGATCATGCTTGAGCTGAGTCTTGAAGGAAGATATGGATTTTGAAAGACAGAGATAAAAAAAGCATAAACTAGTGCAAAAATACTGTCAAGCAACAGGATGTTAATTCCTGGAGAGAGATAATCATCAAGTCTAATTGGAATATAGAGTGTTGAGAAGGAAGAATATTATAAAAGTTAGAAAAGTTGGTTGGAGTTACATCATGGAGGGCCTTAAAAGCCAGTCTGAGAAATTTATATTTTATCTAATGGCAATAGGAATTTAGTGAAGATTTTTGAGTCGAGGAGAAGCCAGATCTGTTCCTTTGGAACAATATGTCATCTGTGATGTTTATTGGAAAAGAGAGGTCCTGGAGGCAGGGAAATCCCTAAAAGGCAGGTGTGATAGTCCAGGTAAGAAGTACTGAGAGCCTGAACTACAGTAATGAAATTAAAAGTAGAGAGAAGATCAATAGAAAATAGTTGGAGAAGTACAATTGATAGAATTTTGGGGCAGATTGGATTAGAAGATCATTAGTTTCTTCATTTGAGGAAAATGAGCCTCACTAAGATTAAAGTGATTGGGCCAAGCCACACAAGTAAACTCAGTACTCTTTCCACTATACCAGGTGACATGTAAAGGACGAAGGAGAAGGAAGAATCAAACATAACTCTGAGTTTTTCTCTCACGTTTAACATTTTTTTAAAAAATTCTGAATTTACAATTCAAAATAAAACGATCATTTTTTAAAAATATGTTTGTTGTTGTTCAGTAACTTCAGTTAGTATGATACTTTGTGACCACATTTGGGGTTTTCTTGGAGAATATTCTGCAGTGGTTTGCCATTTCTTATACATAGTAGACGAGAAAAAAGAGGATTCTACATGAAATTGCAGGTCTCTTTTATGTTCCATTTGCTTTTTTTTTTTTTTTTTTTTTGGTAAGTAAAAAATAAATTCTATCTACAGTTTTCAAAGTTGTCCTGTTTGTCTGTGCTTCTTTCCAATTGCCATTAGATTGTGAGCTCCTTGAGGGCAGGGACTACTTTTTTCTTTTCTTTATATACTTTGTATACTTAGCACTGTTTGTAACACCTAGTAGGCTATTTGTATAGCATATACTGTTTTCCAGATGATGCTCTCCTTAACATAGAATCAACACTTTTGAATTGTGGTGCTGGGGAAAACTTTTGAAAGTCTCTTGGACAGCAAGAGGATCAAATTAATCAATATTTAAAAGAAATTAGTTCAGACCATTCACTGGAAGGTCAAATACTGAAGCTGAAACTTTAATACTTTGGCCACATAATGAGAAGAGAAAACTCACTGAAAAAGACCTAGATGTTGGAAAAGATTGAAGGCAAATGGAAAATGGAACAACAGAGGATGAGATGGATAGATAGTATCATAAGGACAATGAACATAAACATGGAACTCAAAAGATAGTAGAGGACAAAAAGTCCTGGCAAGCTATGGGATCCATGGGATCACATAGAGTTGGTCACATACAACTGAACAACTGGACAACAATGTTCCAGGCATTGTGCTATGTAGTTTACAATTATTATCTTATTAAATATATATATAAATATAAATAATAATAATAAATATAATATATAATAATAAATTATAAATATAAATCTTATTAAATCTTTACCATGATCATAGAAAATAGATACTATGATTATCTCCATTTTGCAGTTAAATTAGGCAAATAGCAGTTAAATTACTTGCCTAAGTCACATAGCTAGTAAGTATCTGAGGCTAGATTCGAATGCAGGTCTTCTTAACTCCAGGCCCAGTGCTCTAGCCATTGTGCCACCTAAGCATCCCTAGTAGGTGTTTAATAAATGCTTGTGGACTTGGCAAGTTATCTCTTTTTTTGCATTTAAAAAAATGCCTCAATTACTTTCTTTGCCTTTTTAATTTTTTCTACCCCATATTTATTCTTCCTCACTGTTCTACCCACCTCCACTGGGGAAAAGAAAAAGAAAAATGGAGTCAGTGTTACAAGTCAAGCAAAATACATTTCAGCATTGACTGTGTCAGAAAATGTCTGTCTTTTTTTGCATCTTGAATCCATCACATTTTTGTTAAGAGAGGAGCATCAGGCTTCCTTATCAATATTTGAGTCATAGTTGGTCATTGCAGTTATCAGGTGTGTGTGTGTGTGTGTATGTATACGTATACATATGTGTATGTGTAATATTGTTATTGTATAAATCTTCTGGTTCTTCTGAATCAATTCATACAAGCCTTTCTAGGTTTCTCCTAAACTGTCAATTTCATTGTTTCTTGTGATACTAAAATATTCCATTGCATTTAAATCCAGTCATTTGTTTGGCCATTCCTTATGAGTTGGATAACTTTTCATATACATCTCTTTGCAAATGTATATGTTTTCTTTACAAAAAAAACTGCTAAAAATAATATTGTACATAAGAGTCTCTTTCTTCTTTCTTTGATTTTCTTGTGGTATGTACCTAATAGTGATATCAATGAGTCAAACAGTATGCAGAGTTTAGTGACTTGTTTTAGAATTCCATGCTTCCAAGAAGGGATGGACCAATTCACACTTCTAACAACAGTTTGTTGGGGTTACTATTTTCCCACAGCCCCTCCAAAACAATCATTTCCCTTTGTATCATTTTGCCAATCTGATGATGCTAAGTATTCTAATTTGAGTTATATTGGGACACCAAATCCTAGGACTTGGAGAATAACAATCTAGACCATCAATGGAAAATAGAGAAAGAGGCTTAGAGAAAAAAGTGATGTTTTGGGACCAGTTAAGTCAGAAGTATCTACAAGGTATTTAGTTGCAGGTATTTGTCAGGTAGTTGAAGATAAAGGACAGGAAGTCAGAGGAATATGCAGATTTAGATCTGAATAGAAACTGTTATTTACCTAAGGTAGAGTAAGAGAAAAAAAAAAGTAAGAGAAAAACAACCTTGGACAAAATCTGCAGAGATATCCCCATTTAAGATATGGAAAGAACACAATGAATGAGCCAACCTAGGAGATGAGAAGGAACTATCAGAAAAGTTTTGTTGTTAAGTAATTTTCAGTCATGTTTGATTCTTTGTGATCCCATTGGGGAGAGAAGGGGGGTTCCTGACAAAGATATTGGAGAGCTTTGTCATTTCCTTCTCATTGTACAGATGAGGAAACTGAGGCAGAGTTAAGTGACTTTCACAGGGTCACACAACTGTTAAGTATCTGGGTCTGAATTTGAACCCAGATCTTCCTAATTCCAGGACCAAAGCTCTATCCACTGCACTCCCTACTATCCCATCAGACAAATGGAAGCTATTGAAACCTGTATCATAGAATTCAAGGGAGGAGAGCATCTTCTGAAGGAGAGAGAGCAGTGTTTTTTAGAGAGTTTACAATGTTAAAAGCAAAGTTCTTGCTAGTGTGCTACAGTGATAAGTGGACCAGATTTGGGTTCAGAGAATGTGAGTTCCAATCTCAACTGTTACCTCTTAACTGTGTAACCTAAGTCTCTTTCTTTCTCATTTTAATGAAGGATTAGAATTAAATGGCCTCTAAGATACTTCAAAGCTCTAAATCTATGATTCTTTAATATAATAGTGGATATGGTTATCCACCATAGAGAGAACTTTTTTTTTTTAATTTCATGGGTATCTTTTGGTTTATGTTACCTACATTTCCCATTGTATACTTCCCTTTTCCCCTTACAGAGAGTAAACCAGTAAGACAAAGAATGAAAAAGAGAAAGAAAAAAAGTAATCAGCAAAACATAGCAACATATTTTGAAAATCTTGAAATTTATACATTGCTGATACCCATAGTCTCCTCATTTCTTTTCTTTGGGTCCAAGTTCAATGATTATAATTTTGAAGCATTCAATTTCAATTGTTTTATAGTTGTTTTTTTCATTTACTTTTTTGGGTAGTTATTGTATCTGTAGTTCTTCTGGTTCTGTTTATTTTGTTTATTTTGCATCAGTTCATATATGTCTTCTAATATATCTGGATTCTTCATACCCATTGTTTCTTATAGTATAGTAATAATGCACTACATCTTATTTAGCACTTCCCTCATCTATGGGCAAAGAGAACATTTTCAGTGAAGTAATGAGCTCTGAAACCAGATTGAATTGGTTGGTGAGGAAATGAGGATATTAACTGAATGCTTAAGAGAAATTTTTATTTTAGCAGTGTAGGGGAAAAGAGATGTTGGGTAATCATTAAAGGAATTTCAGGATCAAAGCATGATGTATAGAAAAAACGCATGTATGTTTTTAATGATAGCAGAAATCTGCCCATTTGTAGACATCATAAAAGAAACCAGGAGAGAGAAAATCAAGATGAGTAACAGCAAAGGAATGATCTTTCTGACAAACTTTCAGAAGAAAAAGTAGGATCAAAGGCACAAAGATAGTTGACCTTAGCAAGCAGAATGGTTTGCCTCATCTTCTGAGACTGGAGAAAGGAGGAGAGGATGCTGATCCTGTGAGATGTGGAGAAAGGAAGATAAAAGACCTCTGAGCATATGACCTCAGTCTCCTCATTAGAGTAGGAGGCTAAGTCATCTACAGAGGAGGAAGTGGCCCTGGCCCGCCCTGGTCCTCAGGGTCCTCATCCATAGATTTTCAGATTTGGGTTCAAAAGAAGAAAAAAAATCCCTAATTGAGCTATTTCAAAGTGGAAAGGACTGGAGATAGTGGATGGCCCATACTTACATATCTACTTCGGGAACTCCTCCTGCAGAGGTTGAATGACCACTTGAGAAAGTATGTAATTCCTATTTAATTATGGGTTGGATTAAATGATATTTGAGTTATCTCCCAACACTAGGATCCTAGGAAACAGGCAAGGTTGAGGACCGAACAGGAGAATGAATTGAGGCTGCCAGAGAACCTACATCTTCCCCTGCTCCCCCCATTATACTGTACAGAGCAAACAGCCTTGGAGATTGGAGATAGAAGCTGTCAGACTCTTCTAGGCATCTCTCAGACAAGAAACAGCTAGATTTGGAAAGGGGTGACAAGGTCACAGGAGTCTCCTCCATTTGCTCCTGAAGCCGCTGACGATGATAAATCATTATGACTAGAGCCCACCTCTTCCATTTATTGCCAGTGATTCAAGGACCAGATACCAGGGGTGACAGCCACCAACCCAGAAGAGCAGGGATTTCAGAGTCCTGGAGGACTGAGCAAGGTCTTTCTCATGAACCGTCAGAATAACATGTTCTGTGGGGACTTGCATCTAACGTTCTCCCCTTCCTCTTCCCCCCCACACATAATACCTCACTGTAACAGGTTCTTCAAGGAAGGAATTATTAACCCTCTTTGTATCTTGGATCTCTTTGGCAGTTGGATGAAGCCCAGGGACCTTGTTTCAAGACAACATTTTCAGATGAATAAAATTATAGACTTGGAAAAGAAATCACTACAAGTCACTAGTTCCACAATCCCAGTTTGTCCAGCATGTAGAATGTGTGCAAAGTGATTGCCATAGTGGGAAAGGCTGTAAAGATGGATTAGAGACAGATTTTGGAGAGCCTTGAATGCCAGAATAAAGTATTTTTATTTTCTTCACTAATTAGGAATACAGAAAATTGTTGAGCAAGAGACTAGTGTACTGTAACTATGCATTAGAAATATTATTAGGCAGACGTATGAAGAATAAATCATAAATAAATAGGATAGACCAGACTCTAGGAAACCAGTTCAGAGGCTACTACAACAATTAAGTCAGCTATTACTTAGATAATAGGAACTGAAACGAAAGCTGTGGCAGAGACAGAAAAGAAAAGGGAGGAATGGGAGAGATATTCCAAAGGAAAAATGAACAAGCCTAGAATGTCCAAGTAAGTGGCACAGCTTTGAAAGTAAAATGTTGAATTTGTAATATTTTTGAAAAAGAAAAATATTTTGGTGCTATTATGCATATGGAAATGACAATTTTGGAGCAGCAGAGCCAACAAAAGGTCAGGGTAAGACTTTTTTTCCAGCCTAAGAAAACTTAGGAGGTCAGCAAAAATTTGTGATACCAGAATAGAGGTCTCTCTGGAGCCTGTTACTGTATTAGCAACAGCAATATCAGCAGTAATGGCAGCTTTGGGAGCTCTCAGTCCAGAAATGGGAAAGGAGGCAGAAAGAGATTATAGAGTATCCTTTGCTGGCACTGGATACAGCTAGCACTGAATGGCAACTCTTGTCCATATTGCCCATACACAGTTCTGGGCCATTCCTAGTGCTACGGGTCAGTCACAAGGGACCAACAACACTGGTCACAGTTCCCAGGCAGAGAAAAGCTCTAGCACTTGTGGCTCCAGGGTATCAGGGACTCTTTCTGGGTAAAGACCAGAGGACAGAGCAGAACAGTGAGCACACTTCTCCCTGTCCCGTGCCACTTTGGAAGCATCAAAAACTTGCAGAACCCAGAACTAGCTTGGAAAAAAGCTGAACAAAAAAAGCCTGAAGCTTAGGACAGTGCCTCCCTGTCTCCAGGTAAACATAAGCCAACTTTAATAGTTCAAAATCAAGAAATAAGTTGAGAAAATGAGAAAACAACAACAAAAAGTTACTAAGATATCAGGAAAGGCCATGATACAAACCCAGAAGACAAAAATGGGAAAACAGCTTACAAACAAGACCTCAAAGAAAAAGAAAGTTAACAAATGATGAAAGAAACACACATACACAAAAAAGGAAGAAAATAACACCTTAAAAACAGAATTGGCCTAATGGTAAAACAGGTATGGAAATTCACTGAAGAAAAGAACTCTTTAAAAAGCAGACTAGGCCAAATTGGGGGAGGAGGGAAGATACAAGGGGGAAAAAATCCTTTAAAAATGGAATTGGGCAAATTGATAGAGATACAAAATCTCAATGAAGAAATTCAAATTCCTTAAGAATTAAAAGTGGGCAAGTAGAAACTAATAACTCGGTGAGACATTAAGAAACAAAGACAAAAGTATGAAAAATTAGAGGGAAATGTGAAATATCTTATTGGGAAAATGCTTGATTTGGAAAAACAAATCAAGGAAAGATAATTTAGGAAATTATTGAAAATCATGACCAATATTTCAAGGAGTATCAAGGAAAACTACCCTGATATCTTAGATCCAGACAGTAAAATAAACATTTAAAGAACCCACTAGTCACCTCCTAAAAGAGATTCCAAGGAGAAAACTCCAGAAATATTATAGACAGATTACAGAGCTCCATGTCAGAAAAAAAGTACTTCAAACAGCCAAAAACAATTCAAATACATTCAAATCATAGTCATGATTACATAAGATTTAGATACTTCCCTATTAGAAGACTGTAGGACTTGGGATATTGCAAGAAGGCAAGAGAGTTAAGATTATACTCCAAAACAACTTACCCAGCAAAATTGTGTATAATTCTTCATAGGGAAAATGGATATTTAATGAAATAGAGGACTTTCAAGCCTTTTTGATAAAAAGATGAGATCTGAATAGAAAAACTGACATTCAAACACAAGATTCAAGAGACACATAAAAAGGATAAATATCATAAAAGTGAGGAAGAGTTTTTTTCCTTTATTTTTTTAAATTTTATTTTTCTTGAGGGTCTTTTCTGTGTAGGGGAGAGCAATGTACTTTTACAATGTGACTTTTATGAATATATTCTGCATAATTTCACAAGTGCCTTTTTTTATTAAAGCTTTTTATTTTCAAAACATATCTGTGGACAGTTCTTCAACATTAGCCCTTGCAAAACTTTGTATTCCAGTTTTCCCCCCTTCCACACCCTCCCCTACATGGCAAGTAATACAATATATGTTAAACATGATAAAAATATATGTTAAATTCAATATATGCATACATATTTATACAATTATCATGCCGCACAAGAAAAATCAAATCAAACCAGTAAAAAAGAGAGAGAGAGAGAAAGAGAGAGAGAAAAGCAAAACAAAATGCAAGCAAACAGCAAAAAATGTAAAATTGCTATGTTGTGGTCCACACTCAGTTCCCACCTTCCTTTCTCTGGGTGTAGATGGCCCTCTTCATCAGTGAACAATTGCAACTGGTTTGAATCATTTCATTGTTGAAAAGAGCCACATTCATCAGAATTGATCATTGCATAATCTTGTTGCTTTGTATATTGATCACCTGATTCTGCTCATTTCACTCAGCATCAGTTCACGTAGGTCTCTTCAGGCCTCTCTGAAATCATCCTGCTGGTCATTTCTTACAGAACAATAATATTCCATAATATACATATACCATAAATTTATTCAGCCATTCTCCAACTGATAGGCATTTGCTCAGTTTCCAGTTTCTGGGTCCTACAAACAGGGCTGCCACAAACATTTTGGCACATACAGGTCCCTTTCCCTTCTTTAAAATCTCTTTGGGGTATAAGCCCAGTTGTAACACTGCTGGATTAGAGGGTATGCACAGTTTGATAACTTTTTGAGCATAGTTCCAAATTGTTCTCCAGAATGGCTGGACCTGACAAAGAGGTTTGAAGAAAAAGAATTTAGAAGGAAAGGTTAAAAAAACTTGGGGAGAAAAAGTTTCATTCACTAAGGAGAAAAGAAAGTTACAGGATTATTGAATATTATTTAAGGGCATGACAGTTTGGTGACCACCACCCATCTTTCTCTTAAGGACCAAATTATATTATTAAGAAGTAGCATAAAGTTCAAGAATATTCTGAAAGTGAGGAAACAATTATCAGAGGAAATTATGTCTTTTTTCCTCCATATTTGGGGAAAAAACATATCTTATTCTTGTGATTTGTGAGGATTTGGGGGAGATGGTAGAGGAAGAGGCTGGATCTGTTATTTCATTGACCTAAAGCACTCTGGACAGCAAGGGTCCTCAAACATTTCAGGTCAATACCTGCTCTCCAATTCTGATCTTAGAAAGTTGTCTTGGTGCCAAAGGCTCCCCACACTATCTATGAGTGAACTTGGATAAGTTACCAAAAATGTCTTTGTACTTCAGTTTCTCCATTTGAAAATGGGGCCTAATCTTACCATCAGAGCAGATTGGCACTTTCTTTGTGAGGGTGGAGAAGGGACAGCCAGCCCTGTACCCAGTCAGAGATCCATTTTCCTGGCTCTTTGGTAGTTTGTTTTGTTCTCTTGTGAAAAAAGAGATATCCTTTATACCAGTTAGTATTGATTACTTTGATTTATTTGTAGTTTGATTATAGGATTAAACTCCCCTTTTTAGGAAAAGCTACCCTTTATAGGTAAGCCAGACTAATATAGTCTCTTCTCCCTTTGCTTTGCTTTGAGTTTCTCCACTTTGGGCCCACTTTACCTTGGAAGCAAGGAGAAACCCCTGGACATTGGCGGGCTGCCTAAATCAGGGCAGGGCACTACCCCGCTAGCACCCAAGAGTTCGCCTACTCACCAAGTAATGTGATCCGGACTAGCCCCCAAAACTGTGTGGTTCAGAAATGGTGAGGGGTCACTATTTAATTAAAAAAAGCTGGAGAGATCTCTAGAAGCAAAGCAAAGTTTATTATAGAGGCGTCCCACGCCTCTAGCAGACAATGGAAGGGAGGAAGCACCTTCTGGGGCAGGGTTAACACTTTTAATCCCTAATGCAAATACCCCCTGCCACCACTGACCCTCATCCTCTTTGGGTGAGGATCTTACATTCTAAACACGGGAACTACCCAAGAAATTGAATTTGACCAATAAGTACAAAGTTGCCCATTTTTGACTAAAATAGGAGAAAATGATGTCATGGGAGGATAGCGGGAAGGGGATTTAGGTATGCCCTTGAATCACTGCTCAAAGTCCTTCAGGCCTACTCCAACTCTGAAGTAGATGAAGCCTTACTCGATTTTCACAACTGTCTTGAAAGATCTCACCTCATCTCGTTCATATAGATTTAGTGAATCAATTGATAAAATCCTATCACTTAGTTGAAGATAATTTAAAATAAGACATATATCTTTAAAAGAATAAAATAATCACAAGATTATAAGATTCTTGAAAGATTAAGTTCCTCTTTTTGCAGCTGGAGAAAGAGGAGTTGACTAAACAATTAAGTTCCTCATTGTCAGAGCTAGCTCAGTATTTTGGGAATCTGAAGGAAAGTGTGGAAGAAAAGAGGTATTAGATTGACCACCAAAACGAAGGTCTACAGAGCCATTGTGTGCTGAAATCACTGTTTTATGCCTGTGAAACCTGGACAATATACCAGTGTCACGTCAGGATACTGAATCACTTCCATTTGAATTGTCTTAGGGAGATTCTGAAGATCAACTACCTGACTCTAAGGTCCTTTCTTGAGCTAAACTGCCAAGCATTCCAACTGCTGCAGAGAGCACAACTCGGATGGCTTGGCCATGTTTTTTGAATGCCGAACATAAACTTGCCTAAAAGACTATTTTATGAAGAAATCACCAAGGCAAATGGTGACGTGTTGGTCAGAAGAAGCAAAACAATGGCCCTCTCAGGGTCTCTGTGAAGAACTTTGGAATTGATCGTGTGACATGGGAGACCCTGGCACAGGACCACTCATCATGGCGTGCCCTCTGTGAGCAAAGCAGAATTGAAAGAACACAGGACAAATGTGAGATGCTCAGATAAAGAGTCCACCCCAGATGTTCACATGGACTATTTGTGCCTGACCTGGGGCACCTCGAGTTCCGAACAGCCACAATCAGACCCCTATAACTTGATTCTAACACAGTGATGTCATGTTGCTGTTCTTCAAGAACAAAGGACAAGCATGTTCCTCTTTTCAGTCTTAGTGAATTTTTTTTCCTTTAGCTGGAGGTCAAGTTTAAATAGAATCTTTTATGGTTGGCAGCTGGAAGCTGGGGGTGGGGTGAAGGGTGGGGGGGTGTGACTGTTAATTACTAACCACAGTATCTTTTTCCCTGTAAGCTGGGTACAAAAGGCATCACCTGTAGAGCAAGGACTTCCAGGTATTCCCACTTTGGAATCTAAATGTTGTCAACAGGATGGAAGCTAACTATTCAAATGACCTGCTTTGTCCAGTTGAATTATGTTTAAAACAAGATTCTGTGTTGGGTTTTGTTTTGTTTTGAATTCCTCTCTACTCTTATATAGTATAATCAGCTCTGTAAATTACTTCTTGTCTCTGACATCTGAGTTATCAGATGACTTGGTTTGAGATGCAAATGCTAGCTTTGTAAATTAAATCATAAATACTCAGAAATTTGTTCCTCAGTTTCTTTTTATTTCAGATAATTAATTTTAATACTTGGGAATGTCCTATGTCTGTTCCATGTGTTTTATGAGTCCTCCTTAGCACACAGATGTATCTCAGACAATGTGTCAAGAGCTGGATCCTTGGCAGCATATTCTGCCTCTAAACAGTACTAGAGAAGAAGGGGAAACATCAATGTCAGGGCAGACCAACCCTGCATTGGGAACAGATTGAGGGAAGCCTTCTTTTTGTAAATTTATTTTTAATGAAAAAAAGCTTTAAAGGATGAAGACTAAAAAAATCCATGGATCCTATACTCCACCCCACTCCCAGTGCCAAGGGCAGGCTGGGCTGACAACCCTTGCTCCTCACTCCCTGAAGAGTGAAAAACTTCCTGCCATCTACAGTCCAGCCAGGCCCATCACATGGTTTCCCGGGAATGATCTTGCAAGATGAAGGGAAGCAGGCACTGGAATCAGTCTAGCTTAGAATCCCTTTCCTGCAGGCATTTATCTCATCCTACCCCAAGTGTGACATCTCTCTTACAGACCTCCCAGAAAAAAACCTTATCTTTCTTTCATTATTTATTTCTTTTTTTGCAAAGAAATATTGTAGGGAATCTGCAAAGTTGCCTCATATTGAGCATTCTCTTCCATGGTTAACCAACAAATAAGGTTCACAGGTTAATGTTTAGTTAAAAATACATAAGGAAGGGAAAAGAGGAACCCAGGGACATTTCTGCTGGGAACTGAGCTCCTCCTGGTCTATAGACAAGACTAGAACAGTCCTTGGTTAGCCTGGGCTGAACTATATATACTGGACCACACATTCCAGACAGTGAGAAAGGAAATTTGTGTTTGATCTTCTTGTTTGGGCTTTAATGGGAATGACATGCTGAAAAGAAAGTCTTCTTGTGAAGAAATAATAATTAAAAATTTTTAAGTCAGCAAAAATGTTAATTTTACTTAGTGTTGCTAAAGTTCAGGAGAAAATAGCATTTAAGAAAATAAAATGAATAGGCCTTAGAAACTAGTTCATTATAATTACTGATAGAATGGGAAAAGTCTCATATGACCTGTGGCCTGAGGAATAGAAGAATGGGAGTAACCATCTATAGGAATGAAAAATCTGAAGGAAAGCAATGAGTTCATCATTTTTTAATGTGATGTGCTTAAAGTTCTTGGTGGAATATGCAGGTGGAGACATGATGCAGGAAGCTGATGATTCCAAGGTAGAACTCAAGAAAGAAGTCAAGACTCAAGTTAAAGATTTTGGAATCATCTATGCAGAAGTTAAAATTGAGTCAATGGAAAGGGTTGCTCTTACTCGGGAGAGAACATAGCAAGAGAACAAAAAAGGACAGTTTCAGAGGAGACCAACATTTATGTAGCAAAAAGAGCAAGAAGAGTCCTGGAAGATTTAAAAAATCATTAGGGAGGCCAGAAAATAAGTAAGAATGTGATACTTCAATAACTAAATAATTAGATAATCCTAAAGAAGGGGATGAGTACTGACAATGTTAAATGGTGTAAAAAGATCAAGGAAAGGTGAAAATTCAGAAGAGGTAACTGGATTTGCCAAACAGTAGGTCTTTCGGAATTTGGGGATAAAAGTCAGATTATAAATGTTTTGAGGAGTCAGACAGTCAATAAATATTTATTAAGTACTTACAGTAAGTCTAGGCACAATAACTAAAGGCTTAAAAAGAGAGGGAAAAATACTGTCCCTTCTTTACCCTCAGGGAGTTTACATTCTAATGGCAGGAACAATATATACATGATACAAGATATATGTGTGTGTGTATCTATCTATATCTATCTATGTGTGTGTACATATATATGTATATGTATGTGTGTGTGTGTATATATATACATGTGTATAAAATACATATGTGGGGGCAGCTAGGTGGTGCTGGATATAGCCAGCCCTGAAGTCAGGAGGACCTGAGTTCAAATCTGACCTTAGACACTTAACACTTCCTAGCTGTGTGATCCTCGGCAAGTCACTCAACCCCAATTGCCTCAGCAAAATAAATAAATAAATACAATATGATGTGTGTGTGTGTGTGTGTGTGTATCTCTCTCTCTCTCTCTCTCTCTCTCTCTCTCTATATATATATATATATATATATATATATATATATATATATATATACTCAGAGTGGACACATGAGACAATTTCTTCTCATAGTCATGAAACTGGCTGAAGTAGATGCTGTGAAGAGCTTGAAGCTGTGTTAGTTACTGAAGACACCAAGGTCATCCACTGCATCCTGGACCATTGCCAGTCATCTTTATTTTTGCTTTGCCATTGGACTTCAAGATAACTCTGGAAGAGAGAGGAAGGCTGACAGCTCTGTGTAACTCTATCTCATTTAAATCTAATTCATTCATGAGTCAAGACATCCTCCCATGATGTCATTGGTTCTCTTAAAAAATGAAGGACAGACAACACAGGAAAGTTGGAAAGAGAGGAGGGTTTAAAGGCAAAAATAAAGAGTTCTGTTTGGGAGGTATTAAGATGTCCAAGCAGCAGTTGATGACGTGGTACTGGAGCTCAGGATGCTAATTCCCAGATGCGTGGATCTGGGAATTATAGGCACAGAGATGGTACTTGAACCCCCATTCCATCTAGTGAGATATCATATATCGAGAAGAAGATTCAAGATAGAGCCGTGACGTACACCTATAGGTAGTGGGTGTAACATGGATAACGATCCAGCAAAGAAGACCGAAGAGTGTCAGGCAAGTGAGAGAAGAATAAAGAGAGAAAAGTGCTATGAAAACATAGGAGGAGATGGTAATCAGAAGAATGAAAATTGAGGAAAGACATTAGAATTGACAGATCACTGGCTTTGGAGAGGTTGATTTCATTTAAACAATGAATAAATTAAACTATAGTTGAGAGATGGCTTTCTCAAGGAGCTTAGCAGAGAATAGGAGAAAAATTTTGAACAGAGATATTGGGGAGTTGGTCAAGTAAATTTTTTTTATTAAAACTTTTTATTTTCAAAACAAATGCATAATTTTCAACATTCCCCTTGTGAAATCCTTTCTCTTAGATGGCAAGTAATTCAATATGTATAAAAAATGTTCAGTTCTTCTAAACATTTCCACATTTATTGTGTTGCACAAGAAAAATCAGATCAAAAAGGAAAAAATAGAAAGAAAACAAAATGCAAGCAAACAACATCAACAAAAGAAGTGAACATACTATGTTGTGATCCACACTCAGTCCCCATAGTCTTCTCTGTGGTTGCAGATGGCTCTCTCCGGCATAAGACCATTGGAACTGCCCTGAATCACCTCAGTATTGAAAAGAGCCACGTCCATCAGAATTGATCATCACATACTCTTGTTGCTGTGTACAATGTTCTGGTTCTGCTCACTTCACAGCATCAGTTCTGTCTCTTCAGGCCTCTCTGAAATCATTCTGCTGATCATTTTCAAATGAAAGTTTTTCAGAATTGGGGTGCCCCAGGGCAAAATCTGCATTGGGAGATTGGGAAAGAGTAAGGATGATAGTGGCAGCAATCTCTTGGAGAGAACTGGAGGGAACATTATCAAGGGTTCACGTGATAGGGTTTGCCTTATCAAGGAGAATGTCTAACTCTTCAGTAGAGACAGGGGTAAAGAAAGAGGTAATGGGAAAATGTCTGAATGATACAAGATGAGAAGAGGAAGCTTTCTGGAAATGCTTTAATTTTGAAATTATGTCCTTGACTGAAAGTGGAGAGAAAGAAAGGTATGAGGAGGGATAAAAAGGTAAAGAAATGGGGGCAGCAATTGTCATTTTGGTTTGAGTATAAGCTAGACACCAAAGAGATCAAAGAGAGAAAACAACCTTTAAATTCAAAAATATGTTAATATCTCTTTTTGTGATGAAAGAAAACTAGAAAGTAAAAGGGATGGCTGGACAAATTATGTAATGTAAATGTAATGGAAGACCAATATGCTGTAAGAAATTATGACAAAGGCAGTTTGAGAGAAGTCTGCAAAGACTTGTATGAACTGAGCAAAGTGAGAAGAATTTGAAGAACAATTTATACAATAGCAACAACATTGTTAAGACAAACAACTTTAAATGTTTAAGAACTATGATTAATTCAATCACCATCCATGATTCCAGAGGACCAATGAGAAAGCATACTCCCCACTCCTGGCAGAGAAATATTGGATTCAGAATGTATAATGATTTTTTGAATATGGTCAATGGCTGACTTTCTTTTTGATTGACTATGATTGTTTGTTATAAGGGCTGTGTTCTTTTTTCTTTCTTTCTTTTTTAATTTGGGCAGAATCAATGAGTAGGAGAACATGGATTTTTGCTTACTAAAGAAAAAATAAAACTAAAAAAATAAAAATTATCAGAAAGAAAAAAAAAAGTGAAAGATAGTAGGGGAGTGGGATGAGGAAGGTTTACTCTTTTATGGTCGTTTAACCATTTGATGAATTCCAATCCCTGGCTGAAATTGAATTCAATCCAATAAGCATTTTAAAATCATCACTTTGAACCAAGTATTATGCCAAGAATTGGGTACACAAAAACACTGCAATTCCACTCTTAACGTTTTTTATATTCCCTTGGGGGATACAATATATAAGTAAGCTAAGAAGATCATGGATCCTCTGCTATTTCTGGTCCCCTGAATTACCTCTGCACCCTGGATGTTGAGACCTGCTCAGCTCTGGTGACCTTTTTCCCATCAGCAGCTCCTGTCACTGTAACTGGATACCTGGCTCACTTCCAAAATTTCCAAACTTCTTTTCATTTTTTAAATTTTCCACACTTCTAAATTATCTGCCATAAAAGAGGCAAGAAAAAGCTTTTACAATGTTGGGGGAAAGAAGAGGGAGAAAGTGAACCTTACTCTCATCAGAATTGTCTCAAAGAGAAAATAATATACGTACTCAATATGGGTATAGAAATCTGTCTTACCCTACTGGAAAGTAGGAGAGGAAGGGGATACAAGAAGGGGAGAAGGTGATAGAAGGGAGGGCATATTGGGGGAAGATATGGTCAGTAACAAAACATTTTTGAGGAGGGACAGGATAAAAGGAGAAAGAGAATAGAATAAAGAGGGTGGGTTATATAGTTAGCAATAAGAATTATGAAAAGAGCAATTTCCCAATTGATAATGATCAAAATATGGTCTATGCTCAAAGGGTTATAAAATTATGCATATCCTTTGACCTAACAATATCATTATTAGGCATAAATCCCAAAAGATATTTTTTAAAAAAGAAAATAACCCATACGTATGAAAATATTTATAGCAACTCTGTTTTCAGGGCAAAGAATGAGAAATTGAGGGAACAGCCATCAATTGAGGAATAGCTAAATAAATTGTAGTATAGGATTATAAAGTAATATTATTGTTCTGTGAGAAATGATGAGCAGAATGCTCTCAGAAAAACCTGGAGAGTCCTCTATGCGCTCAAAGTGAAATGTACTATGTATATAGTAATAGCAACAGTATGAGATGATCAGCTGTGAATGACTTTGCTTTTCTCAGCAATACAGTGATCCAAGACTTCTTTGAAGGACTTAGGAAAAATAGTATCCATACCCAGAGAAAGAACTGATTGTGTCTGAATACAGACTAAAGCATACTTTTTTTTGTACTTTCTTTTTTTTTTTCTTGATGGTTTTTTGGGGGATGAGAGAAAATCTGTTTTCTTTCGCAACATTATTTTTTGTGGAAATGTTTTGCAGAATTTCACATAGGCTTTCTCAATGGGGTGGGAGGCGAAAAGGGGATAATCTGGAATTCAAAATTTAAAAAACAAATGTAAAAAATTGTTTTACATGTAACTGGAGAAAAAAATATTAAAAGAAATAAAAAAGGAAAAAAATTTCCATATCTTTCTATCTCCACATACACCAGACCACAAACATGGCTTTTCTAGTTCTTTTCAGAAGGATAAAGAACAGTGAGAGGAGCGTATCAAAAAAAAAAAAAAAAAAAAAAAAAAGATTGTGATTATTTGAAAATCTGCCTAAAGGACCTAAATGTACTCAATATGGATTGGGAGCTACCAACCATGCTGAGCCATTCTCTACCTAAAGTTTCCTATACTCATGGAATGTTGCATAACCTGTCAAGTATGAGTGATATGTTGGTTGGTTTTGATGAATTACTTTTTTTCCACCTTTCTTTTAAAATCTTTATTAAAGAGATGGCTCTCTGGATAGGCAAGGGGAAGAGAGAGAAATATATTTGTAAATTAAGGTGATGTGAAAACAAAAATAAATTAGTAAAATAAGATTTAAAATATCAAATTCTTTTGATTCCACTTTAGCCCCAGGATTTTCCATAAACCAGAGCTCAAGTCAAGGGATGCTGTTCCTGTTCTGTCCTATCGCAGAATAGCATTTCTCACTCCAGACTCCCTCCCAACTCCATGCCTTGCCTAGTTGGGATTTATACAACTGGGCCCTCTGTGTTCTGGGTTTATAGTTGCAGATTGACTTTCGGCCAATCAACAACATAAAAGGCTGGATGGCTTTTCATGCTACTAATATGCTTCCTTAATCATCACCAGATCAGATACTTCCCCTCCCCCTCCCCAAAAGGGAAGTAGGAAGGGAGAAAAGATGATTTCATGCTTTTGTTCATCACCCAGAAAAAGGAGCAATTCAATATGGCATCCACTTTATCCCCAAAGAACATGGACTCCACCCTTTTTCTTATGCAGCCTTAGTTTGATGAATAGAAAACTAGCATCAAAGCCAAGAGGAACTAGGATCAAATTCTGTCTCCCCCACAGACTGACTATGTGATCCTAGGTAAATCATTTTCTCTCTCAATGCTTTAGGCAACTCACTGACATTAGAAATTGCAAGGAAATAATTGAACTGTGTTAGTAAAGGGAATTCCCTCACACTACAATTCCCTATGTCAGTGACATCAGAGGTCTAATCCTTATCTTTTTTCTCCCGTATTCCTTTAATAAATGCTCCTCTCTAGGCTTCTTTCTGCCTGAATTCCAGGAGGGGTCTTGAAATAAGAAAAGAACCCTGAGAATTCAGAGCTATGCCATCCCTTGCCAGAAGGCCAGGTAGCAGAGCAGATTTTCACTGCAGTTTCCCCAACCATCTCATACCTAACTACCCTATGACGGAGGGACCGATAAAGTCTGTTGAGTCAAAGGAAGGAGAGGACATCATGGTGGGCAAAGGCTGGCAATTGGTTTCTAGTGTTCTGCCTACTAGGGACCTTGCACATATTAATTCAATGAATATATAAGGGCCAGGAGGTTCTGACTGAAGGTCACTTCCCCAGCTCCCACCTGAGTCCAAATTATACAACCCTGTCCCCTAATAAGAGATAGGAGGAAGAAGAGCATGATATAGTGGGGAAAGAGTTTAACATGGAATCTGTATCTTTGATGAAAGTGTGAGATGGGAGCAGGCTTTTGCAGAGAATAATCTATAGCAGAATACATCATAATCACACAAATTAACTGAAAGGCATAAAGAATACACCAATCACACTTATTGTTTGTTGGGGTTTTTAAGTATTTGATTTGGTAGAGGAAAATGCTGACAATGAAGGCTCCCCTCCCACAAAGGGTCTTCAATGCATATGTCAGAATCATACAATATTCCTGGAAGGTTATAACAGAAATAATTTAAAGCAATCTTCAGATTGTTAGTGTCAAGGAAGGTATAAATCAGAGGAATAAAATTTTTGTTTGTTCATTTTGTTATGATAACACCTCCATTTCAAAAATATCTCTGATCCTTTCTCTTGCCCATCCCAGAGCGCTTTTCCCCTGTAACAAAGAATGAAAAAGAAAAGCAGCCAAAGCTGATAGTTTATACAGTATTCCATCCCCAGAATCTCTGCAAAAAAAAGGGAGGAGGGAACAAATGAAGGGAGAAAGAAGGAAAGCAGGAAAGACATGCGTTTTCTCATCAATTCTTCAGGGTCAAGTTTGGTCATTGTAATTAGTTTTGTTGGAGTTTTCTTGCTGTTCTTTATGTTTACATTGTTGTAGTTCATATATTGTTTCCCTGGTTCTGTTTACTTTATTTGTCATTGATCCAGATAAATCTTACCATGCTTTTCCAAGCTCTTCATATTCATTCTTACATTGTAATCATGTTCCATTTCATTAATGTACCAAAGTGCTACAAAAAGCACTACTAAGAATATTTTGTTGCATATAGGCTTCCTTTTTACTCTTTCTTTTCTTCCTTCCTTCCTTCCTTCCTTCCTTCCTTTCTTCCTTATTTCCTTCTTCCCTTCCTTCCTTCCTTCCTTCCTTCCTCCCTTCCTTCCTCCTTTTCTTCTTCCCTCCCTCCTTCCCTCCTTCCTTCCTTCCTTCCTTCTTTCTTCCCTCCCTCCCTCCTTTCCTTCCTTCCTTCCTTCCTTCCTTCTTTCCTTCCTTTTTTCCTTCCTTCCTTCCTTCCTTCTTCCTTCCTTCCTTCCTTCTTTCCTTCTTCCCTCCCTCCCTTCCTTCCTCCTTTTTCCCTTGCTCCTCCCTTCCTCCCTCCCTCCCTCCCTTCCTTCCTTTCTTCCTTTTATTCTCTCTCTCTCTCTCTCAACAATCCATAGAACTGGTCCATCAGTGCATATACTTAGAATAGGTTGTGCAAGGATTGTGATCTGGACTCAGAATTTAACAGGAGGGAAATGATCCTATCTTTGAGATATTATACAAAAATCTTATCTCAAAGTTCTCCTTGAAAAAAAAAAAGGCCCATCTTTTGAACAACAATAATCTTCCAGTGATAATGGGAGACTAGGGATTGTAGGCTATGACTGTCTCCTGAAGAATTAAAGTCTAAGGTGTACAATGTATATGAGCAAACTACAACATACTCCATTATAAAAGATCTCATCTTGAGATCTTTGAGTAAGGGATAAGTGATAGACAGTCTTCCTATTTTATAAGTATCTGCTTTGTGTCAAGAAAACAAGAAGGCCTCTGAATGTTCAGAGGGCCTCCAGGAAGAACATGTAGGAGAATATGGGCAAGAAACTTATAGAATCATAAGGGTACTTGGATAGTTGTTTCCCACATCAATGGAAGGAATCTTGAAGGAGAAATATTTCCGCTTCAAGCCATTTTTAATTATTACTTTAATAGTATTTTTTAAGGACTCACATGTGCAAAAATGTTGTAGCAGCACTTTTTGTAGTGATGAGGAACTAGAAATTGAGTGGATGCCCATCAATTGAGGAATGGCTAAATGAGATACAGTATATGAATATTATGGGATATTGTTGTTCTATAAGAAATGATCAGCAGGATGATTTCAGAAAGGCTTGTAGAGATTTACATGAACTGATGCTGAGTGAAGGTAGTAGAACCAAGAGAATTTTAATTGTACACAGCAACAAGATTATATGATGATCAGCTGTGATGGACTTGGTTCTTTTCAACAATGAGATGATTCAAACCAGTTCCAATTGTTCAATGATGAAGAGAGCCATCTAAACCCAGAGAGAGAACTGTGGGAAATGAATGTGGATCACAACATAGCATTTTCACTCTTTCTGTTGATGTTTGCTTGTATTTTGTCTTCTTTCTCAGGTTTTTTTCCCCTTCTTGATCTGATTTTTCTTGTGTATCAAAATAACTGTATAAATGTGTATACATACATTAGATTTAACATATTTTTACCATATTTAACATGTATTGGACCACTTGCCATCTAGGGAAGAGAGTGGGGGAAGGAGGGAAGGGTCAATGTTGAAAAATTACCCATGCATATGTTTTGTAAATTACAAGCTTTAATAAAAATTTTTTTTAAAAAAAAACGAGGTGATTCAGGCCAATTCCAATAAACTTGTGGTGGAGAGAACCATCTGCATGCAGAGAGAGAACTATGGGGACTGAATTTTGAATCACAACATAATATTTTCACCTTGTTTGTTGTTGTTGTTATCTGTTTACATTTTGTTTTGTTTCTCTTTTTTCCTTTTTGATCTGATTTTTCTTTCTTTTTTTTAATAACTTTTTATTGACAGAACCCATGCCAGGGTAATTTTTTACATCATTATCCCTTGTACTCACTTCTGTTCCGATTTTTCCCCTCCCTCCCTCCACCTCCTTCCCCAGATGGCAAGCAGTCCTTTACATGTTAAATAGGTTACAGTATATCCTAGATACAATATATGTGTGCAGAACTGAACAATTCTCTTGTTGCACAGGGAGAATTGGATTCAGAAGGTAGAAATAACCTGGGAAGAAAAACAAAAATGCAAGCAGCTTATATTCATTTCCCAGTGTTCTTTCTTTGGGTGTAGCTGCTTCTGTCCATCCTTGATCAATTGAAACTGAATTAGCTCTCTTTATTGAAGAGATCCACTTCCATCAGAATACATCCTCATACAGTATCGTTGTTGAGGTATATAATTGATCTGATTTTTCTTTTGCTGCATAATAATTGTGGAAATATTTATAGAAGGATTGCATAGGTTTTATATATTGGGAGGGGTTGGGGAAAAGGTCAGGAGAAAAATTTTGAAACACAAGGTTTTTCAAGGATGAATATTGAAAAATATCTATGCATATGTTATGAAAACAAAAAGTTTTAAAAGTAATATTGGGGGATGAGGGAGATGGTTACAGAATAGTATGCCCCATATTAAGGAATGGAGGAAGAATAATGATCATGAGGTTTTAGAGTTGAAAAGGAATTTTAAAGATTATCTAGTCAAGTGAAACTTATTTTATAGATGAGAAATCTTTGACCTATAGTGGTCAATTAAATTGTCTAAGCAAGTAAGGGGAAGGAATGGGATTCCACCCCTATCTCTGGATTTCCAGTTCAGTGTTTTGCCCACTCTGACTCTGTATGACAAAAAAACAAAACAAAAAGAGAAAACTGTCATGGAAATGGGAGAAGATGGAGGCATAGTCCAACAGGGACCCTAGAGGGAAAGCAGGAGTCTAGCAGTCTACAAAGCCATATGGAAAAGCTCTCTTAGTAGTACCCAGCAGGAGAGGGAACGTTATCATAGCAAGGTAGTCATAGGAGTCTGGCCATAGGAGTCAGGGGGTGGGAAGGAGAGCAGAATGACCACTTTAACGACTCATTCCACCAATTTGAGCTGGGTTCCCACAGGGGAGAGACCCATTCCGAGTATCCCTCCACCTGAGCTGGGCCATGGAAGGACCTTGGACTCAGATGGGGTATCGATAGTACCTCTGTCCTCCTCTTCCCTCTCAGGCCCGCCTCAGAATGTGCATGAAATCCCCATAACCCTAAGCAGCTGGGCTTCACGTGGGGGCATCTGGAGTCCATCATTCTGGGAGAAACTCCATGGAGAGAGGACAGCTGCAGAGTTGGCAAGGACTGCCCACACTGCCATAAGAGAGCAGGCATAAATACACGGAGTACCCAGATTCCACAACTTCAAAGTCATCATCTTCATGCATACATACCTTGCCTCTTCATCCTGGGCCTCCATGGTTCCTACAAAGAAATAGATACACCTCTGACTACAAAGGTGTGGGGGAGGGAGGGGAGGAAATAAGATAAGAGAAAAGGATATGATGTAGTGCAGTAGGGCTAGATTTAGAGTCAGTGTGATTGTGGGCAAATCACTTCTCTCCAGACCTCAGTTTTCTCATCTGTAAAATGGTAGGGCTGGAAAATATGATTTCTAAGTTTTTCTACAGCACTGAATCCTATTTAAAAAAAGACTAACCTAAACTTGCCTACAGTCAGGGATAAATTAGAACTCTCAAAACCCCTTTTCAAACCACAAAATGGGATATAAAGGAAAGGAAGGTGCAATAGGGAATGCTTCTACTTTCTGTACCCAAGCTCCCAAACATCTAGAAGCTACTGTGAAATACTTCCAGAGATTTTTTAGGAAGAGGGTCCATGATACATGACTTCGGGAGATTAAAATAGTGGAGAGAGTGTTGGGTTTGGGGTCATTGAATTTGGATTCAAATCTTGAATACAAGAACCCTGAGAAGTAAATTTGATTATGATCCCATTTTACAATTGAGGAAACTGAAATAGAGAAAAGTTCAGTGACAGCTAGTAAATGTCTGAGACTAGATTTGATTTCAGGTCTTCATCTGTTTCAGTTTGCTCATCTATAGAATACAGGACAGAGGGAAAAGCACTCAGTGGTCCTTGAGGTCTCTTCCCAATCTAAACCTATATTGTATGATTTTAAATCTAAGTAACTTCCAATTATCCCACAAGTACTTATTAAATACTTGTTGTATTCCACACACTGTTACATGCATATAAAAAGACAAAAATGAAATCATTTCTGCTTACAAGTAATTTGTATTCTATTGAATGTAAGCTTTGCCTTTTAAATTTGTGAAATCTTATTTGTGAAATCAAAAGAATTGGTTTAAATTACCTATAAGGTCATTTCCAGCTCTGACTTGTTTTTACAAAGATGAGCTCATTATCTGAAGCTGAAAAGAAACTCAGAAAAGATCAATGACTGCAAAAACCTCCCCGCCCCAAAATGAGAAAATTGAGTCCAAGGAGGATGGTGCC
This sequence comes from Antechinus stuartii, assembly GCA_016696395.1. Taxonomy (NCBI): domain Eukaryota; kingdom Metazoa; phylum Chordata; class Mammalia; order Dasyuromorphia; family Dasyuridae; genus Antechinus; species Antechinus stuartii. The sequence continues at coordinate 42,465,239 of MU174354.1, forward strand.
TTAGCAAGGAAAGAAGGAAGAAAACAAGCATTTATTAAGTGCCTACTATGTGCCAGGTTAAAAAGGAAAGAGATAAGCATTTATTATGTACCTACTATGTTCCAAGCACACGCTAAGCATTTTGCAAAGATTATATCATCTGGTCTTCACAACCTTGGTTGCTATTATTTCCATTTTACAGTTGAGGGAACTGAGGCAGAAAATAAATAATTTATCCAAAGTCACACAGCTAGTAAGTGTTTGAGGTGGGATTTTAAGTCAGGTCTTCCTAACTGCATTCTATCACTGTGCCACCTGGTTGCTAGGGTCACACAAGTAGTAAGCATAAAAAGTGGGATTTGAATCCAAGTCTTTTGACTTTACAGCCAGTGCTCTTTCCACTGTATCTACTGCATAGTATTACTCCTGGGTTGAGGCACCAGGCAAATGTCCCTATTGAAGTGTGGAGGAGAAGAGCATTGGAATCTTTCAGATTCCTTCTTTCTTGTTTCCCCTTCTTCTCAAGTTGAGTGAGTGGAGAGATAGGAAGAGAGACAATTGAAAGGTTCTGAAAAAAATCCAGGTAAGAAGAATGGATAAGTTTTGTGAGGAAGTTGGGAAATAGGATACCTGGGTTAAGTTCCCAACAGGATAAAGAATGGGGGAATGATCTGATTGGCAAGGAAGGATGCTGAGGAATCAGGAGTTGTTCCGAAAGAATTATCTGAGCAGGGGTAAGAATGATGAAGAGTCTCATTTATTTGGACTTGAGTCAAGAACTATCCAGATCTTCCCCCTCACAGTAAGTGGCAGAGGATGGATAGGCTAGAGTTCTCCTTTGTGTTTATTTTCTTGAGGTATAAGAAAAGGGGATTAGACTTATGACTTCATTGATATAGGGAACTTTCAGTCTTCCTCCATCAAAGCAAATCAGTACCTTCTATGTAACTTAAAGAGTTTCTGAGAGCACTGGAGGAGTTAAAAGACTTCTCAGAGTCCCAGAGCAAACATGTGTCAAAGGTGGGGCTAGAACTCACTTCTTCCTGGCTTCAAAATCAGTTTTTTTTTTCCCTACCACAAATAGAGCCTAAATCATTCCTCATTCTATGTCTGTTGTTCAGTTTTGTTGAAATTGTATCTGATTCTTTGTGATCCCATTTGGAGTTTTCTTGGCAAAGGTACCAGAGTGGTTTGCCATTTCCTTCTCCAGTCCTTTTTTACAGATAAGGAAACTGAGGCAGGCAGGGTTCTGTGGCTTGGCCACAGTCACACAGCTAGTACATATCCAGATTTGAACTCAAGTCTTCCTGATTCCAGGCTCAGTAGTATATCAACTAAACCACCTTTGAGAAATTTCTGTAGTATTCTCTTTTCGCTGTTTTCTGGAGCCTTGGAGGGAGGAATAAATAAGGAGAGGTCATGGAATCAGAGTAGGATGCTCATAGATTTAGAGTGCTAAGGGACCTTTGGGGCCATCTAATCAATTCTCTCATTTTACAGATGAGAAAACTGACCTAAGTGATCCTGGACAAGTCACATCACTGGTATTCACACTGTTAGTGTAAAGAACATGCCATTTGAGTCTGTTAACTTCCATGTGTGGAGCCAGGGGAGAGCTGAGTGGGTGTATCATGCTCCCGCCCCTTCTCACCAGCCAAGACCCCCAAGTCCCACAGGGATGGCTGTGCTGGGGAAGCCGATGCATATAGAACATGTCGGGAACAGGGATTAGTCATGGTGGTAACCAGAGAGTAGTTGGGGGGCCGGGATGCCAGGGTTCCAGCTGGGGCCAAAGCCAGTCTTCTCCACAGCTGTTGAGTGGGAACCACAGAATGAAGGGGGAGGGGGATGAGGCTCAAGATTTGTGCTGTACTGAGAACTAAGAGCTGAAAACAATCTCTCCCACTTCCTTTCTCAATTTCCTTTCTATCTTTTATCAGGCTTGCGGTCCTCCCCCAGACAGTGGTCAGGCATCTGGCAGGTAGAGTAATGGTGACTGCATTATACAAACTTTGAGAAGATGGGGCAAACTTCGGTGCTGCAGCTCTAGCTCCCTGTGCCCCCTGGCAACGATGCTGTGCCCTGCTGGCCCTGGGGGAACTATACAAACTCACCCTTCACCCTTGGCCCTGACTCTCTTCCCTTTCTCCTCTTAGCTTTTCCCTGAATAGCTTTTTCTCCCTTTTTTTCTTGCTCCCACTAATAACCACTAGCTGTCCCAATCCATCCCCTTACTTCTCTCCTACAGCCTCAGATCTTAGCCAGGGTTGAGACCACTAAAGAGGGTAGCTGGATATGCAAACTCAGACTTCCTATCACAGAGAGGGGCCTTTGGAAGGTGATTCATCATGGATTTTTTGGTGAGCCCACTGCCACTCACTCCATCAAGCGGAAGTTTCAGGCGTTGCCATGGCCACCAAACAGCCCTGCCCATCCCTGGCTGCCTAGGGATACCCAGAAGGGAGTTTGAGTATTTACAAGCTTTTAGTTGGGCTTCTGGAAGGGAAGAAAGAGAAGGAAAGGGAGAAAAGTGTTATTTCACAGGAGTCAGTGCTGCTAGATCAGCCTCTCCTAGGGTGACCTCCCCAGGGCAGCTAATTAATGCTCCAGAGGAAATTTCCTACAAATTGGGGTTGGGGTGGAGAATGCTGGAAGAAGGTGGATGTTGCAAAGCAATTTATGGAGAAAGACATCAAGATAGCAGAATGTTATGGTTAGGGTTAAACTTGAAGCCCATAGGCCACAATACTGGCAATAGACTGCATTGAATTGGAAGTCAATTGGATTTCCAGTTCAAATCCCTCCCTTTTCCAGATTTCCTCCTCACTATTGCTTTTCCCCAATGAATTCTCTGTCACTCATTAACTGCTGAAGCAGGAAGATAAAATATCTAGAAAGCTTTTGAAATCAGGAGTAATGACGGAAGCCCAGAACTAAGACATCCAGAGATATATGAAAAGCAGCTACACCGAGCTCTAGAGAACTAGTTGTTAAATTTTCAGTGTGAGTAGAGACCTTCACTAGGTGACCAAACACTACAAATCAGAGCCAGATTTATCACATTGATATCCTTGATCAGCAGTGTCAAACTCAAATAAAAACAGGCCTCTAAACTATGAAATGATTCCAGAAGTCTGCATATTGGCTTAGTTTTAGAATGTAATATTATCTGTTTTATAGAATTTTTTATTTATTTTGTTCAATATTTCCCAATTATATTTTAATCTGGTTTCCAGATGCCTTCAGGAGAGTTGTGCCAGCATGTTTAACACCTCTGACCTAGATTTAAGAATGTGATGAGGGAAAATGTTAGTAATAGAGATTAAACATAAAAATATGCCTTACATATATATGTACAAAAGCATGTATACATATATGTGTGTAAGTATATGTCTGTATATATTCCCTCCTCCTCTCCCTCTTTTATTCTTCCCCTTCCTCCCAGATAGCTAGTTGGTAAACATTTACTACCTATAAGGTTGGATCCATCTCTAGGCTTATGGGAGTAAGTACCATCTTTTTTTTTTTTTTAATGATAGCTTTTTTTTTTCAAAATATATGCAAAAATAATTTTCAACACTTACCCTTGCAAAATCTTTTATTCCAAATTTTTCTCCCTTCTCCCTACCCTTTCCCTTCATAGCAAGTAATCCAATATATGTTAAATATGTACAATTCTTCCATACATATTTCCACATTTATCTTGCTGCACAAGGAAAATCAGGTCAAAAGGGAGGGAAAATGAGAAGAAAAAAAAAATTGAGCAAACAAGAACAAAAAAAGTGAAAATACTATGTTGTGATCTACCTTCAATTCCCATAGTCTGCTTTCTGGGTACAGATGGTTTTCTCCATCACAAATCCATTGGAATTGGCCTGAACTGAAATCACCTCCCTGTTGAAAAGAGCCATGTCCATCACAGTTGATCATCACATAATCTTGTTATTGCTGTGTACAGTGATCTCCTGGTTCTGCTCATTTCATTCAGCATCAGTTCACATAAGTCTCTCTCCAGGTCTCTCTGAAACCATCCTGGTGACTGACTGTTTTTTATAGAACAATTATATTCCATTACATTCATGTACCATAACTTATTCAGCCATTCCCCAACTGATGGGCATCCACTCATTTTCCAGTTCTTTGCCACTACAAAACTGCCACAAACATTTTTACACATGCAGATCTTTTCCCCTTTTTTTTCTGATCTCTTTGGGATACAGAGTCAGTAGAAACACTGCTAGATCAAAGGGTTTGCAGTTTGATAGTTCTTTAGGAAGAGTTCCAGATTGCTCTCCAGAATGGCTAGATCCATTCACAATTCCACCAACAATGCATCAGTGTCCCAGTTTTCCCACATCCCCTCCAACATTCATCATTAACTTTTCCTGTCATCTTAGTCAATCTGAGAGGTGTGTAGGGGTACCTCAGAGTTGTCTTAATTTGCATTTTTCTGATCAATAGTGATTTAGAGCATTTTTTCATATGACTAGAAATGGTTTTAACTTCTTCATCTGAAAATTAGTAGATCCCATCTTGTATGGAGGCAGGGAGACAGTTGAAATGTCCATCCACTGAAGGAAAACAGATTCTCTTACCCTATCTGCCAAATTAATAAAAGCAAACTAAAGAACATAATTGAGTAGAATCTGAAAGACAGGAGGGGCAGCTTATCTGGATGTAGTGGGGGGATAAGGAGAACCTCAGGATTGGGTAAATGAGAGGCCTCAAACCTGTCCGTGAGTTAAGGGGATACTTACCCCTAGTATATAAAGACTTTCCCCAGAGGAATGGGTGAATGAGAACAGTTTGTTCCAAAGACCATAAAGATAGCTGATCACTTAGTGGATCACTTAGAGCTTGGTCAGGCATCAGAGACACAAAGGTTATCCTCGGCATCCTGGGTCATCATCGGTTGTCCTGACTTTTGTCCTGCCACTGGACTTCAGTGATTCACGAAGAAAGAGTGAGGCTGGTGACTTTGTGGGACTCTGCCTTACCTAAATCCAATTCACAGGCAAGTCAATATTAACCACAATGTCATTGGTCCTCTTCCAGAATGAAGGATAAATAACAATGTGTTCTAGAGATATAATATCTGTGTGTCTTTGTTCCCTGCTAGACAATAAACTCCATGAGGACAGAGATTGTCTTATCTAAATTTTTATCTAAATTATTTTATTTTAGTTAATTTTTACTAATTTACTAATTACTTAATTTTTCTAAATTACTTTATACTTTGTTCTTGCACACAATAGTCTCTTAATAATTGTGTAATATATTGCCTTAAATTGAAGGCAATTCAATACATTTGTGATATACAAATATAATGAAAAGAGCATTGGATATGGAGCTAAAGAATTGGGATTAAAATCTCATCTTTGCCACTTAATATCCATGAGACTTTGGATAAGTCACTTTAATATCTCTGGGCCTCAGTTTCCTCATCTGTAAAATGGAAAAGGAAAGAGGAAAATTAGATGATTTTAAAATTATCTTCCAAGTCTAAATCTTACAAAGGTAATCCAAATCAAATAATCATTTGTTATATACTTACCATTTTCAAAGAATTTGCTAAGTGCTAGGGACACAAAAACAGAATGAAAATAAATACACCCTGCCCTCACAAAGGGTGAGGATCTATTTGGGGTGTTATAATATATAAATAGATAAGTATATGCATGATAATTTGAGAAGAAAAGAAAGATCACCAAAGGCAGTGAGAAAGGAGTGCGTTGCAGATCTGAGGATAGTTTATGCAAGGACATGGAGGTTAAAGAGGAAATTCAGAGAATCATCAATCAGCAGACATTTATTAAGGGTCTACCATGGACCAAATACTGCACTAGGTGCTGAAGACAAAAGAATCAGAATCACTCACTCTCCTCAAAAACCTTGCATTCTGCTGGGGGCTGGGGATTAATAAATGATTTGAATGAATGAATAAATAAATAAATAGATAAATAAATGAATGGCTAGAGAAAGAGAGACAGAGACAAAGACAGAGAAAGAGAGAAAAAAAAGAGACATAGAGAGATAGAGACAGAGTCAGAGAGATAGAGAGAGACGGGGGGTTTGAGGGGGAGTGTGGAGGAGGAGAGAGAGAAAGAGAGAGAGAGAGAGGGAATGAGAGAGAGAGAGAGAGAGAGAGAGGATGAGAGAGAGAGAAATAAACAAGTAAATAATGCTTTGGAGGTGGCTGTAACAACTGAGGGAATCAAGAAAGGCCCTCTGAAGGAATTGAGACATGAAGGAAGATCCAAGAAGCAGAGGTGAAAAAGGAAAAAAATCTAGGCATGGGGGAAAGCCAGCCTCATGCCAACATGAGCAAAGGCATGCTAGCAGGAGCTGAAATGTCTCCTATAAGGAACAGCAGGTAGGCAGATTTGGCTGATGAAGGGAATAAATAAGTGGAAAGAGTGGATCACCATGGAAAGACAGACTGAAGTCAAATTGAGAAGGACTTAGTTCAGGCTTAGTTTACCTCTCACCTGTATTGTTGCAGCAGCTTCTTAATTAGTCTCACTCTCTCAAGTCTTTTTCCACTCCAGTCCACCTCCACACTGCTGCAAATGTATTTTTCCTTTTGCATAGTTCTAACTATGTCACTCACTGCTACTAATAAACTCCACTGGCTTCCTTTTGCCTCTAATAAATAGCATTAACTTCTTTCTTGACCTTCTCCAGTTTCTCCTCTTCAACTGCCTTTTAAACATTTTTTTTTCTCTTAATAGGATTCTATTTTTTTCCAATTACACATAAAGATAATTTTTAACATTCACCTTTTTTTAATGGTTAACTTTTTTATATAGCTTTTTATTTACAAGTTATATGCATGGGTAATTTTATAGCATTGACAATTGCCAAACCTTTTGTTCCACTTTTTCCCCTCGTTCCCCCATTCCCTCCCCCATTCCCTCCCCCCAATGGCAGGTTGACCAATACATCAACATTCACTTTTATAAGATTTTGAGTTCCATTTTTTTCTCCCTCTCTCCTTTCGCAGGATGGCAAGCAAACTCCCACATTAGTCATGTTACAAAAGAAAAATCAAAACAAAAGAGGAAAAACCACAAGAAAGAAAAAAAACAAAAAAGTGAAAATGGTATTCTTCAGTCTGCATACAGACTCCATAGTTCTTTCTCTGGGTGTGAATAGCATTTTCCATCATGAGTCTTTTAGAACTGTCTTAAATCATTCTATTGTTGAGAAAATCTAAGTCTATCAAAGTTGATCATATGTACAATGTTCTCCTAGTTCTGCTCACTTCTCTATCATCAGTCTATGTAAGCCTTTCCAGGTTTTTCTGAAATTTGCCTGCTCATAATTTCTTATAGCACAATAGTATTCCATTACATTCATATGCCACAATTTTTTTCAGTCACTCCCCAGTTGATGGGCATCCCCCCAGTTTCCAATTCACAACAAAAGGAGCTGCTATAAATATTTTTGTACATGTGGGTCTTTTTCCATTTTTTATGCTCTCTGTGAAATACAGACTCATGTTGCTGGATCAAAGAATATATACAGATTTATAGCCCTTTGGGCAAAATTCCAAATTGCTCTCCAGAAAGATTAGATCAGTTTACAACTCTACCAATAATGTATTAGTGTTCCAATTTTCCCACATCTTCTCCAACATTTATCATTTTCCTTTTCTGTCACATTAGCCAATCTGATACGTGTCAGGTAGTACCTCAGAGTTGTTTTAATTTATATTTCTCTGATCTGATTTAGAACATTTTATATGACAATAAGTAACTTTAATTTCTTCATCTGAAAACTGCCTGTTCATACCTGTTGACCATGTACCAACTGGAGAATGACTTGTATTTTTATAAATTTGACTCAGTTTAAGAATCTTTAAGAATTGAGGCTTAGGAAATAATTCAAGAAAATTGTCCTGGAGTGATAGAACATGAGGGGAAAGTAGAAATACAAAAAAATCCACTGATCACCACCTCAAAGAGATCCTGTATGGAAAACATGGAGGAATATTATTGCCAAATTTCAAAATCCCCTGATAAAGAGAAAATTTTGCAAAAAATAAGAAAAAAAAACAATTCAAATTTGCTGGAGCTATAATTAGAATTGTACAAGACTTATCAGCAGCTACAATAAAAGATCACAGGTTCAGGAATCATATCTATTGACAATCAAAAAAACTAGGCCTGCAGCCAAAAATATCATATCCAGAAAAATTATAATTCTGAATGAGAAAAAAATGGACATTCAACGAATTTGCAGCTTTTTAGGACTTTCTATCAACTAAACTCAAACGAAACAGAAAATTTAACATATAAGAGCCTATATGAAAGATCAATTTTAAGGAACTTAATGTGGACAAACTGTTTAAACACAAATTATTTATGTTTTTACATATGTATATAAGATTCATATCAATAATAGGTTAGCTCAAAAGAAAGATTGGCAGGGTTAAGGTAAAAATAGCAATCATGTTATACAAATAAGATGCAGAGAAAGAATAGACAGAGGCATTAGAGGGGAGAGGAGGGTTCATTGTTCTGAAAACCTACTCGCATTGGGAATGGGTTCAATAAGCAACACTTAAATATATGCCATGGAGGGTATATCACCCTCCAAAAATCTATAAAGAAATAAGAGGGGAGAAATGGCTGGATGGAGAAGCAAAAGGGAAGGGAAGAAGACAAGGGAGAGATCCATGGGTGTGGGAAAGTTAAGCAATAGCAAGGCAAGTTATGGAGCAGAATTTAATCAAAGAAGCTGCAAGGACAGGAAAGACATGAGTGTGTTTGTGGAGTGGGTGTGGGTGTGAGTGTGTGTATGTATCTATATATCTATATATGTATACATAAATAAATCTTTTCTTAAATGTAGCTTGCTTGGGAGTGGTAGAGGGGGTGAAAAGAGAAAAAAAGAATAAAGTAAATAAAGTACATAGCAGAGAACCAAAGAACAATTTACAGGAAAGTAAAGGGAAAAAATGGACATTCATGAATATAATTCTTCTACTAATATATATACTTTCTTGATCTGATAATTTGTTATATATTTTGAATATTCCCTGATGTTCTTCTGGAACATTGACAATATTCTCTTTTGTTTCGCTTTATTTGTTTTGTATTTCTTTTCTGTTTTCCTTTTTTCATACTTTTTTTTCAAATAAAAAAAAAAGAAAAAGAAAAAAAGAGAAAAGAAATGAGACCTTTATGAGAAACATTGGCTGTAAAAATTGTTTCTCAGCTTTCTGCTTTTCTTCTAATCTTGGTTGCATTGGTTTTGTTTGTGCAAAACCTTTTTAATTTAATATAAACAAAATTAGACATTTTGCATTTCATAATGTTCTCTATCTTTTGCTTGGTTATAAATTCTTCTTTTCTCCATAGATCTGAAAGATAAACTATTCCTTATTCTCCTAATTTGCTTAAGTATCACCCTTTATGTCTAAATAATATTTCCATTTTGACCTTTTCTTAATTTGCAGTGTAAGATGTTGATCTGTGCCTAGTTTCTGTAATACTACTTTCCAGTTTTCCCAGCAGTTCTCATCAAATAATGAGTTCTTAAACCAGAAGCTGGAGTCTTTGAATTTACCAAACAGTAGATTATTATAGTAATTGATCACTGTGTGGACACAATCTATTCTGCTGACCCACTACTTTATTTCTTATCTAGTACCAAACAGTTTTGATAATTGCCACTTTATAATATAGTTATAGATGTTATAACCAGACCACCTTCCTTTGCATTTTTAATTAGTTCTCTTGATAGTCTTCACTTTTTGTTCTTCCATATGAATTTTGTTATTATTTTATCTAGCTTTATTTTTGGTAGTTTGATTGGTATGCTATTGAATAAGTAAATTAATTTCAATAGAATTGTTAATTTTTATTATATTAACTTGGCTGACCCATAAGCAATTAATATGTTTCTAATTATTTAATCTGACTTTTTTGTGTGAAAGTGTTTTGTAATTTTATTCATATAGTTTCTGGGTTTGTCTTGGCAAATAGACTCACAAATGTTTTATATTGTCTACATTTATTTTTAATGGAATTTCACTTTTTATCTCATGCTGCTGGTCTTTGTTGGTAATATATAGAAATGCCAATGATTTATGTGGGTTTATTTTATATCCTGCAACTTTGCTAACATTATTAATTATTTCAAGTAGTTTTTTAGATGATGCCTGGTTTCCTATTCTAATTTCTTCAATTTCTTTTTCTTCTCTTATTGCTAAAGTTAACATTTCTAGTATTATATTGAATGGGCATTCTTGCTTCACTTCTTATCTTATTGGAAAGGCTTCTAGTTTATCTCCATTACATAGAAAGCTTAATGATAGTTTTAGAATGAGAATGCTTATCATTTTAGGGGAAATTCAATTTATTCCTATGCTCTCTAATATTTTTAATAGGAATGAGTACTGTATTTTATCAAAAGCTTTTCTGCATCTATTGAGATAATCATATGACTTCTGTTGGTTTTGTTATTGATATGGTTAATTTGATTATTAATTTTCCTAACATCAAACCAGCCCTACATTCCTGATACAAATCTCACTTGATCACAGTGTATTATCCTAGTGATAAATTGCTATAATCTCTGTTAATATTTTATTTAAAATTTTGCATCAATATTCATTAGGGAAATTGGTTCATAATTTTCTTTCTTTGTTTTGGCTCTTCTTGGTTTAGATATCAACACCATATTGTTTTTATAATTTGTTGTTTGACCCATTCATTCTTTGCTTTTAGATTATTTAGTTTCCAATTAATTTTTAGTTTATTTTTTCTGTGGCCCTTTCTTATACATAATTTTTGCTGCATCATGATCTGAAAATGATGCATTTAATATTTCTGCCTTTTTGCATTTGATTGTGAGTTTTTTATGCCCTCATATATAGTTAATTTTTGTGTAGGTGCCATGTACTGCTGTGAAAAGGTATATTCCTTTGCATCTCCATTCAATAGTAGGGGTAGCACTTCTGATCTCAGACAAAGCAAAAGCAAAAAACTAGATTTAATTAAAAGAGCTAAGGAAGGAAACTACATTTTGCTAAGAAGGTTCAATGGACAATGAAGTATTATCAGTATTAGACACATATGCAACAAGTGTTATAACATTCAAGTTCTTAAAGAAGTCAAAATGAGAAAGAAGAAATAAACAGCTAAACTACACTAGTGGGAGACCTTAATCTGACCCTCTCAGATTTAGCTTAATCTAACCAGCAAAGAAACAAAAAAGAAGTAAAGGAAGTGAATACAATGTTAGAAAAGTTAGATATGATAAATTTGGCTACAATTTCCTTGGAGTTTTCATTTTGGTATCACTTTTAGAAGGTGATCGATCAGTAGATTCTTTTAATGATTAGTTTATCTTCTGCTTCTAGGATATCAGGACAATTTTTCTTGATAATTTTTTGAAAGGGGCTGCCCAGGCTCTTTTTGGTCACAGCTTTCAGATAGGCTAATAATTCTTAAATTATCTCTTCTGGATCTATTTTCTGGTTCAATTGTTTTTCCAGTAAGACATTTTACTTTTTCATTCTTTTGATTTTGCTTGATTCTTGATGTCTCATAAAGTTGTTAGCTTCCATGTGCCCAATTATAATTTTTAAGGGATTATTTTCAGTTAGCTTTTGCACCCTTTTTTCCCTTCGGACCAATTCTACTTTTTAAGGAATAGCTTTCTTCAGTCAATTTTTTTTTCCATTTGACCAATTGCATTTTTTTAAAAAAACTGTTTTCTTCAGTCCATTTTTGTCCTTCTTCTTCCAAGCTGTCAACTTTCTCTTGCTTCTTTTCCAAATTTTTCTTCTGTCTCTCATATTTGACTTTTAAACTACTTTTGAGCTCTTCCAAGAAGGCTTTTTGGCTTGGGACCACTTCATATTCCCCTTTAAGGGTTCCACATGTAGGCATTTTGACATCTGTTCTTATGTTTTGATCTTTCCTGTCACTATTTTCAAAGGCAAGGTTTTTTGGATGTGTTTTTTGCTCCTGTTCATTTTTTGCCTATTTTATGGCTTTTAAAATTAAGCTCTGCCTCTTGTTGCTAGATGTCATCATCTTTGCCTCCTCACTCTCTCTTATACCCCCTACCTTCATAATATCTCTTATATATGCCCCGTTCTCTCCTCTGACACTGCTGTCACCCTGCTGCATTACCTCACACCATTGCAATAGTATGAGCTTTCCCCATCTCAAGTCTCTTCCTAGTCTAGTCATTCCTCAAATCAGCTGTCAAATTGATCTTCCTAAAACCCAGACTTGACCCAGACTTGACCATATTAAGTCCTTATTTGATAAACTCCAGTGACTCACTATCGCCTCTAGGATCAAATATAAAATCTACTCTTTGACTTTTAAATCCCTTCATAACCTGACCTTTTCTCTATATTCTAGTCTTTTTTTATTCTCCTTCATATACTCTTTGCTATAGCTTCCTTGATGTTTCTTCCACATAATACTCCATTTCCAGACTCTGAGACTTTTCTCTGGCTGTCTCCCTTGCTGGGATTCTCATCCTCCTCATCTCTGTCTCCTGGCTCCTTCAAGGCTCAGCTAAAGTCTCACTATCTGTAAGTCTTTCCCGTCCCCCTTAATTCCGTGTCTACTCCCAATTTATCTTGTACATATCTTGTTAAGATATAATTGTTGGCATGTTGTCTCTCCATCATTCTGTGAACTCTTTGGGAGCAAGGGCTTTTTTGTGTGTCTGGCACAAAGTAGGTGCTTAATAAATGTTTATTAATTGACTATTTAGCTATTAAATCCTTAAATCCAAACTAGCCTTCTCTTTCTTCCTCACACAGATTCTCCATCTCCTCTTTCTATGCCTTTACATTGTTTATATTTCATTTTTGTCATATACATTTTCCTTGCTTTTGCCTCATAGAACTCCTCTTATCCTTTATGGCCCCACTCAAGCACTACTTTCTAAAGTATGAGCAGTTCTGGTTTGGTAGTTTGATGAAATCTATGGACTCTTTCTTAGAGTATCATTGTTAAATGCATAAAATAACATAAATAGTATTAAAAGGAACAGTTATTTAGACATTTAAAACTGTCTTGGAGAGGAAAGAGGTAAAGGAAGAAGGGGAAAAAATTGGGATACAAAGTTTTACAAAAATGAATGTTGAAAACTATCATCTTTATATATATTTGGAAAAATAAAATACTATAGAAATTTTTAAAATTAAATTTTAAAAAGATATTTTAAAACAGTTTATGGATCCCAGGCTAAGAATCTAGACAAAATTTTTCTTTATCCCTCAAAGTACTTTATATTTACTACTTTGTATTCATTTGCAATTATTCTCTTTGTATTTATTCTGTATATTCTTGTGTAGGATGAACACCCATCTCCTCTTTCTCTCAGTAGACGCACTCACCTTAATAGCAGGTTACATGGTTCCCGTGGGATGGTCACAGCTACAACTAATTCATATCCTCTCTCTGTCTCTCTCTCCCTCCCTCCCTCCGTTCTCCTCCAACCTCTCCCTTTTCTCTCTCTCTCTCTCTCTCTCTCTCTCTCTCTCTCTCTCTCTTTTTCTCTCTCTCTCTCTTCTCTCTTCTCTCTCTCTCCTTTCTCTCTCTCTCTTTCTTTCTCCTCTCTCTCTCCTTTCTCTCTCTTTCTTTTTCCTCTCTCTCTCCTTTCTCTCTTTCTTTCTCCTCTCTCTCTCTCCCTTCTTCTTTCTCTCTCTGTCTCTCCTTCTCTCTCTCTCTGTTTCTCCTTCTCTCTCTCTCTTCTTTTCTCTATGTCTCTCCTTCTCTCTCTGTCTCTCTCTCTTTGTCTTATCTCTGTTTCTCTCTCCTTCTATCTCTTTCCCTCTCACTCTGTCTCTCTCTCTCTGTGTATGTGTCTCGTGTCTCTATATCTCTCTCTTTCTCTTTCTGTATCTATGTCTATGTCTGTATTTGTCTCTCTGTCTCTGTCTATCTCTTTCTCCTAAGAGTAATCCTGGCAGATGGCTATTCTCCTACTACCTTTTCATTTCTGAGCTCTCACCAGTGTGCTTCCCTTTTAATAAATTGGCCAGCTTATTCCATTAACTTTTTTCCCCATTAACTTTTAATCAAAATATTTGCTAAGCAGAAGACAAAGTAAGAATAATTACAACATTCCAGCCATAAGCCTGGGGGTCATTCTTTTTCTTTTTTTAATTATGAGCTTAAATACCAAATATATATATATTTCCAATTACACAGTAAGAGTCAGAAAGAAATCTATATGAATTCATGATTCCATTTTATATCACATACCTTACTTTTTAAAAATATATAATTCTACACATTATTTTCAAAATTGTCCTACTCCTCTATGCTTCCTTTTGAACTTCCTTTTAGTTCTCTTCTACTGCATCTTTAAAAAATGTTTAAATGTCCCTCTTTATTTCTGACATCATCATTGTTAACATTCCTTGTCAGGCCAAATGCTACTGCCCAATTAAAAACAGATTTAAAAGAAAGAAAAAAAAAACCCTTGTGACGAATATACAAAGTCAAGCAATGGCCATGTCCAAAAAATATGTCTCTTTCTATACCTTGTGTCCATCAACTTTTCTATCAGGATGTAAGTAATATGCTTCATTGCATATTCTCTGATTTGATTGATCATTGCAATGATCAGGGTTCTTAACTCCTTTAAAGCTGTTTTTTTCTTTCAAATGTTTATAAATCATTCTTCTGGTTCTATCATTTCTATCTAAGCTCATATTACTAATGGTTCTCTGAAATTGTCTCTTTCATTGTTTTTATGGCCTAATAATATTCCATTATATTTATATGCCACAATTTGTTCAGCCAATTCCCAGTTGCCTGAAACAATCTAAAGCATCTCCTCAGATTCCAATTCTTTTATTTTCTCCTCTTTCCTCACTTTTTAATCTTCTCTTTAAGATCAGAAGTTTGTTTTGCTCACTGCTATTGGCTTCCCTGGTATTATTCCCTCTGTTGGCACCCTCTCCACATGCTCATTTGTTTTCCTGCTAATTTTGATGTGTTTCTACACCAACTTGTATGTGTGTATGTATGGGTGTATGTATGTGTATATTCAATCCTCTTTTGTTTATTTCAGAAAAAATGAGGTTCAACAAATGCCTGTTCCTTAGTTTCCATATTCTTCTCACACTCCCCACTTGTGAGAGATAATAAATTCTACTGTCTCCTTCCTCTTTTCTATATTAATGTATTCTTTCTTTCTCTTTTCCCTCTTAAAACTTTCAGAACAGAGCTAATTTACACAGCCTCTTCCAGGACCTCTGTTTTTCTTGCTTAACTCCTTCAATATCCTTTAAATATATTAAGACTATAAACTTCTTGAGGGCAAGGATTGTCCTTTGCCTCTTTTTGTATCCCCAGCACTTAACACAATGCCTGGCACATAGTAGGTGCTTAATAAATGTTTATTAAATAAATTGAATGAAAGGAACACAATTTAAATCTCCCATTAAAATGTTAACATATATCATCCTATATCTCCTTTCAGTGATTCAAATAAATTTACCTTCCTAAGTTTCTCTTGACTTGTGTTTGTATTTCAAAATTCCTGCTCAGCTCTGGTCTTTTCATCCTAACTGTTTGAAATTCCCCTATTTCATTTAAAAGTCCATTTTCCCTCTCTAGGATTGCACTCAACTTTATAGTTAACTTTACAGGGTGAATTATTCTGGATTATAAGCCTATATCTATTGCCTTTTGTGATATTATGTTCTAAAATCTTCTCTCATTTATCATAGGAAGTATCAGCTTTTATGTAATCATATTGTGGACTTATGGTATGTGAACCGTTTCGTTTTGGATACTTGCAGTAATTTTTCTTAGAGATGGAAGCTATGAATTTTAACTTTGATGTTTCTGGGACTTTTCCTCCTTTTAGGAGATGATTTGTAGATTATATATATATATTTTAACTCTAGCAAGCCCAGTGGATAGAGCACTGGGTCTGGTATGAAGAAGACCTGAATTCAAATCCAGCCTCAGATATTGACTAGTTAGTGACTCAGGCAAGTCATTTATTCTTTGTCTCAGTTACCCCAACTGAAAAATGGGGGTGATAATAATAGCACTTGCTCCAGGTTGCTGTGAGGATCAAATTAAATAATATTTGTGCAGCACTTAGCATAGTGTTTGATCATAGTAAGTATCTAATAAATGCTTATTCCCTTCTCTCTGGGCCTTCATTATCCTTGGAGTAATGCTGTGAAAACTGGTCACTGCCTTCTCCTGCAACTTCAGATTTCCAAGATTTTTATCCATGGATTTTCTAAAAACCTTGGAGCTTTCCCTAGCTGCTGCTTGGAAGCTACTCTTTGCTACCCTTGTTTGGGGTTTTTGTTGTTGTTGTTGTTTGTTTGTTTGTTTGTTTTTGTTAACCTCCTTTTCTCTTGCCCTCAGGTTTCTGGTTAACCTCATGTACAGTTCTGAGATCGGAGTCACTTATTGAAGCTTCTCATTAGAGTCATTGCTTAATCCAGTGTGAATTTCTGGAGTAAATATGTAGAAACTGGGTTGTGGTTATCTTTTTCCCATTAAGATAAACAATCTTGGTCAGAAGCCTAGAGAACACTTTCCCATCAATATATGCAGTTTCCATGGGAAAAAATGAATGTAAACTAAAAATATCCTTATAGTGGGTATGTGAAGGACATGTATAGGCAATACATATGCCCAGCACAATTCCCAATTCTGGCACTATAGGCCATAATATTACTTCTTTTCCTCAGGCATAGTCCACAAAGAAGTTCCTTGATATATGATTTTTTCTGTTAAGCTCCACTTCTTCCTAGACTATTTTGTTCCACTGTAGGATGAGACCCACTTCTCTTTGTTGCCAAGATACTAACAGGTTCTTTCAGGAAGAGAAGAAACTCTTAGACTGGGATTTACAAAGTTTTTCTAATTCTGATTCCTTCCCTGAGAACCGAGGGGTTTCTAAGACCTAAGAAGTAGGCTGCAATGCAAAGAAAGGTAGAAAAGACTTTTTCTGACTAATCACCTCTGAGGTCTTTCTGTAGATCAATTCACTAATCCATTGCAGGGTCTCTTAGGTGAGAGACCTGATTTTTAACTTGTGATGATAAACAAAATCTTCATTTCCCTCAGGCAAGCCATGATCAGGCAAGGTAATCACAAAACAATTCTGAACTTCATAGCTTCCCAGTTATCAACTCTGAAGTACTCCTGTTGATCACATGTAAATTAGATTTTAGGAAACAAGACTCTCAGCAGTCTTTACCCTAAGTGCTTTATCTTTGCAATCTGATTTTTTTATATTTCTCAAAAACATATCACACTTTTGTTGTTTGTGCCCCTTTCAATGAGCAAAGCTAGCAAAATATGAAAGAATCTTTCCCTTATATCTATATTTATACTTATTTCACCTGTTAAAATGTAAATTCTTTAAAAGTTGGGATTGCTTCACTCTTTGTATTTGTATTCTCAATGGCTGGCACATATTATCTACTCAATAAAAGCTGATTGATTGATTTTAGATTCCAAACAATAGTGTTTATACTTTTTAAGGAGTAATTGAAGTTTCTTGAATGGGAAGTTACTTGGTTAGTCCTACATTTTAAGAAAATCAATTTGGCACCTACGAATGGATTGAAGAGACTGAGTGCAGGAAGACTAATTAGGAGGCTAAAGTAATGTCCAGGTGATGAGAACTGAATGAGGATGGTTGTTGTATGAGTAGAAAGAAGGGAGGTAGTTCAGGAAATACTGAAGGGATAAATTTGATGGAATTGATAAGATTTGGTAATTGATTAGTTATGAGGATGAGTGAAAATGACAAATCAACAACTCCTGAATTGTATACTTAGATGATTGAAAGAATGGTGGTTCTCTTAGCAGAAATAGGAAAATTAAGAGAAGGTCCAAGATAGATGACAATGAATTTTATTTTGGAGTTGTTGAATTTGAAATATCTATGAGACATCCAGGTGAAGATGCAAGGATGGAACCCAGCAGAGAAACAAAGGACAGATATGTAGATTTGGGAATCATATACATAAAGATCCTAATTAATTCCATGGAAGATCTCACTGAGAAAGATAAAGACAGAGAGAGACAGAAATGCAGAGATCCACAGAGAGATAGAGAGACAAAAAGAGAGAGAGAGAGACAGAGAAAGAGAAAAAGAGAGAGAGAGAGACAGAGACAGAGACAGAGACAGAGAGAGACAGACAGACAGAATACAAGGAAAAAAAAGGAGAAAATCCAAATTCTAGGGTATATCCCATTGGGAGTTGAGATGCAGGAAATGAATAATGATCTTATAAAGGAGACTAAAACAGTTTGGTCCAACAAGTAGGAAGAAAATCATGATAGAGAAATGTCACAAAAATCCAGGGAGAAAAGAGTCTCTAGAAGTAGGGAGAATAAGTGGGAAGGCTGAAGATTGAGAAAATGCCATTGGATTTAACAATAAACCATTGGTAACCATAGAGAGAGCAGGTTCGATCAAGTGATGGGAAATAAGCCAAATTGCAAAGGGTTGAAGAGTGAGTGGGAGGTGAGAAAGCAGTGCCTATGAGTGTATACAACTTTTTTTTTTGAGGAATCTGGGTGTGAAAGAGAGAAGACATGTAGGATGATAGCTTGAGGGTCAAGTGAACGGGTATATTTAAGGATGGGTGAGATCTGGATGTTTGAAGGCAGTAGAGAAGAAGTCAGCAGGCAAGAAAAAGCTATAAATTAGAAAGAGGGGATGATTGAAGGATCAAGCTTCTTGAGGCAATGGGATTAAGAGGACTTGTCATTTTCAAGAAGGGCTATCTCATTTTCCAAGACCAGAACAGAAGAGGACATTGTGGAAGATGACATTGAAGTGATTCAAAGTGTGGAAATGAGAAAGAGTCATCACTTGAGATGATTGGTCTAAGTTTTTTCAATGAAGCATGAAGTAAGATTTTTCTGAGGGGATGATGTAGGTGGTTTGAGAAGAGAAGATTTGGAACAGTCACTGTGGGGACTTCAGTTATTAGGAAAGAAAGAGCAAAAGGATGGGCATGTGGCGGTGAGGGACCTAGATGAAATTGAATAAAATAATAAATTTATAGTGATTCCCAGGTCACAGAGTTGTCATTCAGAAGGTCTTGAGCTGGAGAAGATGGTTAAAGTGCTCCAAGAAGAAGATTTAGAAAAAATTAAGTAGCCATAAAATAATGGGCAAGAGATTCAAGGGTTAATTTTAGTATGAAGTTGAATTGTTGTTGAAACAGATAAGATTAAAGGGAAGGAAGAGAGATTGCCCAGATCAGAGGAGTAGGCTTGAGAGAGCAGAGAAGAAAGGTAATGTCATTAGACAATCCTATGGGGGCAGAGAATAGATTAGGAAGAATGAGGCATGGGAGAGCCAGTCTCATCACAAGAGGTGATAAGAAGATGGAGAAACTTAAGAATTATGGATTGTAGAAGTTGGCTGAACACTTGGTAACAATGAAATTGAGTATGATCAAAACTATGGGTTAGGTACTGTTATCAAAAAGATGGTAGAATGACTTGGGACTCAGAGCATATAGGCACTTGAATCTGAAAAGGGTAATAAATCTGGATGGAATGAACAAAAAGGAAGAGGAGTAGAAAAGGAGGAGGAGAGAGAGAAGAAGAAAGAAGGAGGAGGAGGAGGAGGAAGAGCAGGAGGAGGAGGAGAGAAAAAGAAGAAAATTATGATGAAGTTTCCAAGTAAAAGTGATGGGAAGGAGCAGTAAGAAAGCAATAAATATGTATACATCAGAACTATTTTGTCATGGGGCATGAGAAAAGGTACATACGGTACTGGTGGATGGCCAGGGATGCACTATCTCTTGGGAAGAGTCATTTTATGTGACTTCAAGGAGATGGAAGGAGCCTAAAGGAAGAACTCTAATGGAGGGTCATTTGTTAAAAAATAAAATGAAGGTTCCAATGGAAGGGAAAAGTAGAGTTGCAAGAGGACTTAGAAGGGTTAAGGCTGAAAAGGAAAGGGAAGAGTAGGGAAGCTGTAGGAGGGTGTGGACTGGGTAGGTGACTATTTGCCTTCTCTGCCCCAGGGAAAGATGAGTGGCTTAAGATCTCCCTAGACCAGGAGGTCTAGAGTAGATGTCTCCAAACTTTTGGTCCCACAACTCTATGAGTTTAAAAAAAAAAAAAAAGTTGATCTTCAACAAGTACACATATTTAATTTTCTTCATTCTTCTATTTATTTATGAATTATATGCAAATACTATTATGTGAGTTACTTGGTCCAATGCAAAATAAAAATAAAAAAAAGGAGGAGGGCAGAGGTACTTTGGGCTTACTCTTTAGGGTTCAAGTGCTTACTCACCAGTCTGCCCTAACAGAGAGTCCATCCTCCAAATATTGCTTGCCACAGCCACAAGATCTGAAGGTAGAAGGTGGATTTGCTTGGGGTGGGGGGGGAGAATGCATGAGAATTTTCCCAACAGTACCTATGCAGTTGCCGTTGCGAGTATACAGGCCATGATTAATAGGCTGTATAACTGCTTTTAGTAATTGATATCAGGGACAGGTGATTGGAGGTATTGGACATGATTGGCTATTTGAGGAGTGTGGGATTCAATACCTCTCTTGGATTAATGCCAGGACCCCCGGGGTGCCATACCAGAAATCCTCCAGGAGCTCTCTTCTTCAATTCAGAAATGACTTGCTGCTTCTGGTAAATAGGATGGCAGTTGAAAAGGTGGCAAAATACTTGCCCTGGCAAGGCTCTAGAGAGATGTTTAGATAGAATAAGACTAGATCTGGAGTTGACAGCAGCATATAGACCAGTTTGACTAGAATCATCTACTCTGAAAGAAATATTTCAATGATTTTTGTTGCTACATTGAATATCCTATATGACAGTTTAAAAAAAAAACACCTTTGATAGATAGATATCTCCAGTAATAAATAACAGAATGCAAAAGAAAGGTTCCTTGTTGTTCTATCATGACATTTTACTCCTTTGCCATTCTAACCTACAAACATATTCATTAAAATGGGTGGGAGGGTGGTGAGAAGGGGAGCTTAGCTGATGAGTGGTTTAGATCTGTTTTGAGTGATGAAGGACACTTTCTTCCGCTGCTTCCCTCCCTACCCCCCCCCCCCATTTTGACAACTTTGATAACTCAGCTCCTATGGGCCAAACCATCTTCTGCTTGGAAGGGGGTAGGGAACAGAACTTTCCTGGGATGGTTGGCATTTCAGTTATCACCCAAGGCCAGAAAGACTGGTAGGAGGGAAACACAGGTGAAAATCGTCTTCGTTTCTGAATCAAAAGGAACTAAATCAGCTTGTTGGTTTAATGCAGATTGCTGCTCAGTCAGTATGGTTGGGAAAGAGAGGGGGGAGGAAGCAAAATGAGATGCAAGTGAAGGCAAATTCTGCATGTTGGAAAATTGAGTTCCATGATGTTTATTGCAAACTGTAATTTAGCATCTCAATTTAGGTGCTCTCTAGGATTAATTCTATATATGTAGGGGTGTAGTGTGTGTGTGTGTGAGACAGAGAGAGAGAGAGAGAGAGAGAGAGAGAGAGGAGGGGGTGGGGATGGCTGTGTATGATTTTCTCCTTTGGCACTTTTTCCTGGCATTTTCTGAAGGTCACAGAACAGCGACAGGGACAGAAACTATATCTGCCTCCATTGATGCCAGTCACACATTCATTCATCAAATACCAACTGAAGGTCTGGGGGGTGGGGAGGGGGGCACAAAAATGAATAATCCAGAATTCGCCTGAAAGTAGCTTGTGATTTAGTGGGGGAGGGGGTAATGGGAGGTGGGCTCTTGAGACAAGGGCATCATTTTAATAGGTTCTGTAGCATCCCCATCTGGCTGGGACTTCTATTCTTAGTGAGAAGTCCTAGATGGTGATGATGGTCACCCTAGAAAGTGATGGGTGAATGTATTTAATCTGACCATAGAGTGAACAAAAAATCCCAAACTCAGCCCTAACAAGCCTTTTGGGTGTTGCTTGGCAGGAGGCCCAGAGAGGCTGAGGGACCTGCCCTTAATCTCACAGCAAGGCTTAATTCCCGCCCCCGCCCCCCACCATTCCCTGGCCTAAACCGAGGCAAACATCACTTTTTTTTTTTTTTTTGCTTTGGGGGATCCCTTGGCAGAGGACAATTGGAGCACAATCTGTTAAGAGAGAAAGTGGCTTGTTTCTCTCTCTTCAGGACTTGGAGAAGTTAAAAGGGCCCATAACTGCAGGAAGAATGTGTATTCCCTATACTTTATTGTTGTTGTTTATCGTTGTTCACCCTTTATTCTTGAAGACCAATGACATCAGCACTGGGGGATAAAGCCAGGGTTCATGCTACTGCTAGCTAAAGCTCTGGGCATGCGTTTTCCTGGGGAGGCTCTGGCAAGGACCAGATTTGTTGAGAGAAAAATAATTTCCTGGTTTACTCATCTGTTCTCTGCTCCCTCCGACCTTTCTCTAGCTCCTTGTTACGGGGTGTCAGCAAGATCTGGCCTCCCCGTTTTGGGGGAACTTGCCCCAGATATCCGCCTCAGCATTGTTGTTCCTCATCTCTGCCTACTTCTGCTCCTCTTCCCCTTTCCAGAGCTGGGAGGACAAAGTACCAATTAGTTCATTTGCCAGTTTAATTAGGTAGGAAGGTAAGGAAATTATATTCCTTTACTCCAGAGCTTCCCCGCCGGGCCAAGAATAGGGGTGAGGGGGTGGGGAAGCCAGTCAGCTCTGAGTCATGGGTGCTCTGTTCTTGCCCCTCACTCCTTGGCTTTCATGCCACTGGGTCCCAAGCCCAAGGACTGAGGCAGGGTAAGGACTATTAAGATTCCAGGATTCCTTGGACCCAGCATGCAAACTCTGGGTCTCTGAGAACTGGAACACAATGGGAAAGAAGAGTAATTAAATTTCTCCTCCTTCCTCCCCTTCCTCAACCCTGCAATCTTGGCTGCTTCTGCTTGTTTCTCCCTCCCTTTCTCTGTTTTGTTCTATCTAAGATTCCCTGATTTCTTATCTCTGACTCACTCTGGGTCCCGTGTTGCGTCTTTTTCCCTCCAAACCCGGGCCCGCTAAGTCTCTGTCGCACTGACCTGACTCTGTGCCCCTGGTGGTTTCCTCCACGTTCCCTCTCTGTCTTGGTTCTAGATAAGCCCCTTGGGGGGCCAGGAGGCCTGGCTGTGATCCTGGGGAGCTTGGTGTCTCTGGCAGCTGCTGTGGCCCTCTTCCTGTTCTACCGACTCCAGCCCAAGAGTCAGCCCGACATGGACAGCGACCTGTGAGTTCTGGGCCCCCACCCCAAAGCAGGCACCCTCCACCCCTGTCCCTCCCACCTTCCCCTTGGCCTGGGCAGGAGCCTCCTTAACAGCTTCCACCAGAATTCTGGAGAGTAATAATAGCTGAGGCTTGCAGGACTAAAACTTTCAGTGTGTTGATTTAGAATAACTTGACATGGTAGATGTCACTGCCCCCATTTCACAGGTGAGGAAGCTGAGTTCTAGAAAGATTTCCCTGGAGGAGAATCTTCCACCTCAGTTCCCCAGACTCACCTTCTTTGCTCCTCTCTGTGGCCACTAGTGTCCCTGTTCCCCTGGGCCTGCACCCTGTTCACTCCTCATGCACCGTCCCTCTCCCTGTTCCTGGAAGCTCTGAAGGAGCAGGGATGGGCTTTGCCCAAATAGGAGGAAACCCCAGGGTCCCGTCAGTGCAAGCGCAGGTTGGCAGGTCGCCCTGCAGTCAGCGGAGGAAGACAGGTAGCAGACAGGTACAGCTGGGATGGCTACCACTGTATTTTCACCCCCACAGATCAGACCCGCCCACTTCCCACAAGGCTTCGCCACTTCCCAACCGGAGCGAAGAAACGAAGAACCACGTGTCAACAAAAGATATCCAGGTGTGTTTTCTGGAAGGAAGGTGAGAGGCGGGAGTGGTAGCCTCGGTCCTAAGGCTGATGGGATTGGAGAAGGCACCTTCGGCGTAGCCCCTTGGGTACCGGTGAGGGTTATGCTAGGGATGTTCCTGGGAAGGTAGTCCCCTTGGCAGAATGCTGGCTCAAGACAGTAAGTCGCCAGGGATCACTGCTGCTCCGTGCATCACTCCCACCTTCCCCCTCCACAGGAAAAATGCAGATTGTAAAGGTCTCAGGAGCCTGTCGGGGGATGGGGGAAGGATGTCCGCCATCTCCTCCACATACACTCAACCTCATCCCATTCCCCCCTTTCCCTCCAAATTCTCCACCTAGATCATGTAGATCAGCCAGAAATGGGACAGAAACTCCCCCTACAGATGCCCTATTATGACCTGGCTGGTTCTGATACCTTGATTTTCTCCTAAGAACTGGTAAGGAGAGGCAGGTCCTAAAGAAAGCCCTCACCCACCCATCCAGAACCTACAGGGCTATTCTCCTCTTTGAAGCTGGTCTCTGTCCAGCTTTCTAGATCTCTCAAGGCAAGAAATGAAAATAATTGGGGGTTAGGGTCAGAGAAGACTCAAAGGATAAGAAAGGGAAGGGGTGAGAGTGTCATGAAGCAGGTTGGGAGGAAATATGCCTGTCTCTTCCTGTAGGTAAATATGTGTTTTATCATATTTCTCCAGTGATTCCTAACCTTTTTTTTTTTTTTCCTGTCAACCTCTTTGGAGTTTGATGAACCTTGCAGGACCCTTCTCAGAATAATAATGACCTGTTACTTATTTTCATAATTGAAAGAAGTGCTAAATTTCAGTTAGAGGTTAGTGAAAATAAAGATGTCATTTTTCCTCCATCCACATTCAGTGACTCCCTGAAATCTATCCAAAGACCCAGGTTAAGGACCCTCTGTCTAGAGTGTTTGTGTTATTCACAGATTTTGAGTGAGAGCACTCCCCTGAGGATACCTTGCTAGTTGAGGATCTTAGGTAGGTAACATGAATCTTATTGTCAACATCAGTTAAGAACACTGGGTCAAGTACCAACTTTGCTACTGACCAGCTTTGTGTTCTTAAACAAGACATTTCCTTTCTAGATTGAGATTCTTTTTTATAAAATGAAAGTCGGGGCAGCCAGGTGATACAATGGCAACAGTACTGGAATCAGGAGGACCTGAGTTTGAATGTGACCTTAGACCCTTAACACTTACTAGTTTTGGGACTTAACCCTGATTGCCTCACCCAAAAAGATTCAGACAGACAGACAGACAGAGACAGAGATACAGGCACTCAGAGACAGAGAGAAACAGGGAGAGACAAAGAGAGAGAAGAGAAAGACAGAGAGAAAGAGAGAGAAGAGAGAGACAGAGAGAGAGACAGTGAGAGACAGACAGAGCCAGAAAGAGACAGAGACAGAGTGTGTGTTAGGCTAGATAAATCAATCAGTTCACAAGTATTTATTAAACACTTACTAAAAATGAAACGGTTCCTGCCCTTAAGATATTTGCAGTCTGGGGGAACTATTAGGTGCAGTGGATAAGAGTACCTGCTGGAGAATCGGGAGGTAATCCTCAGACACTAAACACTTACTAGCTGTGTGATCCTGAGCCAGTCCTTTAACATCAATTGTCTTGCAAAAAAAAAAAAAAAGTTTGCAGTTTATTAAAGGAGGACCCAATATATACATTTGTAAATATGCACTGTATGTAGTGGAAGAGATTTGGAACCACTTTACCTCTCTTAGAACAGGACAGAAGGTTTTCCAATGGGAGAAGCTGGTAAAGGCAAGCTGGGAGAAAGGCTGATGCCCTTTTTAAGGGTTCTTCAGGCCTGAGGGAAGAGAAAACCCTCCAAACTACAGCAACCCATCTGAGTCACATCTAAATGTTCCTCCAGGAAAAAAACAATTTCCAAGTTCTGTAGACTCAGAAAATGTGAGCTTTTTTGTCTTGTTTGTGTAACTGGTGTCAGACACATCATAGGAAGGATCTAAATCCACATCAAGAAATTTCTCATTCCCCTTGGCTTATAGTTTCCTCCCCAGAAAGTTTGGAGTAAATGTGTATCTGGAGCCCCATTCCCAGGCAATTGCAGAGGAAAGTTGTATTAATATTAACAATAACAATAACAACAAAAGAGAACAAAATCAAGATCCTCAAAGGAGAGACTCTTAAGCCCATGGATGCATGTAAATGTCCAATCAGGTATAGTCTCTTATGTGAGAACAACAATGGTAAAGATCCATCCTCTTGAGTTCAGCCTTCAATGCCCTTAGCTTGCACCAGGGATGTGGCAGGGACCAATTATAGGACCTTCACTCCTGCCTTCCCTGAAAACCTGCGTGTATGGGAGAGAGCCATGAGGAACATCCTGGAGCAGGAGGAAGCCCCCCCTCCTCATGGCAGCAAAAGGCCAAAGCTCCTGGCTCCTCTTCCTCACTAGAAGCACTAAGAGTTTTTTTTTGATTTCTTTGTTCAGACTAGCACACCCACCTATTATTCTCATTCAATATTCGCCCCAAGCTCTGAGGTGGGATGGGTGGGTGGGGAGGAGAAAAAGAGATCTGCTAGAAAAGGTAGGGTGCTGGGTCTGGAATATGGAAGACCTGAGTTCAAATTCAGCCTCAGACACTTACTAGCTATCACCTCGTTCTGCCTCAGTTTCCTCAACTGTAAAAGGGAAATAATAATAGCACCTCCCTCCCAGGGTTGTTTTAAGGATCTAATGAAATAGTTATATAAAGTTTAGCACAGCGCCTGGAGTATAGTAAGCATTACATAAATATTAAGCTATTAGTATTTCCCATTGCTACCCAGTAAAGTAAAAACCCAACCATTTGCTTTGGCTAAGGGAAGAGAGGAGAAAGCACCTGCTCCCTATAGCCCCAGAGGGCTAGGTCTGGGGATGGCAGCTTCTGTGAATTAGTTTCCCTCCCTTCCTCCCCCAGTCCACATAGGGTATTATACCTTTACCTAAGATGCTCTTAAAAACCTTTTTTTTCCTCTTTTCCACCTCTGAAATCTCTAGAGATAACTTGGGATTTACTGACTAGATTTCTTAAGGACCAGGCCTTAAACCAAAACCAATCTGATCCTAACTGGCCACCCACAGATCCTAGGCCAAACTCTTTTGATCATTATTTGAGTCCTGATTGACTCATTGAATGTAAATAGAAATCATTTCTGATTTGACCAGAAATCCTGAGTGACTTCCCCTCCCAGATTCATGCATTGATTTACTTAGATTTTTTTTGTTTTTTTGGGGGGGGGGACTAGGTGAAAGAGGAGATTCTTTGCCTCAACTGCTACCTAACTTTAATCACCAATGGGTGCAACCTGAGTCAAACTGAGACTTTTGAAGACCTTAGCTTAAAAAGCCCAAGTCTCTCATTTCACCCAGGGCCATCTCCAGCTGTCTGGATCCTTATCTTACCACTGGACCATTGGGAAGGGTTTGCACAGCCTCCCTCCTTTAAATCCAATTCATTTGCAAACAACAAGGAGACCTCAGACTATTTCTGGAGTATGGGGCTGTTTTTAGGAATAGGTGAAAACCTCCAGAAGCATTGACTCTGTTGTTGGAAACTCGGAGAAGCCTTTGGTAGAGCCTTCAGCCCTGCCTCCAGCCTGGGCCTGAGCCAGGTGAGAGGGGCCCCTAATCGCTCTCCTCCCTCCTTACCATCTTCCTGCATGCACTGTGCCCTCATCCCCCACCTCCCAACACTTGAGCCAACTGGCTTCTGGCAGTCCAGCCATGGCCCCGCTCCCAAGAGGCCGAGCTGGCCCAGCCCCACTTGAATGACTGCCATCCTTGCCCATCTCCCTCTCTTTTCAATAAATACCAGGATGTGTGGGTGGCACCCATCCGATGCCAGCATGGAGACCCCAGCCAAGCTGCCTGGGCCCAGAGATAATGTATCCTCTCCTGGCAATAGTAAGCGAGATAGGTTTTCGGGCCCCTGATAATGGCACATCTGTCCATCTCTGCCCCAAGATGCCAACTTTTACATAGCCTGAGATGCCAGGGAATCTTTACCTCGAACTCCCTGAATGAGCTCATAATCCATCTCTGCCTCAGGGGAAGCAATCCCACCAACTATTCTCCTATCCTAGTAACTTGGAAATGAGTTTGAATCATCTTTGCCTGAGATGCCTGTACCATACTCCTCATTAAGAAGCTTTGTTCTGTTCCCTGATCTCTCCACAGCTAGCCAGCTCTCCAGGATCCTAGGTATAGGGGAGACCTTTAGGTGACTTACTCATTTTTTACAGATGAGAGCCTGAGAAGCACACAGGGATAACTTTCCCGGGTCACACAGATTGTATCTGAGGCAGAATCTGAACCCCAGGTTTCCTGACTTCAAGTCCAGTGCCCTGTCTACTATGCCACAGTCTTATAATAAATATTAGCTGTCTAGATTGTGCTGCCCCTGTCCTGCGTGTAAGCCACCCTGTTTCTCCATCCATGCTGGGATTAACAGCTAGCCCATACAGAAGGAAGCTAGAACCTCTTTCTTGATTCAAGGCTTTAACTTACTTTTAAAAAAGCATATTTAATTTTTCTGAATAAATGCAAAAATGCTTTTCAATACAAATCCTTATGTTCCAAATTTTTCTTCCTTTATCACCTCCTCCCCTTTTTGTAAAACAGAAAATGATTCAGTAGAGGTTAAACATGTGCAATTCTTCTAAACATATTTCCATATCATGTTGCATAAGAAAAATCAGATCAAAAGTTTAAAAAATACACAAGAAAGAAAAAAAATAACAGCAAACAAACAACAACAAAAAAGTGATAATACTATACTTTGATCCACATTCAGTCTCCACAGTCCTCACCCTGGATGGGGATGGCTCTTTCCATCTACAAGTCTATTGGACTTGCCCTGAATCACCTCATTGTTGAAAAGAGCCAAGTCCATTACAATTATCATCACATAATCTTGTTATTGCTGTACACAATATTCTCTTGGTTCTACTCACTTCACTCATACAAGTTTTTCCAGACTTTTCTGAAACCATCCTACTCATCATTTCTCAGAGAACAATAATATTCCATTACATTCATATACCATAACTTCTTCAGCCATTCCCCAACTGAAGGGCATCTAGTCATTTTCCATTTTCAAAGCCAGTTGGCTACATTGCTTCTCTCTCTTTTTTAATTTTTAAAAATACTTTTTAAAGCTTTTTATTTTCAAAACATATGCATGGATACTTTTTCAACATTGACCCTTGCATAGCCCTGTGTTTCAGATTTCCCCTCCTTCTCCCCATCCCCTCCCCTAGATGGCAAGCAGTCCAACATATGTTATACATGGGCTTTAACTTATTTTTGACAAGTAGATGAAAGGACCCAAAAAGGATCCAAAGATCAGAAATGAGTTAACAATTCACAGCAGCCTCACCCAAGCTTAGTCGATATTGTCCTTCATCCCCTAACCAGCTTTTTTGTTGTTGAGGCATTTCAATTACATATGGTTCTTGTAACCTCATTTGGGGTTTTCTTGACAAAGATGCCATTTTCTTTTCCAGTCCATTTTACAAATGAGGAAACTGAGGCAAACAGGTTTAAGTGATTTGCCTAAAATCACACAGCTAATGTCTGAGAATAATGAAACTGAGACCCAAAGTGAAGAAATGGATTGCTCCTAATCACCCTCAAGTGAGTCACTGTGCTAATAATTAAGTTAGAGAACCAAGAACTCTGCCTCCATTATCCCTTTTTCTAACTGGATTAGTCATATAGCTGGGTGATGGAAGGCATGGATGGCCATGTCCCCCAAGGAAGCAAAGATCATCACATAAAGTCGTAGTAGTAAACTGGGGTCTACCATGTTGCAGGCACTGTGCTATGTGCTTTACAAATATTATCTCATTTGATCTTCTCAACAACTCAGGGAAGTAGGCTCTGCCTACTTTTACAGTTGAGGAAACTGAGGCAAATAAAAGTTAATGGCTCGCCTAAGTTCACATGACTAATAATGAACTTAGGTCTATCTTGACTCTAAACCTAGCACTCCTTCCACTGAGCCATCTAACTGGGTATATATACACATGCTGATACTTATGATCAATCAGAACTCAATAATTTTGTTTGGAGAAGACCTGACTCCATGTTTAAGTGAATTTCAGTGGGTCCATCTTTCCCAAGTAAATTGAGGTATGGTTCAGGGCAGGGATGTCAAACTCAAATCAAAATTGGGGGATCAGAAAATAGAACATAAGATCCCTGTGGGCTGCATATTGATTTTTTAAAATTCACATTTTGTACATTTTAAAAATTAATATATCAATACATTAAAATCGGATAAGAACTACAGTTTAATCTTGTTTAGGCTGTGCTCTGTAGGGCTGTGGGTCTACATGTTTCATACCTCTGGTCCTGAAGATCTAGCATTTGAGAACCTGGATCCAAAGTCAGTAAAATACTTACTAGTATTTTTCGGCTCTAAATCTATGAGTTGGTGAAGACTATAGTTCTTTGTAAGGAGGATGTGTTTGAATATGGCATGTTTATCAAACAAACAGGGCAATTACCTTTTTAGCTCTAAAAATATAATATTCATTTTTAAAAATAACTACATAAATTCATAATTTCACATACAATCCTCTTCATTGTTCTTTATATAATTGGAATGCTTGTGTTTGCTGATGATTGCTAAAGTTGTAATAAAAAAGAAAACTGATTTTACAAAGAGAAAAAAAAAAAGATGGTGAGAGAAGTAAATTGTAGTGTGGATCTGGGAGGCAATGATGATGAGTAAAAAGGAAAGGTTGGGATCTAGAAAAGGTTCTAGAATGTCTGAATTGGACCAGCTCTATGCCCTCTTTTTATGGATGAGGAGATTGGGGTCCCAAGAGAAGTGACTAGCTCAAGGTCACACGGTATTATTGACCGAGGCAAATTAGAACCCCGGCCTTGGGATTCCCACGTTAGGACTTTTTCACCTGCAGAGCAGGTTGGTGGGAAAATAAGAAACAGAACTGACATCCCCCAACTCCCCATCCGGGCTGTCTTGGGAAGGGGAGTGGGAAAGGAGGCACCGAATGTTGTCGAAAGAAATGTAATTCCTTTTGGTTTACAGAGCAATTACCCGGGCTGGGAGCTGATGATTTATCCGCAGCACTTGGGCTTGTTGGCAGCGCAGCTTGTATACAAGACGTTTTATTGATGTTGTCATCAATTCTCTTTCCCAACAAGCAGAGAGAGCGAGCCAGGCTGAAACCCAGCGCTGCTCAGAATGGCGAGGCCCCGGGAAGGCTGGGAAGCACAAGCCGGGCTGGGGCCGGGGACCGCAGGGCATCTTCCCCCGGACTGCCGAGGCTCGCGCAGCGGATCTCCTGTCCGGGAGGATGCTCCCTCCGCTCCGCCCAGGGCGCAGCTAGCGCATCCCCAGCCCTCGCCCCTGACCCTAGCGGCCATTCATGCAGCTGGGAGGACCAGTCTTCTAGTCTAGGGCTTCTTAAAAACCGTCCTCTCACCCAAGAAATTTCTATGCAGCCCCTTCTCGAATCCGAGCCAAGGAGCTTCTGGCAGTGTTTGTGCATGCAAAGCGCAAGGTGTGCGCGTTGTGTATTCAGAACCAAGGCTGCAGTTGCTCGCAGGAGGCAAGGCGGACAAGCGCTGCCAGAAAACCTCAGATTCATTACGTGTGTGAGTTCGAATTAATTTTTGATTGCTGGGTTCAGAAACCTGTTACTCTTGCCAAATTTTTCATGACCGCCACGTTCAGTTACACCGCCCCATACGGGTGGTAACCCACAGTTTTAAGAAGCTGTGATCCAGCCTAACTCCCCTCCCTCATTTTACATAACTGGAAACTGAGGCTTAGAGGAGGGAGGCACTTTGACCATGGTTTCATAGACAATAAATAGCAGAGCTGGGATCTGAGTCCTGGGTCTCTTACTCTAAAATCCAGTCCCCTTTTTATTCAATTCAGATTACAAGGCAGTGTTTTCCGATTGGATTTGTAGGACCATAAATCTAAAGTTTAAAGAGATCTCCTAGGTCTTCTACCTCATTTCCCTCATTTTATAGACAGGCT
Source organism: Antechinus stuartii (assembly GCA_016696395.1). Classification (NCBI taxonomy): domain Eukaryota; kingdom Metazoa; phylum Chordata; class Mammalia; order Dasyuromorphia; family Dasyuridae; genus Antechinus; species Antechinus stuartii. Next base: position 42,497,105 of record MU174354.1, read on the forward strand.
CTGAAAGAAGTGCCCATGATTACATATAGGAAGCAAGCATTTATTAAGCACCTACTATATACTAAGCACTGTATAACTATTATCTGATTTGATTCTTATAACAATTCTGGGAGGTGGATACTGTTATTATCCCCATATTACAGATGAGGAAACTAAGGCAAACAGAGAGGTCACACAGCTTGTGTCTGAGACCAATGCTCTATCACCCCACCCTCACTCAAATCTAATTCACTCCCATGTCATGGCATCACCTCCCTGAACCAGAACGAAGGACACAACAACAACAACAAGCCACTGCTTTAGAGATGGAATTTGAATCTGGGTCCCATGACTCCAGAGCTCTTGCTCTTTCTACTGCACCATACTAATTGCCTCAGAGAAGAAACAATCTAACTTCTCAGGCTTGCAATTCTCTCCCTACTTATTTCTATCTTGTGGTTTCTTTGACTTCTCTTAAGTCTCAGCTAAAATGCATACTTGGCAAGAAGCCTTTCCCAGACCTCCTTAATGTTGGTGCCCTCTTTCTCTGGGATTAGCCCTATTCACCCAGCTGTATGTATTCAATTGTTGACATACCCCATCCTTCTTCCCCAATTAGAATGTAAGCTCCTTGAGGACAGGGACTCTTTTTGTCCTTTTGTATCCCCAAAATTTAGCTCAGTGCCTGATACTTTATTGTTGTGGTCTATGTGACCACATGGGGTTTTCTTGGCAAAGATAGTGCTCCAGTGTGTTCCCATTTTATAAATGAGGAATTGAGGCAAATTGACTGCCCAGAGTCAGACTGCTAATAAGTATCTGAGACCAGATTTGAACTTAGATTGTCTTGTGTGCAGGCCTGCTGCTGTATATTCATTGCACCATTTAGTTGTCCCTAAGTGTCTAGCACTTAGTAAGCATTTAATAATGTTTGCTGAATGACTGATTGATCTAAATAAAGGGGCACCTCCTTCACTTGAGTCGAGTCACTCTGAGAGGGGGAGTCCTTACAAGAGGCTGGAGACTGAAGGTTGCCTTCTCTGGAAGAGTCCAGCACGACACCGATAGTCAGGCAATCTCAGAGGCAAGGAGCTTTCTCTTCAGGAGATATGGAATTGTTTTCTCCCAGGGGAGAATTTGAGATGAACCTCCCTGAGTATTCCATAGTCATTCCAACCCAGTATTCCAAGGTCAGGTGCCAAAATCTTCTTCAAGCCTCCTGCTAGATTGAAGTCCAGCCAAGATCTCAAAGGTGATCTGGGATAGTAAATAGTATCCTTCACTGGAATCTAAAAACAAAGATCTGAATCCTGGCCCTCTAAAATGACATAGTTGGTTTCTCTAAGGTCCCTTCTTCGCTCTAAATAGAATGATCCCAAAACTCTATAATGGGAGGGAAAGAGATAGAATAAAGAAAAATTCTTCAAGGTACAATGGATGATAGGAAATAGTTGTATACTATGATGCATAGTACCAAAGCCTTGCTGCTCTGTGAGTAGAGTGCCCCAGATCTTTTCAAGTGTTGTTATTTCCTCCCTTAATTCATTAGAGGCTGGGGATCCCAGTCTCATTATAAAGAACTTCCCTCCTAAATTTTCACTATTCTACTTAGGTATGCTGGAGCCAGCTCTGTCTGACTGGTGAGAGAACATTGTTAAATTTTCTTGATAAGCATTTATATCTCGGAAATCAGTAATTGTGATACATTAGGACTTGGTTTGTTGTTTTGTTGATTGTCTAGACTTTAAAAAGTGTTAATAATACAGGGCAAACTTAAAAGTATATTTCCATACTTTTTTTTTCCTGAGAGCTCAGTTGTTAAACAATTATTAGTACAGCCTTATCTCCAGTTTACAAAAACTCTAGTTATTTCAACCAGAATTCATATGGAATGTTCTCTACTTTTCTCACAGTTTGCCTATAATTATCTTTTTTTTTTTTTTGAGGCAATCAGATTAACCTACCAAGTTAAGTGACTTACACTTAGATTTCAAAAAAGCTCTGATCTTTTCTCTTGCTATCTGTAATGCCGGAGGAACTGAGGCAAGATAGAGATTAGAGAGTTTTTAATATTTTATTTGAAAGGGAGAGATTTACTGGGACCAAATGGATGCATGGTTTGGTCCCAGGGCTGGATGAGACTATCGTCTCCAAGAATCCAGCAAACAATGTGAGTTCTCAATGACCTATATATACACATGGCTCAGATGCAGGGGTAGATGGAGGCAGGGGCCTAGTCATGGTGCTGAGAGCAGGAACACAAGACTAACAATATGGTTCTGACAGGGTTGGGGGAGGCATGGGGAACATCTGAAAAATTGGGATTACAGAATGGGGAGAGATACCCAATATTCTGATAATGTCTAAGATAAAAGATCTTTCTCCTTATCTGGATCATCATGATTAGGAGGGAGGGGTGGTGTTGCAGTATTGGCCAAAACAATTAGGAACTGAGGCAACACAATTCAGGGAAACTGAGGCAGGACAATTTAGGGAAACTGAATCAGGACAATTAGGGAAACTGAGTCAGAACAATAATAGAGAATTGTGGTATAATACCTTTATAGAGAAGACAATTACATGTAGGCTAGATCAGGACTTCTTAAACTTTTTTCACTCGCAACCCCTTTTTGCTAGTGAAATTTTTTTATTAGATCCCAGGTATATAGGTATATAAATTAGGTTACAAATCAAACATTTGCTAAGTTTAAGAAGCTTTGGGCTAGAGGACATTATATTTACATGGATCTGGAACCCATTGAAATCATATCCAAGAGAAGTCATTCATGGATTGAAATCGCCTGAGAGGAAGGTCTCTAGTGGAATGTCCCTATGCTATTTAGCATTTTATCCATCACTTGTATTGCATGCCTGTCAAATCTGCAAATGACATGAAGCTTGAAAGAACTCCTAATACAGGGAATAAAAGGACCCAGCTCTGAAAAGGTTTTACTAGGTTAATATGATGGGCTGAATCAAATAAAATGAAACTTAAAAATGTAAAATTATACACTTGGGTTTCAAAAATCAATTTCACAAATAGAGGATAGGGGACAGTTTCCCAGGCATAAATTCCTATGAAAAAGGATCTGGGGGTTTCAGTGGACCACAATTTCAATATAATATATTGAATAATGAATAGTATGATATATCAGCCAAAAAAGTTTGTTTTACTTAAAGCTATAGTAAAAAGGGACATAAGGTCCAGAATTAGGTTTGTGAGAATTCCACTAAATTTTACTCTGGTCAGACCACATCTGGAGAACTAGTTCAGTTCTGGATAAGACATTTTAAGAGAATTATAAGTGAGGCAGCTAGATTGTACAGTGAAGAATAGAGAACAGGTCCTGAAGACAGGACTTGAGTTCAAATTTGGCCTCAGATGCTTACTAGCTTGGACAAGTCACAACCCTGATTGCCTCCCAAAGAAAAGAAGAAAGTCTAAATATTACTATGTCAACAACTTTTTTGTCTCCCACGCTAGTTACTGTATCAAAAAAAAAAAAGAAAAAGAAAAAGAAAAGAAAAGAAATGAGATTAATCTGGTAAGACCTGGCCTTTTTGAAGCCATACTGGCTTTGAGTGATCAATGCTTCCTTTTCAGAGTGCTCATATGCTCTAATTATTAATAATGTGTCCTAAAATTTTATCAGGAATTAGGCCTGGGAGCTCATTGCTCTACAATTTGTGAATTTCACCCTTTGCCCATTTTTGAAAATTGGGACATTTACCCTCCTCCAATCCTCTGGCACTTCTCCCATCTTCCAAGAGCTTTCAAAGATTAGTAACAATGCGTCAGTACTTTGGGCGTAGTTCGTTTGGGACTAGTGACTTAGCATCTAGTTCATAATGATTCCATCTGGCTAGCTGTTTCCTCATTTATCTTAGGTTTCCACTCATTGGTAACCATTTTTCTTTTATCCTTCCCAATCCAAAGATCATTCTTTTAAGAGAAGAAAAGAAAATCAAAAGAAGAGTTAAGTAGTTTAGTCTTGTCAGTATCATTCATTATTATTAGTTCACATACCCTGAAAAAGTTCTTTATCTTCTTTTATCTTCTTCTTGCTCCAATATAGTGCTCTTGCTCGCTCTCTCTCCCTCTCTCTCTCTTTCTTTCTTTCTTTATTTCTTTCTTTTTTTCCCCTGAGGCAATTGGGGTTAAGTGACTTATCCAGGGTCACACAGCTAGGAAGTGTTAAGTGTCTGAGGTTGGATTTGACCTCAGGTCCTCATGACTTCAGGGCTGATGCTCTATCCACTGTGCCACCTAGCTGCCCCCCAATATAGCTTTCTTTTTTTTATAGCTTTTTATTTACAAGGTATTTGCATGGGTAATTTTTCAGCATTGACAATTGCCAAACCTTTTGTTCCAACTTTTCCCCTCCTTTTCCCCACCCCTGCCCCCAGATGGCAGGTTGACCAATACATGTTAAATATGTTAAAGTATAAGTTAAATACAATATATGCATACATGTCCAAACCGTTATTTTGCTGTACAAAAGAATCAGACTTTGAAATAGTGTACAATTAGCCTGTGAAGGAAACCAAAAATGCAGGAGGACAAAAATAGAGGGATTGGGAATGCTATGTAGTGGTTCATAGTTATCTCCCAGAGTTGTTTCGCTGGGTGTAGCTGGTACAATTCATTACTGCTCCATTGGAACTGATTTGGTTCATTTCATTGTTGAAGAGGGCCATGTCCATCAGAATTGATCATCACAATATAGATTTCTTTTAAAAAAAAGTCAATTGAAATCAACTAACATTTATTAAGTACTTATTATGTGCCAGGCACTGTGCTAAGCATTTGAGATAGAAAGAAAGGTCAAAATATAATTTGGAGGGAAAAAAAACCCAAAGAATTCTTATTCTTAAGGATTCACAGGATAATGGGCCAAACAACTTGCAAACAATTACGTACAGATAAGATTTAGACAGGATAAATTGAGAGTAACTTTGGAGAAAAAGCACTAAGATTAAGGAGAACTGGGCAAGATTCCATGAAGGTCAGACTTTAACTAACACTTGAAGGAAGACTAGAAAGGTAAGAGGGGGTGATGAAGAGAGAGAGATTTCCAGGCATGGGAGGCTGTTCTTTTTGTTGTTCCTAGGATTCACTGCCAGACTCAATCAATCAATAAACATTTATTAAGTGGATGCAAGGAGCCAGGTACTGTGTTAAATTCTGGGAATAAAAAAAGAAAGAAAGAAAGAAAGAAAGAAAGAAAGAAAGAAAGAAAGAAA
>MU174354.1:42506561-42538944 GCA_016696395.1 Antechinus stuartii
ACACACACACACACACACACACACACACACACACACACACACACACACAGTAAATAATTCATTTGTATGAGAGTAGCTAGGGACATAGCGTGTAAAGCACCAAGCCTGGAGTCAGTAAGCTAGCTTCAAACATGTGCTAATTATGTGACCTTGGACAAGTCACTTAACCCTGTCTACCTCAGTTTCCTCATCTGTAAAATAGGCTGGAGAAGGAAATGATAAATCCTTCCAGTATCTTTGCCAAGAAAATTCCAAATGAGGTCACGAAGAGTAAAACATGACTGAAGCAACTGAACAACAACGACACACGTATATGAACATCGAAACACAAAGGTGACAGCAACATTCATCTTGTCCGCTGTATTTCTTGAAGTCAGTTCCACCATCTTATGTCTTTTCTTTTCAGTCTTTAGTTTTAGTAAATCTCATAGCCGACTCTTGTGATTAATACTAACAAACAACAATCCAAAATGCAACTACAATCAGCCAACACACTTTTCCCCTTATTGTTGATATACCTTCCTCTACTTCTCTGAATCCTCCATTCTCTGGCCTGGCTTCTGAGGTGAAGTTTAATTTATTTAATAGATTGAGGCAGATAAGGCCACAAGGTGAAACCATTTTTCTAATGAGATCTACCTGTCTCATTTCACTTTGTCACAGTTCTCCACAATCTTCTCTCTTCTTAACTAGATGTTAGACTGTGCTCTAACTGAAGGAAATTTAATGAGGTGAGGAAGAGCTATAGAAATGTAAAGTACCACATGTGGGTTCAAAGAATCATCTTTACAAGTACAAAATGAAGGAAGCATAATAGACAAGTTCATCTGGAAAAGTCTTGGGTGTTTAGAGGATTATAAATTCAGTATGATTCAAGAGTCAATCAGCAAATATTTATTAAGCACCTATTAAGTGCCAAGCACTGTGGTTAGTCCTGGGGATACAAAGAAAATTAAGACAGTCCCTCCTCTTAAGGAGCTCACCATTTTATAGTGAAAACCACTATATACAACAAGATACATCCAGGGTAAATGGCAAATAACAGGGGAAAGACACTAACATTAAGAGGGGTTGAAGAAAGGGATATTGTAGCTGGGAATTAAAGAAATTCCATGAAAAGTGAAAGGCAGAAATGAGGAGAGAATTCTAGACATGGGAGACAACAATGAAAATGCAAAGAATTAAGGGATGAAATGTCTAGATCAAGGAACAACATGGAGGCCAGTGTGCATGACAAGGTACATGGCAAGATGGAAGAAGTAAGAATACTGCAAAGGGAGGATGGGACCAGTTGGGGAGGATTTTAAAAATACAAAGAGGACTTCATATTGGATCCTGGCGCTGATAGCTCCTGGAATCGATGAAGCAACAACAAAGCTAAGGCCCTCTTATGCTGCCTTAAATTCTAGGTACAATAATAGTGCTGCCATATTCTGCATGGAATGTTGGATTCAGGTCTAGGGCTCTTGTAGCATCGACAAGGCGAGGAGCATCCAGAGGAGAGTAACCACAAGTAGCTGAGGGCCTTAAGATCAGGCCGTGAGGATCAGTGTGGATGCTCACTCAGAAGAAGAAAAGCCTCAGGAGGACGCTGAGGAGAGATTGCCGTGTGCAAAAGTGAGTAGACATGTCCTGTCTGGCCTGGGAGGACAGAAGGAGAAACAGTAGAAACTGCAAAGAAGCAAAATTTGTTTCAATGTTAGGAAAAATTGCTTATCAGTCAGACCTATCCCAGAGTAGAACGGGACTGCTCTGGAGGTAGGGGAGTCTTCCAGAACAGGTGAGCAGCGGTCAGGATGTGGAAGGGTTTGGAGAATGAGGTTCTTGTTCAGCTTAGATTGTCTCCCAGCCTCTTTCTGCCCGAGATGCTTAATTCTTCCCATTCCTCTTCTTCTTCTGTCTCTGAGCCCTATGGCCTCTAACCCCCCCCCCCCTCCTTGCACCAGTGACGTCTTTCTTTTTCCTTCCTTTGGAAAAATAGATGTCCCAAGGGGCTGCATATGGCAGATGGGAGCTGCAGGAGGAGAAGGTGTCCGAGTTGTGACTTTCTCTCCTAGGGAATCAGAGTTGTTAATTGCTCTAAACTTAGCCCTGCAATGTCTCCCGGTCATCAGTGTGTGCAGGAAGGTGGGGGTGGGGGTGCTGGGGAGGAGAGAGGGAAGACTTAACATTTGAGTGAAGGGAGAAGAGGAAAGCAGGCCAATTGGAGACTTCAAATAGGAGGAAGCTGTAGGAAGGCAGATTTTGGATTAATATGAGGATGGGGGGGGGGGGGGGGGGAGTGAGGCAATTGAGTTAAATCACTTCCCCAAGGTCACTGAATAAATGGCGAATGTCTGAGGCTGAATTTGAACTCAGGTCCTCCTGTCGCCAGGGCTAGTGCTTTTTCCACTGTTACTTCACTGCTGGGAAGATTGAATTAATAAATAAAACACCCCCCCCCCCCATGAATGGGCCCCCTCGGGAGATCTTATGTTCCTCATTGCGAGAGATGGGTGACCACCTGTCAGAGGCATTGGAGAGAAGGCTTCTGCACAGGTATGGGCTGGACTAGGTTACCTCTGATGTTTTCTCTCTGAAGCTGTGAATATATAGAGGGCCTTCTTCCTATAATGCCCCCTGCAAAGTCACTGAGTAATTTACTTGGACCCAAGAGCCCACCCCGAGGCATCTGCCCGCTGCGGTGGTCTGTCACGGACCCCTCCCCTCATTCCTGGGCCAACGTGGGTCCCAGTCCTTTCTCGTTGCCCTTAATCCCCACCGCCCAGACTCTGGGGTCTGCTGGTGAACTGGGAATGGGCTCCGGGGGGTCAGTCAGTAGCTGTGTCCTCCGGCCTGGCACCTGCCTGTGCTAAGCCCTGGCCTGGAGGCTGGGGAATGGGCATAGGAGTCTGGGGGAGGGCTCAAGCGTAGGAAAGGGAGTGCGTCAGAAAGAAATCTCGCTAGCCAAAGAATGGGATCACTGAACGTGAGGAAGTCAGAGCCGGAAGGGTCTAATAAAAAATTCCCTACTCTAGACCCTATGGCACCGAGATTCCTACCTCTAGAGAACTCCTAATCTGATAGAGAAATTAGGCCACCAGACTTCTAAAGGCAAGTGGGAACAAAAATGAGGGGGAAGGCAAAAAGCAAGAGATCTGAGTTCTAGTCCTGCTTTTGCCAAGGATTCATAATGTGTTCCGAGAGCATCACTTCCGGTCCTATGACCTTTGATAATGATTTATCATGTCATAAATGATAATACGTTCATCATGTATTAAATGAGGAGGTTGGAACAGATAATTTCTAAGCTCGGTTCCAGTTTTGAACTGCCCCACTTATGAATGCAATGCCAACTTTGAACCTAATGCTGAAGAAGGGATTGCCCTTCCTTTATCCAAAGACACTACAGCTTTGTGGGTAGAGCACTGGACTTGGAAGTAGGGATGCCCGGGCACTCACCAGGTGTGCCCCAAGGCCAGTTGCCTAACCCATTATAATAATAACTACAGCACTTACCTAACAGGGTTGGTATAAAGAACAATGGAGACTGTATGTGTAAAGTACTTTGCAACCTTTAAGTGTTACATAACCTTTCCTATCACTACTACTGCTATCACCCTCACCAGGAGCCTTCCCCTGGTGCCAGGGGCAGGGGGCATTCTACTTCCCATACACCTTTCCCCAGGAAAGGCAGCAGGAAATAAGCAAGCTGGACACGAGCAAGCCAAAGATTTGACCACTTGCTCCCATCCCATCTGGAAGAATAACTAACCTTTTCTAACTTCCCACCTTTCTAATGTCACTGACGTGTTTCTCTCTCTCTTTCCCTACCAACACTCCTTCATCTCCTTCTCATGCCCTTCATCTCCTCACTGTCCCTCATTGACTCCCTCTCCTTTGTGACTCCCCGATCCCATCACCTCTCCTCTCCCTTGGCCCTCCTCCTGCCTCACCACCCCCATTTCATTCCCCATCCCACACCTTGTCTATAGCTTTCAGACCTTGAGGAAACAGACCTTCACTATGCAGAGCTGGATACGATTGTCCTGGAGTCCTCGCCTGGAACCAGGACCCCTGGAGAACTGGTGGAGTATGCCATCATCCAGTCACACTCAGGCTAACACATGTCCCTGTAGGCCTCCCCCCTCAGACTCTGGCCAACAGGTACCCAAATACAGCACCACCGTCCTGCCTGTCTGCCCCTGTTCATGAAGGTTTTAAGGAGACTTCCCTTCTTCCTCCTCCTCCTCCTCCTCCTCCTCCTCCTCCTCCTCCTCCTCCTTCTCCTCCTTCTCCTTCTCCTCTCCCTCCTCCTCCTCCTTCTCTTCCTTCTCCTTCTCCTCTTTTTCTCCTTCTTCAGAACTGAAGTAATTTGTCCAAAGCCTCACAAAGAGAAGCAGCTTGACACTGTTATCTTCAGTGGGCAACCTGCCCACACATAGTCTGATTCCAAGAAGCCACCTGTGGGTACCCTTAGAATGCCAGGTCATTACCCAGAATTTAATTCCCGTCTTTTGCTAAGAAGAGTACAGACGAGTCAGATGCTTTTAAAGGTGTTTGTCTCAGCAATGGATAGACTGGTAAGTGGGAGAAGGAAAGATGAGACCCAATGGGAAAGCATAGAATTTGTGGTTCTTAGATGGAAAGGTAGAAAATGACTTTTTCCTACTTTAGGTGATTATATCTTCTATACTCCATGAATGTGTGTATCCAGTACCTGAAGGGAATAGAATAACCAGGGTCCTCCTCTTCAATATTTTTTGACTCAAAGGAGATGGCGCACAAGATCTAAGTCTAGCATTACAGAGAAAGCAGCCCAAGGAGAGGTTTCCCCGTTTCTAAGTCTCCCTTAGAACTTTCATTCTCCTTAAGCCTCCAGATTTTAGAAAGTTTACCTCTTTGTATACTACAGCTCATCCTCCTCCCATCCATTTTTATTCTTAGACATGTATTCTTTCCCAGAAACTATGGAATCTGGCCTCTGCCAGTCACCTGGCTCCTTGTGTCCCTCTCCACTTAATTAGTATAGTCAGAACATCAAAGACAACTTAATATTTCTAGAAGCACCTCCCCTATCCCCCATGCTCACCCAGTTGGACCTCTTAAATGAAGGAGGCAAGTCCTTCAAATGTGCTTAGGTCAAAAAAAAAAACAAAAAACAAAAAACTGGGTTTCCCTGGGGGTGATGAAATTCCCATCAGTGTTTGGATGATCACTGTCCAGGGATGTGAAAGGTGGAATTCATTTTTTGGGTAGAGGAATGGACCAGATGATCTTGGTTTCATCCCTTCTCATTGTTTCAGAAAACTGTCTGCCACAATCATTCCCTGCCCTCCCTACTTCTGCTAATCTTCACCCTGCTTATCTACTGGCTACTCCCTTGCTGTCTATAAATATGCTCAAGTCTTCACCGTCCTTAAGAAACACTCGCTAGACCCTGCCATCCCCTAAAGCTATTGTCCTATATTTTTCTTCTCTTTCACAACAAACTCCTAGGAAAAGAAAAAAAAAAAACCGTTTGTTGCTTCAACTTCCTTTCCTCTCAGCAACTTCAGTCACTCCTTTGAGAACCTGTCTTTTGACTCTGTCATCCAAATGAAACTTCTCCCCCTCCCCAGTTACCAATAATCTCTTAATTGTCAGATCTGATGGCCTTTTTTTTTTTAAACCTCTGCAGTATTTGATGCTAACTACCTCTCTTCCTGCATACTTTCTCATCTGTAGGGCTTTTTTGGATTCAGCTCCCTCTTTTTTCTTCTGCCTCTCAGTCACGGGTTCATCCATATGGACATACCATATAAGTGTGAGCTCCCCCCCTCCAAAGGGGCTCTCTGTTCTAGGCCCCTTTCTCTTCTCTATACTCTCTCACTTGGTGATTTCAGCTCCCATGGGTTTATCATCTCTGTGTAGATGACTCCCAGCTCTATATGTCTCACACTGGGTCACCTTCTTGAGCTCCAAAGCCTTGTCAGATATCTCAAACTGAATGTCCCATAAACACCCCAAAATTAATATTTCCAAAATGAAACTCATTTTTTTTGCCCCAAACCCACCTGTCTTCCAAATTGTATTTTTGTGAAAGGCAACACCATCCTTCTAATTGATCAGGTTTGCAACTGAAGTCTTATCCTAGAGTCTTCTTCCAGTCATTCCACTTATCCAAGCAGTTGCCAATCTTATCAGTTCTCCTTTGATAACATCTTTTGCATCTGTCTCCTCTCTCTCACACGATCATTATCCTACCAGCTATGGCCTCCTAATTGATCTCCCTGCTTCACTCTCTTCCTATTCCAATCCATTCTCCATAGAGCTGCCAAAGTGATTTTCCTAAAGTCTGACCATGTCATTCTATTCAATAATGTCTGATAACTGCCTCTTGGCTCTAGGATTAAATAGCAACTCCTCTGTATGGTTTTTAAAGCCCTTTTCTATCTAGCCCTGCTCTGTATTATTTTTCTCACTTTTGGTGGTCCAGGCAAGCTGACATTCCTGCTTTTCCCCATGCAAAACACTTCATCTTCTATCTCCATATCTTTACACTGATCATTCCTGAAATGTTATCTCCTTAACTCCACCTCTTAGGCACCTTCATTTCCTCTAAGAATTGTCCTCTATGTAAATCTTTTCCTGGTTTTCTCCCTTTCCCATTTGTTAGTGTTTTTATTTTTAAAAAAATTACCTTGTATGTATATTTGTATTTGTTTGTGTTTTATTAGTTTTCTCCCCAAATAGACTGCAAGCTTCTTGAGGGCAGGAACTGTTCTATTTTTGCCTTTTATTTCCATTGCATGGCATAGTACCTGATGTATTATAGTAAGCACTTTAAAATCTTTATTGGTTGATTGGTTAATGTTAGTGCTGAAAGGAAATTTAGGATAGTGTCAGATCCTCATTTTACAATTTAGGATTAAAACCTAGCAATGTTTCACCTGAGGACACACAGCTTCTTAGAGGCAGTGCTAAGCTCATTGATTGGTCTTTAAACCAGATCTGGGGAAAGAAGAATATAGAATCCCAGGATTTATACCTAGAAAGGACCTTAGAGATCATCCAATTCACCCTCTCATTGTACAGATGAGAAAACCGAGAGATTTAATGACTTTCTCACAAGCATTCAGATAGTGAGGAAAAGAGTTAACCTAATTAAGGCAATCTGATTCCAAATTCAGTACTTTTTTTTTTCTTCCAGTAGACCAGGGGAAAGGAAATGGAGGAAAAAAAGAAAATGGAAGGCAAATGGAGAGAAAAAAGCAACCAGAAAAATTGTGGGGTTTCTTGGGATTATAAATAAAGGGTTGTATAGGAGGATGAGTTGCAAATTGAGAGCCACAGAAGGAATTGGACCAAAGAAATACACAGCTCAGTCATAGGTGGAATTTTTTTTAAGTGCTCCACCAATCAGCAGCATGTATAGTATCTCAGCTCCCGATTGCCCAACATTTACTTTATTTACCTTTTCTTCTAATGAACTTTTCCTCTGTTCACCCCTTTGTAATAATACTTAGATGTTTGTACAGTAATGTTTCAAGCTACTTTCACATATGTTATCTCATTCACTCCTCAAAATATTCCTGTTGTGAAAGGCAAAAAGCATCAGTCCTGAATTGAAGCTCTTTAGAGAGTCAGTTTGAAAGCCCACACAACAGCCCAGGCTTTCTAACTCCTAGTTCAGGCCACCCTCCTTCCTGATTCACAACAGTAATCCTCAGAGGGTTTGGAAAGTGACTGTAGGGGAACAAGACCAATCTCAAAGTCTCCCTTTTTCCCTCAAAACTGATCAGGACCCCATTAGATATTACAAAAAGCTTTCTCAGGAGAGATTGGCTTTAGAGATAGGCACTATAAAAAAAGAAGGAAAGATTGAGGAATGGGCACAGATTTTCCTGCCAAGAAAAGACCATTAATCCGATAAATTCTAATTTGGAAGCCCTCCCAGTCTCACTGAAGTATCCCATTGGTCACGGGGAATTGGGCCAATATCAAACTGGGAGTGCCTGGCTGAGACACCAGGAAACTGTGGGAGGGAAGAAGCCCTCCCCACCACCAATTTTACCTTGCCCACTCTCCCCTTTCTCTCAATTCCCACCTGAGGATGGATGGTCTGAGAACCAATAATCCTGGTAGGGTGAGAGAAACCTTCTACATACAATATCAAATAGGGAAAAATCCATGGGGGAACTATTTAATACCTTATAAAGGAAAGCCTTGTGGCTTTAGGCTGCATTAAGAAAAGAAAAGGACCTCCAACAAGGAACAAGAAAAATTCTGCTTTGCCCTACTCTTATCAGACCACATCTGGAGTGGTTGAACCACTTCCAGAGATCTGTGCTCAGTTCGGGGAACATTTTAAGAACACTTCCAAAGTTGGAGACTATCCAAAGAAAGGCACCTAGGACGTTGAGAGGACTGCAGACTGTGCCATGAGGGGATCAGTCAAAAGATCTGGAGAGATTTAGAAGGGAGAAGAGACTTAGGAGGGGCATGATAGGTGTCTTCTACTGTTTAAAAAACTGTTATGTAAAAAATGTTTATGTGAAAGCATTAGAGAAAGCAGAAGCAGAATTTCATGGGCTCAAAGAGTAAAGGGTAGATTTAGGCTCAATCAAGAGAAAAGCTCAGCACTAGGAGAGCTGTCCCAAAGAGCACTGGGCTGTTTTAACAAGACTTGACACTCCTAGCCTTGGAAGTTTTCAAACAGGCAAGAAGACCACTTTTTGGCATTGTCAAAGGAAGGGTTCAGGTATTCACAGTTGGGCTAGGAGGCCCTTCCAACAGTGACATTCTGTGATGTTGTCTATATCTAAAATCTATGATCTTTTATTTCTGTAACAAATTGGCTTAAATACTCAGAAATCCGGGCAACTTCGGCACCTTCTGAAGAGTGCTGTGGGTGTCCAGTTGAAGTGTTAGTCCAGGAGGTAGAAAGTAAAGTTTTCAGGGCTTGTCTGGCCCAGAACCCCTCCTCAGAGACCTGGAACCTGATTTTCTTCCTTGGGAGTAAGGGGTAGCCTCAAGGGAAGAAGCCTAGGGAAGGAGGAGGAGAAGAGAAAGCTGCTGATGTGGGAATTGTTGTTTCTTCTGCTAAACAGCTTAATCAGCCAACTCCTTGGGCCCCCTCCCCACCACGTGTTTTTACTTGCTCGCCTGTCACGGCTGGACACGGCTGTCAGACTGGAACAGGTGCTGGCCTGTTCCCCCTTTTTGGCCTCTACCACTCAGATCCCCTCCCAGCCCAGGGTCTAGGGTACAGGGGGAAGGGAAAGACAACATATTATCACAGCATCAAGAAAAAAAATATCAGATTCCCTTCCCACTCTGATATTCAAGAATTCTATAAATTGATTGTTATAAAAGGGAAAACATCCTAATGATGAGAGCTGTCTACAGGTAGCAAGAACTGCCTCAGAAGGTCACTGAAGGACTCTCTGAGAGGCATGGATGATCTCACGTCAGGATGCTAGAGAGGAGACATAAATCAGAGTCTCTGCAGCTTCTCCCAGCATTGAGGGTCCCTAAATCTAAGAGGAGGTAGAAGCCTGTGGGAGCCCTATCCCATATCCTGACTCATCACTATTTAGCCCTGAAAAAATACCTTCCTGAGTGATTTGATATCTTTGATGAGCCTTTACCCTAAAACAGATGTTATAACCTCAATATCTCTGGTCTCTGGACAATAAACCCATCATCCCCTTCTTGGTTTCTGGGAATAGAGTATGGTGGGAAAAGCATGGGACCTAGCATCAGAGCATGGAGTTAAGTCCTGGTGCTGCTGCTTACTACCCATGAGACCGGGGACCTCATCACCTTATCTCAAGGTCTCACTGGGACATTGTACTAGATAGACTCTAGAGTTCCTTCCAGATCTAAATCTATGATTATAAAAACCACCTAAGGAAGGAAATGAGTAAAGTGGATAGTCACAAATCCCTAAGAAAGTGGACAATGACAATGGAAGCGACAAGATTCAACAGGGGCTGTTCCAGAGAAAGTTAATGGAGAAGGGAGAGGGTTGGCCAGGTGCCTGAAAAAAGGGACTAATTCTGTAGCCATGTTGTATACCCTGAAATCCATTTTCTGGCTTTCCTTTGGACTGCAGCAGGAGCAAAAAGAATTGGGCAGAAGCCGTGGAGGTCTGGGGGCTAGGGCTAGGGATCCATAGAAACTGCCACAATTAAAACAAGTGTTTTTTTCTCTTTTCCCTTTCACTAGCTATCCCTTTCATTTTGTTCTTCTTTATCCTCCATCTTTTTATTGTCACTTCTATTTTTCTAAACCTCCCTTTACTCCTACATCTCTGTCATACTCTATATACTTACCTTCCTTTTTGACCTAATAGGTCTCCTCTCACCCCTTTCTTTTCCTGACTCTTCATCTATAACTCTTTATTTCCACCATTCATAATCATGTTTTCCCTTTTGCAAGGTTTTGTTTCCCTCATTCTCTTTCATTAACACCTCTCTCTCTCTCTCTCTCTTTTTCTTTGTGTTTCTGTCTCTCTTTCTCTCTCTCTTCTTTCTTCCTGTCTCTCTCTGTCATTCTCTTTGTCTTTCTTTGTTCCTTTCTCTCCCCTCTTCCTTCTTCTCCTTTTCCTCTTTCCCTTTTCACTTTCTCCTTCATCTTCTCATCCCTCTCCATTTAAATCTTCTCTTCCTCCCCCTTTGCCTGTCTCTTTGCCATCTGCCTCAATACTCTTTATTCCTCATCCCCTCCCCCTGACTGCTATGTTCTGCCTATTGAAGTCATTGGTTTGCAGAAGCTAAGACTTCAAAAGGAGATCAAAGCCTGGGCTCCCCCATCAAAGACCCCTGCTCTGCCAGGAGCAGCCCCTCCTCCACTCTGTCCCCTAGGCCAGACACATAATTCTCCCTGACAGGCCAATGTCCTTTCCAATGCCCATTGGAGTCCATTTCTAGGCCAACAGGGAGATATGCAGAATAGAAGACAAAGCAATGAAAAAATTACTCCACTTCCAGCCCAAACTCAAAGTCATAGAATTTTTGGAATAGATCTTAGACATCACCTGGACCTGCACAAGTGGTGTTAGAGTCAACTAAAAATAGATCCCTGCAGGCTACATGTTGACTTTGTTGTTGTTGTTTAGTCATATGGGACTCTCTGGGACTCCATTTTGGATTTTCTTGGCAAAGATACTGGAGTTGTTTGCCATTTGCTTCTCCAGATCCTTTTACAGATGAGGAAACTGAGGCAAACAGGGCTAAGTGGCTTGCCCAGGATCACAAAGCTAGACCTGAAGTCAAATTTGAACTCAGGAAAATGAATTTCTCTGACTCCAACCCAATTGCCCACATAGTGACTTAGAAAATCACAAATTAACATCTATACTATGTCTTATTTTTATTTAGTTTCTCAATTAACATTTTAATTTTGAATTTTGTGGCTGCAAATCCTTCTCCTTTGAAAATCCAATTACTTCATTTTACAGATGAGGAAAACTAGGGTAAACAAATGAGAGTTAAATCAACTTGGTCAGGAAGCTCTGTTCCTGAGGTTTCTAGATTAAAAACTAGGTAAAATTTCAGCCACATAATTCCACACTTCACCCCTATGCCAACCCCCAGTTTTTTCCCCTTGTACGGTGGAAAGACCCCTCTGTATTCAGAGGACTTGACATTTGACACTAACTTTGTGACTTTGAACCTTTAGCTTCCCTGTGCCTCTGTTTCCTCATTTGAAAAGTGAAGGAGTAGATTGGATGATCTCTGAAGTCTCATTCTGTTCTAGTGTTACAAGGCCTGGGAAGGGGATGCAGCTTCTTGGAGTTGTCTCCAGAGAATAAGGCTGGGGGAGAGGGATATCCAGAGAACCAGCCCCCAATGCGTGCCTCAGGGACCTGGAAGCTGGGGGCAGATGGGGAATCTCTGGAACCTCTGCAGAGATCTGGCCCCTGCTGGAATTTGGGTTAATTTAAGCACCTCTGGAGAATTGTCCTGCTGTGTCCCTGAGTGAGCAGGGACTATTAATAGCCATCTCTTTCATTCTTACAGCATTTTTCCTTCCAAAGCACCTTCACATCTATCAGTTCCTTTTATCCTTGCCCCAAGGGAGGAGGTAGTGATTATTCACCCCTTCCCAGGTTATAAATGAAGAAACAGAAGCCAGGAGAGGTCAACAAATCTGCACAAAGTCAAAGAAGCTAATCAGATTGAGGGCTGAGACTAGAGGTCAGATTTCTGACTCCTGGCCCCACAGACAGACGAGGAGGAGGAGGAGGAGGATGGACATTTATATGGCATTCTAAAGCCTGTAAAGTACCTTATACACTACCTTGTTTGACTCCCCTAATAGCCCTGCATGATAGATACTACAAGTATACATTTTCCCATATTACAGATAGGGCAACTGAGACTCATAGAAGTTAATTGACTTATCCCAGAACGCATGGTTAATAAATGACTGACATTCTGAACCCCAAATCCAGGTCTTCTGAATTGAAGTTCAATAGTCTTTCATACAATACTGTCCTGGTCAGCTGACTCCTGAGCCTTTTTGTAGGTCAATTCCTCATAATCTGGGGCTTCTCGAGGGAAATAACAGCACTCCTAACACCTCGCCCCCATTTTCTCTGAATGAAAGCCCCCTTGCCACATTCTAGGCCCAGGGAAAACAGTCAGTGCTCAGCCAGGACAGGTCCGCCGGCCCTCCCTTTCCTGTGCCAGTCTCAGTTGCCTTCTCTTCAGTATCAATAAATCATTGGCTACATTTTGCTTTTGATATTTTTAAAGCCTGACTTTACAATATTTATCGGTGTAGAGAAAAGGGACTAAAGTGGGTAAGCGTGAAGAGGGTCTCAGTATCCCATATCCCTCCATCACTGGGCCAAAGTTGCCCCCGGCCTACAATGAATAGCGCTGGTTTTGCCCAGGCCAGGAGGGGGGGTGGGGGGGGAGCAGGGTGGGAAGAACACAAGAGAAGCCTCCCCGGGGAGCCAGGAGAAACAAACAGCATCAAAAATGTATCAGGGAGAGTGGGATTCTTACAGAGAGCCGAGCGGCTCTGAGACGGTGCCTTCTCATCCCCCTATCCAAGGGGCCTTTGATTTCCCTTCCCTTCGGCCTCCTGGCTCTCTCTGCAGCTGCCTCTGTCTCAGCCCCAAGCCCCCCGGACTTGGTCCGTGTCACGGACACGGTGGTCGCAGTGTCAGGGGAAACAGGGCAGTAGTTTCAGGGAAAAGGTGCGGTGGGACAGGAGCAGGCTGGCAGCACCAAACCCTTGCTGCCTCGGGGCTCAAAACTCTGCATTGCCATTTGTCGCCTCTGTGCTCCTGGATCTGTCATGGGCTCTTAAGGCTGGAAAGGACTAGGGAGGCCCGTTAGTTAGTCCAGCTAACTTTACAAATGAGGTAACGAAGCTGGAGAGGAGGGAGGGACTTTCTCAGTGTGAACCTGCCGGGAGAGATTTGAATTGGGTCCTTTAATACTATTTTCATTCCACTTCACTGTGTATATACACACGTAAGCATACGTACATGCGTGCATCTGCATGCGTGTGTGTGCAGCCCCCCTGTATTTTGTTCCCCTTCTCTGAAAAAGCAGGGCCGGGGCTGGTGCTCTCTGATTTCCTTGCTGCCTCCATGTGGCCCA
Organism: Antechinus stuartii; assembly: GCA_016696395.1. Classification (NCBI taxonomy): domain Eukaryota; kingdom Metazoa; phylum Chordata; class Mammalia; order Dasyuromorphia; family Dasyuridae; genus Antechinus; species Antechinus stuartii. The sequence continues at coordinate 42,520,145 of MU174354.1, forward strand.
GAACTTCCCAGATGGCAGCCAGTGGTGGAGGCTCTGGGAGCTCTTTCTCCATCCTTCGCCCTTCTTTCTAGCAGTCTGGGCTTGGGAGTGGGGAGGAGAAGTAGGAGGGAAGAGTTCTGGGGTGACTGGCAATATGAAAATGCCTTTACCCCTGTCCACCTGGGCTCAGAACTAATCAAAGCAGCTTCTCCCCCTGGTGGGAACCATTGGAACAACAAGGGTGAGCTTCGGCCCCAGCTCCTTGGCAAAGCACTGGGGGGCCAGGGGATCTCCAGCAGCCGATACAGACACCCCCCCACATCCTAGGCTCCTCCCTGGGACAGAGCAGAGGACCTGCTGGAGGCCATTCCATCTATGGAGACCACCTTGCTCCCCCACAGCCTTAAGACTCCAAAGAAATAACCTTTTTTTTCTTTTCTCATGATAGGATTCAGAACTGAAAGGCCCTTTAGAGATCATTTGGTCTGATCGCCTCCTTTTACAGACTAAGAAACCGAGGCCTAAAGAAATTAAACCACTCGGTTAAAATCACACAGATTCTAGCAGAGCCACAATTCAAACATGAGCTTTCTGACCCAAACCTAGACCGCTTTCCCTTCCTTAATGCTGGGTCTCCCTTTCACTCCCCAGTGCCCCCGACTCCTCACCCTCTTCTCTTCTCTCTTCCCCACAGGATTTTGGGATGAGCCGGCCTGTCATCCTGGTCTCCTGGGAAAAGCTGAGCTGCTTATGAAGGCCAACCTCCGGGACGTAGTCCCCACCCGTCTCCCTGCTTAGACCACCTTCTGGCTAAACCTTCACAGCTTTTCTGTTTTCTCCCGGCCCCGCATCTCAGGTTCCTCATATTTGTCTTAAGGAATGATCTATCTGAACAAACTCAGCACTCCCCCTTCCCACTCCCACCAAGTGGCTTTCATGTGCTTCCATTCACCTTTCTCAGCACTCCCAGCCTCAGGGCTTCCCGGGCCCCTCAGGACATGTCTCTGTTCCCTTCTCACCTCCTGAAGGAGTTTCCCCTCAGACTTCCCTCTCTTCCCCTGTGGACATATGAGATTAGAAGGGTGTGTAATTAGGTGAACGTGTTTGTGAAAGTCTGTGGGTGGGTGTGGACAGCTGTGGGTGAGAGCAGGTTTGAGTGAGAGCCCCATCCCCTGAAGCACCACAGGTGAGAGTCTGAACTGTCTTCCCCCCACCTCCCTGCTGACCCCCATCTCCCCAGAAGCCTCTGCCTGGCCCTCTGGGTCTGGCCGTTCGGCTCAGAACACAACCGCGGCAAAGGGAGCAGAGCTCGGTCAACAGGACGGTCCTTTCCAGCCTGGGAAGCAGAGCGAGGGAGAGGACCGGCCCTGGGCCCTCTGGATCAGTCATTACCAGGAGTGAACAGACGAGAATCTTTTCTTCCTGGGAAGGAATTGCCTCTGGACCGGCAGCTCTCACCAGGCTCTGACCCCGACGGCCTTCACTGGGTGGGCCGGCCGCTGGTGCTGGGGACCTGCCCGGGAGCCGTGATCTCTGCTCATTTCTCAAAGCCAGGGTCTGTTAACTGGATTCCAGCTGCTGTTCAGCATGGAGCCCCAGGTGTTCCTGCAGGTTCGCTGCGGGTAAAGGCTCCGTTTCCTCCTCAGATGAGGAAGCCCCGGACAGAGAAGCAGGGACAGCTCCAGCCGTGGCACCCAGGCTTTTGCTGCTGTCAGTCAGGCCTGTTGAATGGGAGTGTCTCTCTGAGGGCACCCGGCTTCTGAGCATCCCTCATCCACAGGCCAGCCCTTGACACGTCTCAGAGGATCACAGAAAAAGGGATCCAGAAAAGCTAGAGGCTTCGCTCCCCCAGTCCTCCCTGCTCCCCGGCCATCCAGAGCCCTCACTCACACTACCTCAGCTCTGCCGCCAGGAAGTGGCAGACTCTCCCCGGGGCCCCGAGAGGGCCAGCGCCTCAGCCCAGGGAGCCTGGCGCCTCTGCCCCCTCTGCACAAAAGACAAAGCACAAGGCAGAATGGTGCTGATAGAAGCCTGGCGTGGGGGAGAAGGGAGACCCAAGTCCCAGGCTTGGCTCTGCCGCTAATGGCTGTGTGACTTTGGACACGTCATTTCGCTCCCGAGTCCTCAGTCTCCTCCTCTGTAGAATGGGGGTGGTGGCCTTAGAACTCATTTGATGATATTCTAAGTCAGAAAGACATAGCGACATCCAACAGTGACAGAGAGGGTGCTATCAGCTCAGGAAGGTCTCTGGCTCTCTGGAGGGGAGCCCTCCGCAGTGCAGGTGGGTTGTTATTTCCAGGACGACTTAGAAGAGCCTGGGGACGCATGGTCCACTCCAGGACGGAGCCAAGTCTCAGAGGCCAGGGAACCGAAGCAGAGACTTTGGCTACAAGGGACAACAGAGGGGCTCGAAGAGTTCAGCAGGAGCTGGGGTAGAGGTGAACACCCCCTCTCCCACACAGAGTCCTGGAACCTGTTCCCACCATCTTCCAGTCCATAGCCTTGCCATCCGACTCGTCAGATTTCCATCCTAATACCTGTCTAGCAAATTGTAGTGGAAAAAGGCCTCGTCCTTCACACAAGATGGACACAAAAGAGGGACATTATCTCTAGCAGTCTCCCTCTAGCCTCCCATCAATGGTACACCTGTAAGCAAAATCCTTGAAAAGAGAGATTTACTCACATGAACCCCTAAAAAGAGATTTAATCCTGGGGTCCCCTGTCACATACAGTAGGAACATATGAAAAGAGATGATCTCAGGAGCCCGCAAGCTTCACTAGGATAAAGGCCTGCCGGGCTAACTGTTTTTGTTAATGTTACTAATAGACCCACGGAATATCACAGGTGCGGTATATCGCTCGGGTTCAGCAAGATATTTGATGAGGTTTTCCACATATCATTTTGGATAATAGATAAATGTGGACTAGGACCCTTGTAGGGATTGGCAACTGGTTGAATGACCAGACCAAAAAGGTGAGTTAATAGATTGATGTCAGTCTAGAAGAGCTCTGACTCTGGCCCCATCTCACTCAACACTTTTATTTATTTATTTATTTATTAACATTTTTAATTGGGAATTTTAATGAAGAAACTCACAAGGAAGACATCTAGAACGCTTATCAAGTTTCTCTGTGACCAAGTTAGGAGAAATAGCTCCTGTACTGATTCAATTCAATAAATGTTTATTGAGTACTTACAATTTGACTCTCCCTCCATAAAGCCAACTCTGCCAAAACCTTGCTCCATTGGTGAGTCATCTGGGAAGCAGAGGAGACCAAAAACCTAGATGGTAAAGAAAAAAATTGTATTTTGCAAATGCATAAAGGAGATGCTAAATTGCATAGGGCTCTGAATGGTAAGCAAAGAAGTCGAACTTTAGTTGGTAGGCAATCACTTAAGATTTTTGCGGAAAGATAATTCTGGTAGCAGGAAGATTTAATAAGGGATGAGTGCAAACTGTAGAGAAATACATTAAACAAGGTATCTACTTGGAGAATGGCAGTAGAATTAAAGAGGAAAGGATGTGAAGGATGATGGGGATGTGAAATTGAAAGGATCTGGTAAGTCTTTGGTTATGAAAGGTGAAAGAGAAAGAATGGTCAGAGATAATGCCAAAGTTTCAATAGAAGGAGATTGAGTGAATGGTGGGCTGCCATAAAGAATGTCCCTTAGACAGGTTCAAGGTATGAACGTGCTAGTGTCTGGCTGAAGTGGGAAAAAGAACAAAGACACTAGGACTAAGAAGATTGAGGAACAGCATGATTAGGGTGTTAACAGTGATCATCAGTAAGAATATTAAGTTTTCAGAAGATGATAGCTGGTCATTTGAGCAAGCAAAGAATGAACTCAAGATTGGTAGATAATTGCAATAAGGTTAGAGAGAAGGTAATATAAAATAGATTACGTGGGCTTTGAAAGAATAACTGCTATTGAGAGACGATGGTGTATCATGATGACTCATGATACTGATTAGGAATTAGAACCAGAAAAAAATGCCCTTCACAGGGAAGGATGGGAGTCTGAAGGAAGACATCTGAGTGAGAATCAGAGACAAATCAAGAAACTAGGTTTCTGTGGAACATAAAATCCAAGGGGCTCAAGAATAGCAGACTGTTAGGATGTCAAGGGATTTCTAGGGCGATTGAGGGAAGGGGGAAACAGAGCCAGGAAAGTCAATACCAGGTCAGAAGAAGGAATATAGGGAATGTAAATGAGCCAACGATAAATCTGACTCAACATATCTCCCTAAAGCTTTGCCCTTTAATGACAGATACCTGTTTTCCAAATTAGCTGACCCTAAAGTTTTAAATGGAATGTGAAATGCTGGTGTTTCAGGGAATGGTGCATGAGAGATCTCATTCTACAGTGCCATGATGCTCAATTTGATGGCAGCTGTGAGACTTCTGAATGGAAAGGATAACTGTAAGGTGACAAGCTGTTGGAAGTCAAAAAAGACTTTGACAAATTGGAACAATGGACCATATTTAATAAAAATGAAATTTAACTGAAATCAAATCAGTGTAATGATCTACATTTTGGGGGTTTGTCTGTTTTTCTTTCTTTCTTTTTGAAAATCAATTACATCAATATAAACAAGGAAAGTTGCTTTGACAGTAGTTTATGTGAAAATAAAAATATATAAGGATTTTAATTTGCTACAATCAACCAATCAATCAGTTACCTACTATGAACCAGATTCAATGATAGGTAATGGAAATATAAAAATAAAATAAAAACCATGTCTTCAGGGGCACAGGGGAGACATAGGGGAATCACAAACTTTACTAAATATAGTTACCCTTCTACTTCTTGGAGTTGAGGGCATCCCCAGGATCTATGTAAAACTTTTTGGCCCTTCATATCAGAAAAGAAGTCTGAATTATTATGGTGTTTAAAAGAGAAAACGTCTTTTATCCACATATTTTATGAATTTCTGAGTTTTTACATTTTTTTCTGTGGCCTTCACATATTATCTGTACTTCTACAAAATTTGCAAAAAATCCCATTTAATTTCTTATGCCAACGTACAATCTGTCAAAATTACTATCAGGAAAGTCATGATGTAGAAGGAATAACTGTATATTCAAAACAAAAAATGTATAAGTCTGAATTAATTGTGTGTCATTTTTTAGTCATGTCTGACTTTATATGACACCATTTGGGGTTTTTGTAGGCAAAGATACTAGAATGGTTTGCCATTTCCTTCTCCAGCTCATTTTACAGATGAGGAAACTGAGGCAAAAAGAATTAAATAATTTGCCCAGGGTTACACAGTGTGAGAGATCAGATAGATCAGATATGAACTCAGGAAAAAAAGTCTTCTTGACTCCAGGCCTAGCACTGTATTCACCTACCTGCTCATACATCTAAGCATGTAAATACTAAACAGAATCAAGGCATACTGTGGTGGAAGCACTAACAGCTGGGAGGATTGGAGAAGGCCTCATGCAGAAAGTGGTCATTAAGCTGAATCCTCAAGGAAACCTGCAATTTCAAGAGGCAGAGGTAAGAAAGGAATGCATTCCAGGCATGGGGGACAGCTAGTGCTAAGGCACAGAAACGGGAGGGGGGTCCTATGTGAGGAACAGCACACAGTCTGGCAGGATCTTACAGTATGTAAGGATGATGATGGATAATAAAGTTACAAATATAATAAAATTTGAGACCAGGTTTGGAAGAGTCGGGGTTTCCCCCTCTTTTCCTTTCATTTTTTTCACTTATTAGTATTTTATTTTTTTCCAATTGCTTTTAAAGATAATTTTCAATATTCGTTTCTGTAAGATTTTGAGTTCCAAATTTTTTTCTCTCTTCCCTTCCCAAGACACAAGCAATCCAACATAACCTATATGTGTATAACCATGTTAAAGAATATTTCCAAATTGTCTTATTGTAAAAGAAGAATCAGAACAAAAAGGGAAAAACTATGGAAAAGGAAAAAGAAAAAAAAAATTTTAAAGCAAAAAATAGTATGGTTCAATCTGCATTCAGACTCAATAGTTCTTTCTCTGGAAATTGAAGGCATTTTGGGAAGAGTTTTAAATATCAAAGAGAAGAGTTTATATTTGATCTTAGAGAATATTGAGAACCAATAGAGTTTATTAAATGGGGGAGAGAAGTGCTGTCTGTGTGTGATGTGACATGGAACTATAGTTTACCAAAATCACTTTGGTAGCTATGTGCAGCACAGATTGGAATGGTAAGAGACTCAGAACAGAATCTAGTTAGAAAGCATTGTAATATATTAGGCAAGAGGTGATAAGGACCTAAGGTAGAAATTATGTATAAGTGAAGGGAAGAGAACAGATGAGAGAAATGTTGTGAAAGTAGAAAAGACAAATTTTGGCAACTGAATGGCTATGTAGGAGAGTGAGAATGAGGAGTCAAGGATGACACTAAAGTTTTGAATCTGGATGACTGGGAGGATGGTATTGTCCTTGGAAGAAATAAGGAAGTTCTGAAGAGGAGCAAGTTTGGGGAGGAAAGGTAATAAGTTCTATTTTGGAAATGATAAGTTTGAGATTTCTGTGAAACATCCAGCTCAAAATGTCCAATTAGCAATTGGAGATGTACCACTAGAGCTGTGGAGAATAACTAGGGCTGAGATGTGGGAGACATCTCCATAGAGATGAAAATCAAATCAATGGGAGTTAAGGAGGTCATCAGTTCAGTATGAGTCAACAGTGTGATTTGCTTCCCCAAAAAAGTGAATTTTATCTTAGGTTGTGTTAAGAGTTCAAGGGAGGTCATAGTTCTACTCTGTAAAATATAAGTGATCATATCTGGAATATCCATTTCTGGCTAACACATTTCCAAATAGACACCAATAAACCGCAGCATATCCAGAGAAAGATGGTCACAAGGATGAGGGGAAGGACTGTCACGTTCATCTCTTTATTCACAGTGCTTAGCACAGTGTCTGATTGTGAGCACAGTAAGCACTTAGTAGTTGATGAATTGATAAAAATAATTATAGTGTGCATTTTAAGGCAGCAGTTATAACTGTGTTCTGGGAATCCCTGGGGGCCCTAGAGACCCCCCTTTTGGAGGTCTTTACCTCATGACCTTTTTTTTTATTATTTTTATTAATAATATTAAAATATTTTCATTTCCAATATGGTAAATATATTCCATGTAAATAAAAGTTATTTGAGGTCCTCGATAGTTTTTAAGAGTTTAAAAGGGTTCTGAGTTCCAAAAGTATAAGAAATACTGCTTTAAGGATTATAAAACCCTTTATATGTTATCCCCTTTAATTCATACATCAATCCTATATAATAAATGCTTCTTATTATCCCCACATTTTTATAGATAAGTAAACTGAAGGAGACAAGTGGATCAAACAGCTAGTAAGTATCTAAGACAGGTCTTCTTGGCCCAGCATTCTATCTACTGTGCTATCTAGCTGCCCTTATAATATAAGGAAAAAGTAGAAGGCATTGGAGTGACCCTAAATAACTATTAGAAGATATGAAATTTACCTTCCAAAATCTGAAGAAGAATAAGGTCCAGATACTGTATTGTTAATCATGGTAGAAGATGTAGAGAGATCTATTTTGGCCTCCAAAATTAGTAAATTAATAAGAAAGAACTGTCCAGAAAAGGACTGAGCTGACTTTGTGAAATAATAATAATTATAATGACATTAATAATAATGATAACTAGCATTTATATATACTCTAGACCTATATATACATATATATACATATATATACTTTTGCAGGGGTCCTCAAACTACAGCCCGACAGATGTGGCAGCTGAGGACGATTATCCCTCTCACCCAGGGCTATGAAGTTTCTTTATTTAAAGGCCCACAAAACAAAGCTTTTGTTTTTACTATATTCCAGCCCTTCAACAGTCTGAGGGACAGAGAACTGGCCCCCTATTTTAAAAGTTTGAGGACCCCTGCTAAGTTTGCAGAGTGCTTGACAAATATTTCATTTTATCCTCATAACCACTTTGGGAGATAGGTGCTATTTCATTTCCATTTTACAAACGAGGAAACTAAGGTACAAAGAAGTTAAGTGATTTGCCCAGGTTTGTAAATATCTCATTTCAGATTTAAACTCAGAACTTCCTGACTCCAAGTCCAATACTCTATCTACCTCATTATCTAACTGCATATTTATGATGAACTCATTGTCACTAGAATTATCTCAGAACTGGCCATCTGTCAAGGAAAAGATAGAGAAAAAGCCTTCATTGGGTGGGGGATTAGACTAAATGATCTCTCAGTCCCCTCCCCTTTGATTCTACTTTGTATACATTATCTTAAAGAGGCTCTATGAATTGGGGCAGAGACTGAATTATGCACCACGAGTCAATCCTCCCCACCACTAAAGGTCTTCTGTTCCCTTATTGTTTAGAGACTTAGAAAAAAAAGCATAGTATAAGTAAGGGTACTTGGGGAGGGAGGGGCTCCATGTCAGTCAGAAAGATGTTTCCTCATCTTGTCCTTGTACTTGTTTGTTCTTTGTTCTAAAAGAAGACCAATGAACTCAGGAAGGTGATATCTCGACCTGGAAGTGAATTGGATTTAAGTGAGGAAGTCTATGCAAAGTCACCAGCTTCATTTTCTCCTCCAGAGCCATCTAGATCCAATGGCAAGATTTAGATCAGAGTCCCTGCAACTGCTATCCTTATAATATTTCTCCCAGAAGTGACTAGGGCTGGTGTTTCAAGAAAACAAACTCAAAAGATTCCCCCTTGGAATCTGTATTCTCCTTGACTTCAACTGATTCTCTTAAAAAATTCTACTTCCTCTCCCTAGGGAAGATCTAATTCTAAACCCTTAGGAACTCCCAAAAGTTTCACCACCTCAGTCACACTTGGGACAAGGGGACAAATATAAAAGTGTTTCTATTCCACTGAGGATACATCATATAAACAAATATACAGTTTCAGGAAAGAGAATACACTAACAACTGAGATGTATCAGGAAAGGTTTCCTGTAATGAGTTTTTAAAGAAAGCCAAGGAATTTAAGAGAAGTGTTGAGAAAAAATGATCACTAGACCAAAAGGGTAATTTATTCAAAGGGTGTGAAGAATAGACAAGTGATGGAATGCTGAGTTGGGGGATGGTGATTACCACTGGCCATTTTAGCTGAAACACAGCATTTGTAAAGGGAAGACATGAAAAGTTTGGGAGATAAGTTAAAGTCACATTGTGGAGGTCTTTTAATGTCAGACAAAGAACTTTATACTATATTCATAGAGGCAAAAAGGAGCCACTGAAGATTTTTAAGAAGTAAAGTAACATGGTAAGATCTGCATTTTAGAAATATTCATTTGACACCAGGTGAAAGATAGATTAGAAAAAGGAGCAACTTCCAGTTCCTAGAAGCAAAAAGACCAACTAGGAGGCTATTGCCTTCCTGGGCAAAAGTTGATGAGTATCTGAATTAAAATAGTGACTGTAAAGGTGGAGAGGAAGAGATATATTTAACATACACGTTTAAGTATATGCATCAAGGTTTCCAATGTCAACATCCATGTACAACCCAAGTTGGATGATCATTTTTCTTTCTAATTCCTATTAACTCATTTTCTTTATTAATTCTTAATTCTTATACCAAGTTTTAAAGCAATCAAGGTATATTCTGCTATTTCCACATTGATTACTCAAATTGGATCATCTTTCTCATTAATTAATCAATTAACCCTTAGGCCTCACCCTGGTTTACTAAATACATACTTTTTAATAAACTAGATAAGGTTCTTTTCCAAGATTTGCTCATTTTTCTCTATATGTCAAATTCCCAATTTTCTAACTTAAAAAAAATTGTTCGGTCATGTCTTGACTCTCTGTGACCCCATTATGGGGTTTTCTTGGCAAAGACACAAGAGTGGCTTGTCATTTCCTTCTTCAACATATTTTGCCAATGAAGAATTAAGGCAAACAGAGGCAAGTAACTTGCCAAGATCACAAAACTAGTAAGTGTCTCCTACTAGACTTAAACTCAGGTCTCCCTGATTCCAAGACTGATTGCCAGGATCTATCCACTGCACCACCTGGCTATCCCCAACTTAAATAAACATCAAGGTTATTGGATATACTTTATGTTAACAGTGTAATAAAAAGAATAAAACAAAGGCATAAATAATTATTTGCAATAAATCAGTTATAAGAAACATCATAATCAAAGTTAACTTTAAGACATTACTACAACTGCTGACTTCTCCTCAACTCTGTAAATATAATCTTACCATTCAGTTCTCTTTGAATACCAATTAAAGTATCTTCTTAAGAATTGTCTTCATGGTTTTTTTTAAAGTAAGAGTTCAGCTTAAATTTCTGATTAAATCATTTTCTTAGTTGTTTTTTTCTGTCTTTTCTTCAGCCAAAACAGTAAATAGACTTTCCAGAGTGATAAACTCTGTCACCTCTCAGATTCTTCACAGAACAACAATTTAAACTATCCAAAATTTCATTGTCTCTTAAATATACAGCAACATTATCTATAGTCTGTAGGAGAAGCTGTTAAAGTTGGTATTACATGTCCATGTTATCTCCCCCCAGTAGAAAGCAAACTTCTTACAGAGAGTGATTTTCATTTTTGTTTATGTATCCTCAATGTTTGGTATATAATAGGTGCTTGATAAATGATTCTTAATTGATTGATTGGTGTAGAATTTACAAGACTTGACAACTAGTTAGATAAGGGAATTTAGGGGGAGGAAAAAAGTCAAGGATGATTCTCAGGAGGCAAGGTTGGGAGACTGAAACGATAATAATGTCCTAAACAGAACTAGGTAAGTTTGGAGTGATGGGTTTCTATGGGGGAAAAAAATTCTGTTTTGGAGTTTGAGGTGTCTATAAATCACCCAGATGAATTTATCTAGCAAATATTTAAAGTATCAGGAGTAGAGTTCAAGAAAGTATTTAGAGTTGCAAATAGATTTGGAAGCCATCTTGCATAAATATGATAATTTAACTCATGGAAATAAATGAAATAACTGAAAAAGTATATGGAGAGAAGAGTATTCAGGCCAGAGCCTTAGGAGATGCCCATACTATGTAGTTAGAAGGATGACAATCCAGCTAAAGAAACCGAGATCAAACTATCAGACAGGTAAAAAGAGAAGCAAGAGAGAACACTATTATAAACATCAAAGGGAAGGAATAGTGTCCAGGAGAGCACAATTTCATTTAAGTTAAAAGTCACATTGCAAAGAATAGAGAGCTGAAAAAAAAAAAGGGGGGGGGGGGCAATGAGCATAAATAATCCTTTTATGAATGCTGGCTGTGAAAAGAAGAGGTGAGACATTGGAGGGTGAAACTTGAGAGAATGATAGGGTCAAGTGAAAAATTTTGGGGGTTTTTTCTTAAAGGACTGGGGAGACCTGGACTTTTATGCAGGCAAATTATGCAAGATTTATGGAATCTTCCAAGAATGTAATAATAAGTAAGATAATATTTGTAAAGTATTTTACAGATCTTAAAGCACTTTATAAATGCTGCTGCTGCTGCTGCTGCTAATGATGGTGATGATGATGATGATGAAAGAGTGAAAATGATTAAGAATTCAAGGTTCCTGAAAAGAAAGGATGAGATCAAAAGCACTAGTGGAAGGGCTAGCCTTAGCAAGAAGATCCATCTCTTCATCAATAGTCAATAAGTATTTATTAAGAATCTACTGTATGCAAGACATTGCACTAAACATTAGGGATATAAATAAAGGCCAAAAAAAAGACCCTATTTTCAAGGAACTCCTAGTCTATCAACAATCAACAAGATACATAAAATAGAAAGGGAAGGGATTAGCATTAAAGGGACTCAGGAACAACTTCACAGGATTTTAGTTGGGACCTGAGATCCTGAGAAGTCAAAACATGGAGATAAGGAAAGAGAATACCAGATATGAGATATAGCCAGTGAAAATGCCCTGAATTGAGTGTCATGCATAAGGCTAAAGTTAGAGAGAAAGGGAAATAACAAAGAGGAGTTTTGAGGCACAGAATAGAGAGATCTGAGGGAAGAGGAGATGGAATAGCTGTGGTAGAGTAATAAGTCCTTCAGAAAAGACCAAAAGGGTTGTCATACAGTTCTGAGGGTCCAAAAGAGATAAAGCAACATAATTTAGAGTGACTCAGTCAACAAGGTTTCATGGCACCATGTGAATGAACAGAAAGGTCGGTGCAATGGCCTAGGGAAGGGAGAATGGAGGAAGGTGGTACAGAGGAATTATGAAGCTTATAGTAGAGAAGAAGAGGAAACTGATAACAGTTGTCCAGTGTTCTCAATCAAGTAGGTACCTCTGCTCCAAGGAAGGAAGAAGAAGTGGGGTAAAAATTTGGGATAAGAAAGAAAGTCTTAGAAGAAGTACTAGAAATCTAGAACTATGCCCAAAGGACTATAAAATTATGCATACCCTTTGACCCAGCAGTGTCATTACTGGGTCTGTACCCAAGGAAATTATAAAGGAGGGAAAAGGACCCACATGTGCAAAAATGTTTGTAGCAGCTCTTTATGTAGTAGCAAAGAATTAGAAAATGAGTAGATGCCCATCAACTGAGGAATGGATGAACAAGTTGAAGATAATGGAATATTATTGTTCTATGAAAAATGATGAACAAACTGATTTTAGAAAGACCTGGAAAGACTTGCATGAACTGATGCTGAGCAAAACAAGCAGAACCAGGAATACATTGTACACAGTAATAGCAAGAATGCATGATGATCAACTATGAAAGGTTTGGTTCCTCTCAGTGATTCAGTGATTCAAGGCAATCTCAATAGATTTTGGCCAGAAAATGCCAACAGCATCCAGAAAAAGAACTAAGGAAATTGAATATAATTCAATTATATTCTTTTTTTTATTATTATAGCTTTTTATTTACAAGTTATATGCATGGGTAATTTTACAGCATTGACAATTGCCAAACCTTTTGTTCCAATTTTTCCCCTCCTTCCCCCCACCCCCTCCCCCAGATGGCAGGTTGACCAATACATGTTAAATATGTTAAAGTATAAATTAAATACAATATAAGTATACATGTCCAAACAGTTATTTTCAAGCTTAAGTTCTTTGCTTCAATGACACTATCTGTCCATTTCATATTCCTTCAATTTTTTCCAATATAAGAATCTTTTCCAATGAGTCCTGTCTTTTTATTATACAACCAAAGTACGTAAGCTTCAGCTTCATTATTTAACCTTCCAGTGAATATTCTGAATTAATTTTTATAAGTATTGACTGATTTTTTAAAAATCATCCTAATACTGTCTGTAGAGTTTTCTAAGCAAAGATACTGGAGTGGTTTGCCACTTCTTTCTCCAGTGAAGCATCTTTTGTAAGAACTATACACTGTGATCTGTCCATCTTGAGTAACCCTGCATAGAATAGCTCATAGTTTTATTGAGCTATGCAAACCCTTTCACCACTTCAAAGCAGGAACTCAGGAGGATAAGAGTGTATTGTAGGAACTAAGAAAGCATCCTAGAATTGGGGTTTAAGAAATCATGAGCTATAATAGTCAAGGAGAGAAGAGAATCAATGGTATATGGTAGTGTATAATTAAATTAACTTTGGGAGGATGGGACGTAAAAGATATATCTGAAAAGTAATATTAAATATACAAACAATAAATTATATAATGCAACATATGGAAATTAAATATTAATAACTGTGAACTAATATGACAATGAATGGAAAGTTCATCTCCAATTTGGGAAGACCTAGATTCAAATGTGGTCTCTGACATATACTAACTGTGTGAGACCCTGGACAAGTTAGGGTTCTCTGAGGACTCAAGGTGTTCTCTAAGATTATAAGTTGCACACATAATGCTGACCACTCTCCAGAACTTCCTTACACTGATAAAAGCACAACTCTGGGCAAAAAAACATCCATTAAAGCTCATTGATATAGTAAATATATGTGCATATTACCAGGAAGTCATAATAAGTCTCCTCATCTACAAAATGAAAGTGATTAGATGAGATGGTCTTTCAAATCCTTTCCAACTCTAATGATCCATACCATAAAAATCAGACTGATTCCTATAAATAAGCTTAAAGAAAAATCAAGTTCCTTAATAATCATATATCTTACATATATATATATATATATATATATATATATATATATACACATATATAAAACTCATAGTAAAGGCAGTATATAACAAGCAATTCATAAGTGGCACAGTTAATAAATCATATTTGCTGATAAATGTTTAACAAATGACTCTCAAAAAAAAAAGGTTTGAACAGACCACCTTTATGTTTAATCTACTTTATTAACATTTTCTCCATCCGTTTCTCAAGTCTAGACAATCATCAATAAAATAAAGCCCTAATTTGTTTTGTTTTTCAATTTTCAAGATATAAATGCTAACACTGAATATTTAACAATGGACTCTGACAAGCTGGACAAGCTGGCTCCAGCATACCCAGATAGGATATGGGAATTCTGAGGAACAAAATGAGAGCTAGGGAAGATTTCATGGAGGCTGGTCTTTCAAGAATGATAGTATTTAGATGAGAAAAGTTGGTAGGACTTTTCTGGCAGAAGGAATGATGCGAAAGATTGTGAATAAACAGGAATGTTTTATCTTGCTCAAAGAAAAATAAATAAGACTTCTTTACCTAAAGTGGGAAAAAAATCAACAAATATTTATTTTGCACAGAGCACTAAAAAAGATAAAAATTTTAGATAAAACATGATGCCTGCCTTCATGGAATTTACAATTTACTTGGGAAAAAGGCAGATAAACAAGGAGTGAAATGTTGGGATTACTCTCCCTGGAATGTCACTGGCTGCATCTTCCCCCCTCCCCCCCCCCCCCCCTTCAGAGTTCTAGGAATATTTTCTGTGGGGCAAATAAATTCTTCAATGCTATTGACTCAAGCTTTTCATTTGTGGGTTTTTAACAATATCAGACACCCATGATTATTTTCCAATATCATTGACCAGTGCCAGTTAGTGTCTTCACAGGATTATTTAATTCATTGTTATCTCCTTAATGTCCTTAACTCCTTAATTCCTTAATGTCAATTAACTTCTACAAAGGGATAGCAACTGAAAAGATGTAATAAGAACCAAAGTATTAAACACATCTCCTACAAATGAGGTGGAAGCTCTCCACTCTGTCATTTTAGTCCCTGGGAAAGTAGTTTCAAACTTTAAATATCTACAAATATAACCTTGTCCATTCTCTCTCTCCTACACTCATTTATTTACCTGAGAACAGGAAAGAATTCAATACCACAGAGATACAAGAACTATGATGTCTAATGTTTTCAGCTTCATAATAACTCCTATGTAGGAGATCAGGAACCAACCTCCTCAGCCCAGAGGCTGACAACAATTCTTGCTTTGCTTTTCTTCCCAACCAGGAAAAAGAGAAATCAAGTTCTTCAATTAGAACCTGTTATATGAGCCCTATTACATGTAGCTCCAGTCCAAGCTAGGCTACCAACTAAAAGACCTTTCTTCTTTACTACACATTAAATATACAGCAATCACAGAATACCTGTGCATGCTCTGAATCAGGGGTCCAGACCTTCTATTACATGTCATCATGTACTTCAAGAAATAGGTTCACCAAACTTTCCACAAGAGTCGGGAGCAGACAGATTCCCAATGAGGATTGGATTCCCATTGGTCAGTCCCAAAGAGTCAATCTCTTTACATACAAGTAACTATAATACAAGCTAGGTGATACAATGGATAGAGTGCCAGGCTTGGAGTTAGGAAGACTTATCTTCCTGACCTCAAATATGGCATCAGATACTTATTAGCTGTGTGACCCTGGACAAGTCACTTAATCCTATCGCCTCAGTGTCCTCATCTGTAAAATGAACTGGAGAAAGAAATAACTACTACTCCAGTAACTCTGCCAAATAAAACCTCAGGTTTTCTTGAGGTCATGAAGAGTCAAACATGACAAAAATGACTGGTATATTGTGAGGTATTTGGGTTAAGGAGTGGTAAACAAAGTGTTCTATGAGACCCAAAATGGGGAAAGGTTTGGGGGGAATTTTCCTAATTGGGTGAAGCAAGAAAAATTTCATGGAAGAATGTGTATTAGACCAGACTTTAAATTTGGATGTAATTTCAGTAAGCAAGAAGTAAAGTGTAGTGACAAGAGACTCAAGAGACTAAATTGGACTCATAGTTTTGCTCCCTTGTTATTTGTGTGGCCTTTGGGACATTAATTAACCTCACTGAGTCTGAAATCTTCATTTGTAAAATGGAGTCAAAACCGCTTACAATCTTAATAAAGAAAAATTTTTTGAAACCTTCCATACTATAAAATATGTTATTAGAAACTCAGAGTAAAGACCCAAGGGCAGAAAAATATAGTATGTACAGGATGCAGAAAATATTCCAGTTTATCTGGAATAACATAGAGCATAGGAGAGAAAGTAATGTGAGCTAAGGATCGAAAGGTCCAGGATCATGACAAGTTAAAAAGAACCTTGAATATAAGAATGAGTATGAATTTCATTTAGTAAGCAATAGGAAGCCACAGAAAAGTTTTGAGGAGAGGAATGATATGATTAGAAATGTATAAAGGGCTTTGAATGTCAGGAAATGCAATCATTCAATACTGATGGAGCACACAATGTATGCTGAGTCTGTACTATTCATTTTTAAGTGGGGAGAAAATAATAACTGTAATAATAATCACTTACACTTATATAGCAATGTTTTATTAGCAGAAGACATGAACAGTGCCCTCAAGGACCTTATTCATGATTTAAGAGAGGAAACAAGACAAATAAGCCTACAGAAAATATTCAAGGACACCTGCAGAGCAATACATGAACAAGTTCAAATTCATAGCTTATATTGCAAGTTGGCTGCATGAGTTTATAAAGGCATTGTAGAGAACTGAGGGGGAGGTAATGTGGGCTGGATCCCTGAAGGGGGTGAGTTTTGGCTGCTTTTTGGCAGGCTCAGGGTCACAGAGGAAATTGGTGAACAGAATTGGGAACATTAAAAATAAGTATATCTATACAGAAGGGGTTAATAAGGAAGATATGCTAAGAACTTGATACAGATTTCCTTCTTTTTTCCCAACCACCATGAGGAGCTGTGATGAGACAGAATTGTTGGATTTTTTGTCTCCAACTTCAAAAAATAAGATTCAGAGCTACCTGGAAGGCCCCCATGCCAAGTCTAGGCAAAAAAAAAAAAATAAATAAAAAAAAAAATCAGACTTTCTGCAACTCAAATGAAGAGCCCCACCACAGTGATTCTTCCAAAGACCAGCCTTGATCAATAATAACTAATTAGTGGATTCAGAGCCTTAGTGCTGGGAACCAGATATAGAAAATCCCAGTAATGGGTGAGAGGTCAAAAAAGGTGAGCTTCTATATCAATCAAAACCTAAGTTAAGGACTGGCAGTTCATAACCTCCAGAAACAGAATCCAGAAACTGGAAATCCTTGGGACAAATTAGCAGAATTTCAGAAAGACAAAAGCCCTGAGCTACCCCAAACCTAACACATGCCTCCATCTTTTTTAATTTGTACTATCTCTTGGGGAGTGGTTCCTCAGGCCTAGGGGCAGGCAGGCAGGCAATCTGTCCTCATGATGTATAGTCATGTAGGGGGAGTGATGGTGAGGAAATAGGAATGTAAGTGATTTTTCCTTCAAGGGGTGGCTGACCTGGAGCTGAATGAGGTATGTTAGAGTCATGTGCTTCCTCCTTTCAGGATTTTTGAGACAAAGCCCAAGTTCCCTATGCTGTTTGAACCTCTGTCTAGTGGGATAGGCCTGAAGGGACACAAATTCACCTTGCCAATATCTCCTTCTACCTTTCCCTCACCCCTATTACCACTGATTTCTTTCTCTTCAAATCTTTCCTAAATTGTATGTCATTCAATGAGTCTGAACAAAGTGAAGTATCCAGAATCTGTGGTCCAACGTTTAGGAAGCTCCCAGTCTGAAGAGGGAAGAAGCTCATATTTGTCCTTTTCTTTCTACTCACAGGGACACTGACTGATTTAGTCCTAGTCACTTCCAACCTACCTTCAATCTTTCCCCTTTTCAGTCCTTCACATCACTCCTAAATTAATCTTTTAATATACCACATCACATCCCTGTCTAAAAAGCCTCCAGGGGCTCTCCATTGTCTATTATATAAAATACCAATCCATTAACATGTTATTTAAGGGTAATCAGCAAACATTTATTAAGATCTCAATATCTCCAGGTATTATACTAGATTTAAGCAATAGACAGACAAAAGCAAATGGTCCCCACCCTCAAGGAGCTTATGTTCTTCCACAATCTGATTTTTAAGGCTTGTTTTTACACTACTCCTCTTCATGAACTCTTAAATTTCAACCAAACTAAATGACTCCTGTTCCCTGATCTGTGCCTTTTAATAGGACATTCCCAATGACTGAAACAGATTCAGTTCCATCTCTGACTTGCCCTTTTGACATTCTTTCCTTTCTTCAAGACTGAGCTGAGGCTGATCTCCTCCATGAATTTTTCCCTATTGTCCCTACATAGAAGAGAGTCTCTCTCTCTCTCTCTCTCTCTCTCTCTCTCTCTCTCTCTCTCTGTGTCTCTCTCTCTCTCTCTCTCTCTCTCTCTCTCTCTCTCTCTCTCTGTTTCTCTCTCTCTCTCTCTCTCTCTCTCTCTTTCTCTCTCTTTCTCTCTCTCTGTCTGTCTGTCTCTCTCCCTCCCTCCCTCCCTCCTTCTCTCTCTCTCTTCTCTCTCTCTCTCTCTCTCTCTCCTCTCTCTTTTCTCTCTCTGTCTGTCTGTCTCTCTCTCTCTCCCCCTCCCTCCTTCCTTCTCTCTCTCCCCCTCCTTCCCTCCTTTCTCTCTCTCTCTTCTCTCTCTCTCTCTCTCTCTCTCT
>MU174354.1:42539044-42621838 GCA_016696395.1 Antechinus stuartii
TCTCTCTCTGTCTCTCTCCTTGAATTTCTCAAGCCATTCTGCCCAATTCGATTAAGCAATTACTGACATTTCATAGTGTTGGAGTTGAAGGGGGAATTCAGAGATTGCCTCTGGAACAAGTAATCTTCTCAACATCCCTGACAGCCTTTGCAGGAACATTACTATGCCATATGGTTGACTCATTTAGTTTACAGTAAGTCCACTAAAACCTCCTGGTTTTTTTCCGCATGAACTGATGCCTATTCATGCCTCTCCTGTCCTGAATTTATAAGTTGATTTTTTTCTTAGCCTAAGAATACAACTTTATCCTTATTAAGTTTTATCTTATGAATTTGGCCCATTGCCCCAACCTGTCAAGATCTTTGGGGATCCTGACTCTGTCCTCTGAGTCAGTTATCCTTACCTACTTCCTATTATCTACAAAGATAATAAGCACATACTCTCTGCCTTCCTCCAAATCACTGGAAAAAAACATGTTGAGAAGAACAATGCTCAAGATAGAGCTAGTTAATTGTTACCAAGGAAGTAACATTTACCACCTTAAGTTATGTTCTCTCATTCACTTGGTTTTTATCCATATGCTACACACTTGTATTTAGACATCTGAGGCTGAGGGTATTATTACTGGCCCTCTTCCTGGACATCATCTTCTGTGAATTTCTGAGCACCTCCAAAAGAATGGCATTCTTTCACTCTCTATGATAGCTGGTTTAGTGATTACATGTGAGCAATTCCTACACACACACCATTTTCCCCATAAAACTTGGATTAGACCCAAAAATCTTCAAGTAAATATTTTCTTCTTTGCCTTTATTAATGCATTTCATCCCTAGCCAAGGTTCCATCATTCTTGTATCTACTTCTTTGGACCTCTTTTGCAGAAAATTAATAAAACAAGGAAGTTGATGTATATGGGGTTAATTGATGATAAGAATATGTTGTATGATCTCAGCCCTCTCCCCAAAAGTGTAAGTTCTTATCTAGAAATCAAATGACCTCAAATGAACAGAAAACTAGGCAAAGAATGGTATATTTGGTGTGTCAGTGATCTTATACATGTGGATATTCCCTCCAACAGATCACAACCAATCCAAGTCCCCTTTT
Source organism: Antechinus stuartii (assembly GCA_016696395.1). Lineage (NCBI taxonomy): Eukaryota > Metazoa > Chordata > Mammalia > Dasyuromorphia > Dasyuridae > Antechinus > Antechinus stuartii. Next base: position 42,540,149 of record MU174354.1, read on the forward strand.
TCTGAGCAGCTTTTGCCCATGTCTTCTAGTGAATCCTCTATGGGGATGGGAAGGTGTCCACTTTATAGACCAGACCAAAGTTTTTTTTCACTTTGCATGGTTGCCAATGTAGCACAAAGGCTGTCCATTGATTATCCCTTGCTCTTGTAGCATAGCCATTAATCTTTTTTCTTAGTTATACATCTCTCTGGTGACTTCTTTATGATACTTCTCTCCTACAATTCTTTGTCAGCATGCTAGAGTGCTATTCTTTCTCTGAAGAATTTTACATGTAATATGGGAGATACTGCAAAGGTCCACCTAGCCCGGCATGCCCACATCAAAGAAGGTGCTGTGTTTTATGAGTGAAGCAGAATTGTAGTAGCTCAAAAGAAATATGAGATGTGCATGTTTAGAGACATCTCCGCCCCAAATTTTCGTATGAACTTTTTGTACCCAACCTGTGGTAGAGCCTTCCAAGCTCATATTGTTCTGATCAGCCACAGTCAGACACACTGTACCTTGACTCCAACATTATGGTGTCATTTTGGTCTTCTGAGAAGTAAGGACAACCACCACTACTGCTTGCTACTCACGCCCACCCTGTACTTTGACTGTCAACTTCAAATCCTTGGAGCCTGCAGTATTTAATGACTCATGGTCATACAGCATCATCAGAAAATTATTATAGTTAAAAATACAGGCTTTTGCTTTTTTGTTTCAGGGAAAACCATAGGGTCATTTACCAAGCAGTATATAATTTCCAAATACAATGGAACCCCCTCTTTTCCTTCTGGACATATCTCATTGTCCATGCTGTCCAAGACAAAAATACTGATAATAGTAATTGACCAGTTCTATAGGACATCTATCCAATTGCTTATCAGTTTTTTTATCTATTTGATTTTTTTCTCTCCCAGTAGTTAGACTGAACATCTTTGAATATTTTTAGATTTTATGTAGGAGGTTCTGCAATGTCCCGAGGCTTAATGTTATCTATAAACCAGAGCATTGGCAAAATTTCATCATCTATAGGGAATCCCTCTTCTGTTTGACCTTGTGTTGGACATTCTCTATGGTAAATTGACCATAAAACACCATCACTGAGCATGTATTTCCCTGTTTTATATCTCTCTCCTTATTCATAATCAGAGGATTATCAAAGAAAGTTATCACTGTCATTATCTCTTTCAAGGAATCTTTCATAATTTTTATATATGCATAAGAAATACTTTGCTGGAGGAGAGATTTTAAGACTATGTTTTTCTCTGTTGAAGAAAATGTTTGGTTTTTTTAATAGTCCATAAACAATGAGCTCAGTGGGATCTTGTATTCTCTGCACTTCTTGGTCAGTTGTAGAACTGTAAGGACATGATCTGCTGTAGAATCTCATTTGCAAAAGCTTATCTGTTCCCTTCTCATACCTCCAGCAAGGACATTCTTGATGCAGATGCAGAGTATTCTCATAAAAACTTTGTAGAAATGGACAAGTATGCATATAGGTCAGTAGTTATTGATGATCTTTGTCACTTATTTTGGGGGAAATATAACAATAAAGTCCAAGTGTTTGGTATACTTTCCACTTTCAAATGTCTTGAGAATCAATCTATTGATGCCTTCATATTTGTACCATATTCAATAAGGACTCACCTACCTGTGCCTGTAATCTTAGTGTTACTCTGTGTGTGTGTGTGTGTGTGTGTGTGTGTGTGTGTGTGTGTGTGTGAATCATACTTCCTCAACTAAGACATTGAGGACTGTTAACATTAGAATTTAAATATGGTTGCTCAACTAACATTGATAGGAAAAGAATTTGTCATAGTAGCAGGGAAAAATACCTCAAGACTTTATAGAGCTCCTATTTTTCATCTGTTTTTGTCCTTCCAGTTTCATTATTAAATGTCCTTAGAATTATTTTGCTTAGTTGGGTTTCTCCCAAGCTTTTAGCAAACCTATGTTTCCCTCTCCTGTTTCTCTCTGTTTCTTAAGATACCTTCTTAATGAAGGTGCTCATAACCCACAATCATTTCTCCTCCATAAGATGTTACAACCAAATCTCTACTTTACACCAGCATTTCCTTTGGCTATCATAGCTCTCCATTTTGCAAGGAAATAAAATGTGTCTGCTGGCTGCAGTGGTTTTTAGGCTCTTGGTCTTCATACTATGGTGATTGGTTCATTTCAATTAAACTTCCTTAGGAAATGGTACTAATGGAGAGTGTTTCTCCAATTCCCATTTGTCAGTATCTCCAGCTTGTTTAAATGAGTCAGGTTTGAATGGTATCATTCATATGCCATGTCTTCTCATTTTTATTTCTTCTACTTTGATATGGATTTTAATTTTTGCTATAGCAAGTTCACAGTCTGATGGTACACAGCTGTTTGTGAAATGACACCCACTTTGGTAACCAGTCATTTCCTGTCTGTTAAAATATAATCAATTCCATTTAGAAGATGTTATTTTGGGGACTATATAAAGGTTAGATAGAGGACTACCCTTGGAATCAGGAAGACCAGTATTCTATTCCTACCTCTGATATACACGTGCTTGTGACTATAGGAAAATCATTTAACCTTTCAGTGACCCAGGCAACTTGCTAAGATTTTAAATAGCTAATAAGTTTCCCAATTGCAACAGAGAAAGGATATTCTATACCAGAAGCTCCTCCACACAGATGAAAACTGAGGATTAGACCAAAAAAAAAAACTTCTTTCACGCTTATAATATTCTTTTTTTTAAAATAATTTTTAATCTTCAAAATACATGCAAAAATAGCCTTCAACATCCCATTATTTTTTAAAAATTTATTTACATTTAGTTTCCTTAGTTTTTCTGTATGCAGATGGCATTTTCTGTCCAATGTCTATTGAGATTGCTTTGGATCCCTGAACCACTGAGAAGAACCAAATTTTCCATAGTTGATCATTGTACATTCTTGCTGTTATTGTGTTCAATGTAAAAAACAATGTTTGTTTTACTCAACGTCAGTTCATGTAAACTTTCCAGGCCTTTCTAAAATCAAACAATAATATTCTATTACCTTCATATACTGAAACTTGTTCAGCCATTCCCCAATTGATGGGCCTCAACTCCTTTTCCAATTCTTTGCTACCACAAAAAGAGGTACTACAAACATTTTTACACCTGTGGGTCCTTTTCCCTCCTTTAAGATTTCCTTGGGATACAGACCCAGTAAAGCCTTCCACATTCACCCCTGCAAAATCCTGTGCTTCAAACCTTTCTCCCTCCCTTCCCCTCATCCCCTTCCCCAGATAAAAAGTAATCCAACATAGGTTAGGCATGTGCAACTCCTCCAAACATACTTGCACATCCATCATGCTGCACAAGGAAAAACTAGATCAAGAAGGAAAAACAAATGGATGCTCATAATATTCTATGCTCCCTAATGTTTTCTAGAAAGTCTTTATGATTCCCTGTCATCTACGATCATTTGCCTTTTCCTTTTATACTCCTGAACTATGTTTCCCAATATATTTTTGCCAGCTCCCCAATACCAATCTTTTCACTGAAACTATTGAATTTAAAGTATATATAACATTCAAATGAATCTGTTGTTTTATCAATATAGTTCTTCTGAAAAAAACCTGTAAGCCATCTTTCCAGATAAACTTCCTTTAATCTTCTAGTCTTATTTATAGCAAAATTGTCAAGAGTCATGAGATTTACTTCCTTCAGTAGCATGTCTACTCCTTGATCACTGTATAATCTCACAAATATGTGAAATTATTATTATTACAAATAAGTGATGTTTGTAAATCATCAAAAAACTGTGTGATTACTCTCTTCTCCCTTTTCGGTCACTAGGACAATGGAATACACATAAGAATTTATCATCTTTAATTTGTCTTGGTTTGCTATGGCCAAAGATTAGTTCCCAAGTGGCTGAGCTATCTCAGTACTTCCAAAATGATTCTTGAAAAGCAGACATAATCTGCCAGGATTGTACCTGAAGGTTTTCTATCATGGTAGATCCTCTGTCCAAATCCTATCCATTTCCACTTTGACAACACAGTGTCTTCTAGCACAAGTATTCAAAGTATCAATACTCTACTACCAGGACCAATTCTTGGGACTTGGGGCCTTATAAGAAATGTAGTTCTTCATTCAACAGATATATGACTGTGCCATAGAATATAGAAAATATCATTCCCCCTCCTCTAATCTCTGTAACAATCCTGCCTAATTCACATGGTCATTGCAAGGAAAGTGCTTTGACAGAAAATGGAAATGTATCTGCTATTTCATTTGTACAGGGAATTCTCAGGTGAGAAAACTTCTACTAATTAAGTGTTAGTTCAGCATCTTGAGAGTTGTCTAGAACACAGACAACTTAAGTGACTTGCTAAGGATCATAGAGCTAATATATATTGTAAGCAAGATTTGGCCCCAGATTTTCTTAGCTTCAAGGTTGACTCTCTTTCTATAACTCCATGCTTATCTCTTTTTTATATATATTCTTTAGGGCTATAGAAATGTGAACTATTTTTATTAGTATTATCATCATCATCATCATTATTATATAAACTCCCAGTAATGAGTGATGGGTATCAATAACCCTAGATTATGCTGACTGGCATTAGGACTCCAGACCTGTCTGAGGAATGTGGGTTTAGCAACAACATCACCACAAAAATGAGACAAACTGGGGCAATCCTTCTGGATCCTGAACTTCAATGGGGAACTCTCTCTGTATTTAGGCAATAATAAAGGGAGATAGGAGAGAAGGGGAGAAGAATTGATTGCATCAACTTGTGCTCAAAATGTCCTTTTGTTCATATCCATGCGTTCATGGGTACATGGACTCAGAGCTAGAAAGGGCCTTGAATATCATTTAGCATAACCCTCTCAATTTATAAACGAAAAAGGTTAACTGTCTTGCTTAGGCCATACAGTAGCAGAGCTGAGATTCAAAATTCACATGTCCAGAAGCCAAGTCCAATGGCCTTTCCACCTTGTTTCCTATATTTCCACTCCACCTGAATGGCTCTGGATATCAATGTTGGGGACAAAGAGATTGCAACACCTGATATAACTTCTGGGCCTTAGATTCCAAGAATCATAAAGTGTTAGAGCGAGAAGAGCTCTGATAGATAATGTTTAGTGTGAGATACTCATTTTACAGAGGTTCAGAGAATGATAGATTTTGAGCCAGAAAGTACTTTAGACCCAAAGAAAGGCAGTGGCTTGCTGTAGATCATGCAGCTAGTTATTGGTAGAGCTGAGAACTCAAATCCCCCAACTTTTGCTTCATGCTCTCTGCGTGTCTAATCCCCTCATTTTATAGGTGAGAAAAAGTAAAGTCATTTATCAAATGTCACCTAGCTACTTAGGGATGGTTCTGGTCACAAAGTCAAGATAATTGGAAGTTCCCTGTATTTCTCTAAGTTTTATCTCAGAAAGTTCCTAAGCTGCTCCCTCACAATTATAATAAAAACCTCTTACCTTTCAAAGTGATTTACAGATGTTAAAGCTTTCAATCTCCTGATTCTAACCACAGCCTCTGAAGGAGTGTTGGCCATTTCTCCCAGGGCCCTCCCTATTATTGCATTAGTATTCTTTGTAAAATGAAAGGCTGGACAAGATGATCTCAGCTTATAGCTTATAGTGCTAAATCTAATGACTAATGAATTATGTCTACAACAGCCAAGGAGCACCAGATAACCATAGATGGGCAATATTGGAATTAGATGACTCAAGGAATGGATGGAGATTCAGGATGAAACAGTATTAAGGTTGTGTAGGTTGAAACCTAAAACCAATCACCATACTAAAGAAGGTTTTTTTAAAGAGGCAATTATTTCCTGAGTATTCCTGAAGAAAGGGAAAAAAGGAAGGAAGGAAGGAAAAGGGTAAGAAAAAGGGAGGGAGGGAGGGAGGAAAGAAGAAGAAGAAAGGAAGCAAGCAAGAAAGAAAAAGAATGAGTGAGTGAATATAGAACAGGAACAAATGATTCATGATGAAATTGTCTCTATCTCTTTATGATCATTACTTCATTTTCTATATGTTCATTAATTATTCCTATGATTGTAAATTCTAGAATCAAAGTCAAACTCACTGGCTTTTAAAGTGCTTTACACAATTTTCTTGAAAATCTGGATAATATTCTCTAGTACCTCTCTCACTCTCTAGGATCTTTCCAAGATCACTTAAATAGCTTACCTATTTCAGAAACTGTTTGTTAATTCATCTGGGTCTCCTGACTCAAACTCAACAAGGGCAGCTGAATAGGGAAATAATCTCTTACTATCTCCTTACGTCTATTGAACATTAACTCTCTATTAGCTGTCTTTTTTCTGTTCTTCCCAGTCCAAAAGCCATTCTTCTTGACGGGAAAAAAAAAAATAGAAGCTTAGTCTTTGCTCTATTCCCCTATATCCCCATAATATCCACCCTAAATGGAGGTTGAAGCTCTTTTTGAGCTTTCTTCCTTTTTTACTCAATGTCACTAGGGGGAAATGTTCCTTTTAGTTATATTTAATTTTCCTTTAAAAAGAACTCATTCTGAATTTTGGCACCTCTTGATACTTTCAGGCCCATGTCAATCTTTTGCATAGTTACCTTCCCTCTTTCCATGTAATGTACAAATCTTTTATGACTCTGAGTTGGAAGACTCATTCCTTAAAGGATAAGTAATCAAAGGATAGGAACAAATGGTTCTCAAAAGTAAAATTGCAAAGGAAATATGTTTTGCAAGACTGCATATATATAACCTATATCAAATTGCCTTCTCAATGAGGAAAGAGGGTAAGCAAAGAAGGAGAGAATTTGGAATTTATTTTTTTTTAACATGAATATAAAGAAAATTTTACATATAATTAGAAAAAAATTAAAACAAGTAGACTTGCAAAAAATTAGCAGCCATAATAAAAATGGCTTCATATCACAAATAATAATAGAAATACAAATCAAAAAACCAAAATTTTATCACCTAGAAAATTTGCAAAAAGGACAAAAAGATAGAAATAAGGGAAAGTGTTCAAAAAACCAGCCACATTGTTGATGGAGTTGTGAATTAGTCTAAACATTTTTAAAAGCAATTTGGAATATGCCAAACCATTGACAAAAATGAATATAACTTTTTGACCCAGAGATGCCCCACCATTGCCACCTCTCTGCTAGGGATCAAATTTGCTTGACCAAGGGGTCAAGCAAAGAAAGATTCTGTATTCTATATACACCAAAACATTCACAGAGGCCCTTTTTGCTGTTGCAGAGAACTGGAAATAAAGTAGATAGCCACTACTGGAGAATAGTTGAACAAATTCATGAATATAATGGGCTATTATTGCGCCTGAAAAATGACAAAAATGAAAATTAAGAGAATCATAGGAAGATATATGAACAGATACAGAATAAAGTAAGCAGAATGAGGAAAACTATGATTACAACATAAATGGAAAGAATAATAAAATGAGACTGAACATTTTATAGTTACAATGATTAATCTTGGCTCCAAAGAAGAATTCATAAAATGCATCTCTCTCTTTCATTGTAAAGCAATTTGGAGAGACCTGTGTTTTCTCTTTATTTCTTATTCTTTGTTACTTATTAAGCTTAAGAAGAACAATATCTAGCAAGAAAATACATTTCCAACTAGAGGAATCAAGGAAACTTTCATAGAAGAGGAAGCATTTCATTTGAGTCCTAGGTCTAAATTAAGGTGCCTAAAGTTTGTTTGTATACAGAGGCACAATTCAGGATAATTCTGCTCTCAAGAATCTCCAACTTTGTTTCCCTTCTGCATAACTGCTGAAAATATCTCAAGTCGGCAGCCTTTCTGATTGGCTCCCTGGTTGTTAAGATGCTTCATTATCTCTTCCTTGAGGTTTAATAATAACAGCTTAAATTTTAAAATAACAGCTTAAATCATAACAATCCTGGGAAGTCCATACAGAAAGATACTATTGTATACATTATATACATTGTATACTATTGTATACAATGTATACAGAAAGATACTAAGGTCCAGAGAGCCACCAAGCCAGTATCAGATTTAAGGTTCAAATCCAGGTGAAAAGACTAAGGTCTCCCACTGCATCCTAGACCATCAAAAGTCAGTCTGAAGGATGTCTTGCCACTGGATTTTTAACTCTACAAGAGAGTATCAGTGTATCACTAAGACTCAAAAAGGTAAATTAGTGTAAGAGAGATTTTGTACCAAGAGATGCTATAAATAGTAGCTCTCTCAGTATTAAGATATTACCCCCCCCTTCAAAATCATCTCCCAGCATTCTGATATAAGCATCTAAAGAATAAAGACCAACAGAAAAGCAGAGGCTTAAGGAAACAGGCTCTCTAGTTTTAAGAACAATAAAGTCAAAGAGTAACCCAGAAATACCATAATATGATAAACATAGCCCCAAAAGATGGAGAAATACATAAAGATCCCTGAATTCAAATCCTTTGTAATCCTGGTGCATTGGAAATACTTAATCAGTGTTTGTTGAAATGAATTTTAAGAAGAGGATGGAAATTTTCCCATCTCTGAGCCTTAGTTTCTTCATCTGTAATAAGGGGATAAAAATACCTTTACTGCTTCTCTTAGTTATGAGGCTTACTTGGGTAGGAGAGAGATTATAGACCAGTGAAATACTGTATAAATCTAATTCATTCCTGAAGTTATCATTATCACACAGCTAGCTGACTTAATTAGACAATGAGGAGGGCAGCAGGGCACCTGCATTTGCAAATGATATAATGTATATAAAACTCTTCCATATCTTAAAGTGTTATCTAAATCTGTGATGTGATGTGATGTGATGTGATGATGATGATGATGATGATGATGATAATGGTGCAATATCATCACTTTTAGAAGAAAAGAGGGAGAAAGAACAGACTGAGAACAACTGTCTTTTCTTTGTTACAAGGCAGGGTTCATTGTGGTTAGAGAGGGGTGTAATGTAGTCTGGAAATGACTATGATGTAAAAAAAAAAAAAAAAAGGAACAAAAGGCATCAATAAAAACTCATTTTTAAAAGAGAAAAAATGGAATAAAATTTGTCCCAATGGCCAGGCCTCTTTTTTAGCGTTTGGCAGCCTGATCAAGAGGTGACATGGTTCATCTGTTGTCTTAACTACCCAAGAACCTGGAGTAAGATCCAGGCCCCCCAACTATTCTCCCCAGGATAATGGGGATCTGGAGAGCTGGGGAGAGTCTGGGGAGAGTCTGGGGAGGCAGGCACATAGGGCTAGAGGAAACAATTGCCAAGGGAGCCCAAATTCCAAAATTCCCTTCCAAATGGCACAGGCAAGGCCTCCTTAAAATTATCTCCAACAATTAAAGGCATCGTTAGGAGACAATACTGCCTGTCTTTCTTTTTATTTTTAATTACAGGGCCCAACCCAAAGTTGTCAAACCATTTTATAATTAGAGAGCTCGTGAGCAGGAGGCTGAGGAGGGGGTGGGGTGTGAGGGGTGGGAGAAGGTGTCAGTGGGGAAGACAGGAACTAGGCCCCCCCACCCCAATTCTAGCTTTCTCTTCCTCCTTTCCTATTCCCCCAATCCGGAGATCAGGCTGTCTCAGGCACTACCCCAGCCTCCTCTAGCTCCAGGGAACTGATGTGACAGGCTTGCCGCCCTGCTAATGGACTGGGGTGGTCAGACACATCCACTCTCCGCTCCAGGTCCCTCCCTCGCTTCTCACTGCTCAGCCTGATTACAGTCATTAGGGAGTCACCCTGAACAACAGGGAGACAGGCTGAGTGGGGCTATCCGAGCCCCTAAAGGCAAACAAGTGGCTTCAGGGACACAGAATGACTGTCTGAAGCCTGGAAAAGTGGAGCCTAAAGAGAGAGGGGGAGGTCAGGGGCTGGCAGTTCTTCTGACCCCCAGGCCTGTCACAGAATGGGCTGCAAAGGAGGACAACTCAGGAGGGCTCCAAAGATAGGTTTCCTCACTTAGAACTGGATACCTCTGATCTTGAAGCTCTCTTTGGGGGCTGCAGTTGCCTTTAGTTCCTACAAACCTCTCTTCCCACCAATGTGTGAGTCATTACTGCGCAAAAGCCTGCTCCACCTCCATAAGAGGCAAATGGATAAACTGGACTACAGAAAACACAGGAAAAGACAAATTATTGAGAACTACTTGGAACTAGAAGTTAGGACATTTGAGTTCTAGTTCACAGAACTTTAGAATTAGAAGGATCATCTAGACTTGGAGGCAAAACTAAGCTGGGTAACCTGTCTCTACCTCCCTGCCAACCCCCAAAATAATACCACAGCATTTCTAATCTTGGGACCATCTTGCGCTTTCTACCTCCCTGTGTCTCTCTGTTTCTCTCTCTTTCTCTCTCTGCCTATCTCTCTCTGCCTCTTTCTGTCTCTGTCTGTGTGTCTCTCTCAACCTCTGTGTGTGTGTCTATTTGTGTCTCTCTCTTTCAATCTGTCTCTCTCATACCTGTCTTTCTGTCTCTGTCTCTCTCTCTTTATCTCTCTCTGTTTCTGTCTTTTTCCTCTCTGTCTCTCTCTTTCTCTTTGTCTTTCAATCTCTCTCTGTCTCTTTTTGTCTCTCTCTCTCAATCTCTCACTTTCTCTTTGTCTCTCTTTCTGTGTGTGTATGTGTCTATCTCTGTCTTTCTCAATCTCTCCCTCTCTGTGTATGTCTTTCTGTTTTTGTGTATATTTGTCTCTATCTCTCTCTGTCTCTCAATCTTTCTCTGTGTCTCTCTGTCTCTTTCTGTCTCTCTCAATCTCTACCTCTTTCTCTGACTCTGTGTGTGTGTTTGTCTGTCTCTGTCTCTCTCAATCTCTCCCTCTCTCCTACCTCTGGCTCTGTGTATATATATATATATATATATATATATATATGCCTCTTTCTGTCTATCTCTCTGTCTCTTTCAATCTCTCCCACTACTCTCTGTGTCTCTCTGTCTCTGTCTCTCTGTCTGTCTCTTTGTCTTTTTGTATGAATATGTTTCTGCCTCTCTCTGTTGCTGGCTTTTATTCACCTCTCTCTCATACCTCTCTCCATTTCTTTTTTCTTTTTCTTTTTTTCTCTATCTCTTAATCTCTCTCTGTCTCTCTCTGTCCGTGTGTGTGTTTCTCTCTTCATTTCTCTCATTCACCTCTCTCTCCAACTCTCTCATCTTTCTCTATCTTATTCAACTTTTTCTTTCTTGATCTCTCTCCTCTCTTTTTCTACACATACACACACACACACACACACACACACACACACACACTTTCAAAGAATAGTGGGACCTGACATCTAAGCCTCTCTCCAACTTTATCCTGACCTCAAACCATTTATATTTGTCCCAGGCACCAGGATTTCTTGTTACTATCTTGTTTAGACCATCTACTATCTGAACAAGAAACCATTTTCTAATTTGCTCTGCTGAAATTTGTTGGCAAAAATCTCATTTTCATTCTAAAGAAGCTCATTTTACCTTTGAGCAAGTTACTTCTCTTTGGAGTAACAAAACAAACAATAGCATTTATTGAGGGATACTTTGTGCCAGGCAGCATGCTAGATGCTAAAAATACAAAGGCAATAATTAATTAATTGCTCTCAAAGAGCTTACATCATGGGAAATTACATGTATAAAGATAAGCATACAGAGTAAACACCACCACCACCATTCCAAATCAAAGTAGTTAGAGAGAATAATTGTGGAAGGGTTCAGGAAAGGCTTAATGTAAAAGGTAATACTTGAATTCAGTAAAAGAAAGAGAATTGGACCTGGAGTGAGTGACTTGATTTTGAATCCTTGCTCTAAAGTTCATTAATTGTGTCACCCTGAGAAAATCACAACTTCTGTGTACCTCAGTTTTACTCATCTGAAAAAAATTAGCAATCGTGTTTGTTTTTTCCACCTGAAGGACAATGAGAAAAATGCTTTTTAAACTTCCAAGTACTATAAATGGAAAAGAGGGGTTGAGAAGGAATGGGTATTAATAGATTCCTCATTTGTAAAAAAAAGAAAATGATCCCTCTTATGAAGTTGTTGTCCAGACAAAGTTAAATAACATATATTAAATTCTCAGAAAAGTTAAATAAATTATATAAGTAAATGTAAGCTTTTATTTGAGGAAGAGGAGAAATATATCACTGATTTAATTGTTATAAGCAAATTTTGTGAAGACATTCCCTCTGCCAATTTATAGCTGTCCTACAATTTTCATTCTTAAAGAGTCACATCTGAGGCACAGATAGGAATTTCAAGGTCACAAAGTCAGGATATGTCAAAGGTAATACTTCAATGTAGGTCTTCCTGACTGTGAGTCTAAACTTTTGTGCCATATTTACTTCTTTTGGGGCATTGTTACCTTTATAAATACAAGTTGAATGTACAAGTTTGGTAATCATATATATGTAATGGTGGGACTGTCCATTGAATACAACCCCGTTAGAGCATGCTTGGATTTGCTGTTCCTGGAATACAAATCATGTGCATATATTTTCTGCTTAAAACTATGGGAAACTGATTTTGTCCATGAGTGATTAAGAATTTGATAGAGTGTTATTTTTTTTTAATCTTCTTATTGGCTTTAAAGCTGGGGCATTTGATAAATTAGGAGATGCTAAGCCTAAACTGTGTGCATATTATAAATAAATAAATAAATAAATAACCTGCATTTTCTCAGCTTTTATTTTTCCTTCCTGGAAGCAAGCAAGGGCCCCAGATGGAAGAAAGGGAACCTCCCTATCTCCCTCTCAGATGCCATGTATCTATGAACTAGTGCCTCTGTTTGTTTTTTGTCTATTTTTACTGGTCTTGATGGAACTTGTATCCAAAGATGGAATTGTCTAAGTGGTAATCTTCAACACTGCAAAATATTGAGACATCAAAAATCCAACCAGTGCTGGAAAGATAAGAGTTTGCCAGAGTGGTAGGGACTGACAAAAGGCTAAATACCTATAGATGTATATGGAAAGATTCTTACCCAGTTATGGTGGTGCCTTCAGGGAATGTGTCCTTTGAAGAGAAACAGCATGATATGAATTCTAGTAAGGCACTAACACCTGGAGCACATTGGAGAGCTGTACCCAAAGGAACTTCAGAAAAACTTCACAAAGGGAAGGGGGGAAAATATCTTCTAGAATTCATAATTGGGCAGTAGTCTTTATAAATCTGCCTTATTATGCTTTAAGGTTCTCTTTAGGGATCTTGTATGTATAAGCAGAGGGCATGCCCCTAATTTGGGAAGAATGAAGGAATATTCTTGTAACTACTATTCTTATATAGCTTTTAAATTCACGTAAATCATTCTCAATAAAACTCTTTTCTAAAAGCTAATTGGAGTTCAATTGACTCTGGGTGATAATGGAAAGTATGTCTATGAGAACTCAGGAGCTATCCTCAGGATCACTCCTAAAACCCTTTGGAGAATAGAAGTCATTGGTCTTTGGGGATATAAGCTGCTATGGGAATTGAGAGTGGCCTTGAAGGAAGTGCTAAGGGTATGTAGGATAAACATAGAATCAAGAAATCAAGCACTGATTGATTAAATATTTACTGACTGTTCTTGCTTTATGTAAATCCGCATTATACAAATTCAATTTTACTTAAAGAATTCTGAAAGAAGTTCTCATTTTAAAAAGACACCTGTTAATTTTACCACACAGTACTCTCTGCGCCTGTCCTTCAACTTGGTGTTCTACAACCTCCAAGCTCCCACCAAAAAACCCAAAACAAAGCAAAACAAAAAATGCCCTTCTGAGTGAAAGCAGAGAGAACTCAGCCAAAGCCAGATAGGGGAACCTGGCTGCAGAGCACCAGTATTGAGAGGAGAGCTCTTTGCCCTGTTTGGACCACCTAGCCCCCACATGTCTACTCTTCCCATTCTTCCCCTATGGCCCCTGTCCATTCCTCCTCCTGCTCTCACTTCTCTGTCCCAGGGTCCATTTCTTTGAAATGTATGCCATGGGCAAATTCACATTCTATAAAAATTACTTTTTATAAAGGCCTGCCATATCATCCACTTACATAAACCAAGAACTGTCTATACTATGTGCCAAGCATTGTGGTAAATAAAGTCCAGCTCTATCTTTGGAGACACAATTTACTGACTTCTATCACTTTTCTAAATCTATTCTATTTTCTATTCCAAATCCTTTTTGTCTCATTTCTTGAACAATCTATGCAATTCTCCCTCTAAAATGATCTGACCCTTCCTACTCCCAGAGAAGGGATCTGAGAAGTATGTCCTCTTGAATACAAATTGCTTCTAAATGAATCTCTTTTTCTTACCTTCCTTCTCCCCCACCCTTATCAATACTGCCAGACTATTGCTAAAAGAATCTCATAAATAGAAAAGACTAGGAGATGAACTAGTCCAAAATCTAGATGGGATTGAATGATTCCCCTTTGTAACATATCTGACAAGTGGTCATCCAGCCCCTACTTGAAGATTTATGATGAAAAGGACCCACTATCTAAGGAAATGTCCTTAGGTCCATATTTGGGGACAGTTCTAATTTTTGTTAGAATTTGAATTCAACCAAAATCTATCTAACTTTCACCTATTTCTCTTAGTTCTGTTTACCAAGATCAAGAAAAACAAATCTAATCTCCCACATTTTAGGCTTTCAAATACTTGAAGAAAGCCATTATGCCACATTCCCTTCATTTCCACTTACCACCAGCACTATTAAGTCTGCTCTTCTCCAGAGTAAACATCCCCACTCCTCTTAAGTCATCTCCATGGTCCACAGATCTTTCACTAGTTTGACCAACCTGCAGTTTATCAATATTCTTCCTCAGGGGTGTATATAGTGTTGAGGGAGGATTAGCATCTCTGGTGTAAGGACTACTGAGCTCTTCTCAGGGCAGCTCATCCATCTTTAGTGTCTACCTTCATCTAACTCTCAAGTTGGGGCTCCAAAAAGCTACAAAATGGCCATACTCCAGTAAAATTGTCTTGGCAGATAGGCTAAACCAGGATGAAGGTAACTAGCAAGCCTCAAACCTGTCAATGAGTTAGGGGGATATCTACCCCAAACTTGTGAAGACCTTCCCCGGCAGAATGGGCAGATGAAAACAATTTGTTTCAGAGGTCATGAAGGCAGCTGAAGCAGACCTAGTGGAGTGCATAGAGCTTGATCAGACATAGAAAATCCCAGGATCTTCCATTGCATCCTGGGCCATCATTGACTCTTGTTCTGCCAATGGACTTCAATGACCCAGAATATAACTTTGCCTCACTTAAATCTAATTCACATGTGATATCATGCTATGATATCATTGGTTCTCTTCAAAAACAAAGAATAAACAACATTTTCCCTCAAATGTGGCACACAGAATTGGGTTGGCAATTCCTTTTGTGTGTGTGTGTCCTTTAGACCCAGTCTCTACCCTTCTCACCTCATGTGATTGTTGCTATAACATTATCATATAGCTATAGAATATATTACACTGTCAAGAACTTAATCATAGAATGTTAGAGCTGGAAGGGTATTAACAGGTTATCTATACTACCATCCTTTCTTTACAAACAAATAATAACTAATGCTTTCTTTACAAATATTATCCCATTTGATTCTCACAACAATCCTGGGAGGTAATGACTATTACTATTCCCATTTCAAATATGAAGAAACTGAGGCATTGGTGATGATAATGACAGAGGTTAAGTGTCTTGCCTACATTTACACAGCTAATCAATATCTAGGTTGGAATTTAAATTCAAGTATTCCTGACTAGAACTCCAACGCTCTAACCATTGTACTTCCTAACTGACTAAAATATGATCCAGATTCCTAACTGATAACCAAACTCAAAAATACATGTTTCCAGAATCAGCCTATAACTAAGTCATGTGGAGACAAGATCCTATATCCCATAGAAGTTCTGTACACCATAGAAGGGTTCTTAATTATGTTTTTGTGTTATAGAACTCTTTGGCAGTCTGGTAAAGCCTATGGGACCCTTTCTCAGAAAAAAAAATTTTTTTAACATAGAATTATAAAGAAAACCGGTTATGTTAGAATACAGTTAGTGATTTTTTTTTAATCACAGAATCTATAAAATCTATAGTGTAGGACCCTTGGAGGTCTATGTCTTTCAAGTTAAGAATCCCTACCATTAAAAAAAGAAAGACTCATGAGAAACATAGAGTGGCAATTATTTCAGGAAACATTGCTGCTTCAGCTAGGAAAGATAACCAAGTCTCACATCTGGTATCCATTTTCCCAAGAAGAGCCATGTTAGAATTTCAAGTCCTTGCTAGCAATGGCACCTAGTTTCAAGTGACTGTTCTAAGAATCAAACCTTCTTTCTCCCTCTGACTTCATTACTGTTTGCAAATGTATTCAACTCTCAAAGATGACTCGGGGCAAATATATAATTTCATGTGCTTCCCTTTGCCCCCAACTCACTTTTGATCTGCCAGAATACAGGAATTTGGGATCACAAATTTCAAGCTAGAAAAGAACTTGAAAGTTATCATTTTTAGCTGTTCCCAACTTTTCTTAGTCCCATATATATACTCTAGACTTTCTAGCTAGTCAACCCATATTTATTAAAGAACTACTCTATGCCAGGCATTGTGCTAAGAACCAAGTTTACTGAGGAAAGCAAAAGATAAAGCCTGCCCTTAAGGAGCTTGCAATCTCTGGAGACTTCCTATATTCCTTATTCAACAAGAAAGGAAGTAAATTCTATCTGACTATGCATATGTGCATCCTAATTCCGTAGGATAAAGATCATTATTTTAAAACATATCCCAAACCCCTTTGAAAAGCTCTTCCCCATGGTACAAGTTGGGAACTCCTGATGTATTATAATCCCCTCATTTTACAGATGAGGAGACTGAGTGTTTAAGTAATTTGATCTAGTCTAGAATTTCAAACCCTTTATAAACCTAATGATCTTAAACAGTTTACTGTGGCCTATTTTAAATCTGCTGCTCACCCACATTATATTAATATTATAAATTTGTAAAGATATTTACATTTAAAACATGCTTTCATGAACATTTTCTCAGTTGATCACTCAATTAACCTGTGAGGTAGGCAAGGTAGGCATCCATTTCATAGACAAGCAAAAACTAAAATAATTTGCCAAGGATAACTAGCTGATAGATCTGAGATTCAAACCCAGATCTTGTGATTTCAAGTCTAGCATTTTTTATATTATCTCATAACTACTTAAACCTTTTAAAAAATGAATTTCCGTTTATGTGCTAGTGTAAGATTAGCCATGTCAAAGAGGGTCTCTCTATTTGTGTGGATAATTGAGAGTTAACCACATTTTGGAACTGTTCTTATACCTGCAGCACTTTCGTCTCCCTTTCTTCCCCAGGGTATCATCCATACACACATACATATACCCTTCACCATTCGTTCCCCCCACTCCTTCCCTTTGTCCCCCAGCATATCAACCAACCCACTTCTCCTGCTCCTGGGCACATTTCCCATCCCGGAGCATCCCGGCTTTCCTCTCGGCTCAGCTAATTATCCTTTTAACTTGCGTTGGCTTATTTTTATAGTGAGATCTGCCGGTTTATTTTTATCTACCTCTCCATAATGGTCTCAGGCCGTTATTCAGGAAGCCCCCGGCACTGTGCTGTTCCCCCAATTTACAATTGCAATTATGATCTCCGACAGAAACAAATGCAGCTGGCGTCAATTTTAAGCAATATTTTGATCATAATAATTAAAAAAGTAACTTATGGCATGCACACATTAGATAAATTAATGTAATTCCAAGCTCCTGTAAAAAGGCATTCGAAGGAGAGGGGAATGAAGAAGGAAATGGCGTTCCTGAACTCTTTGGGAGCCTTCGGAATCCATCTCAGGCTCTGTGGTTGGTCCCTCCACACACAAATTAACTTTCACATTGAGTTTAATATCTGTGTGTCCTTCAAGTTGAATGCTTCCCCTTCCCCCGCCCCAGCCCCATCTGAAATTGCTGGTTATTAAGGTATTTGGGTGTAAACAAGCACATTTCACTTGTCATTGCTCAGCTCCTATTCTGCTGGCATCCGGACAGGCAGCTGAAAGGATCTTAGCATCATTTTACTTCAATTGCATAGTACTGTCAGGATATCCCAAATTGCAGTCAAAAGAGCACAAAGTTGGGGTTTTTTAGACTTTCCTGTACCATCCCCCTCATTCCTATCTCACTTCCCAGGCAAGCCTCCTTTCCCACCAGATAAGACCTCTCTGTTTAGAAAGCAGCCAAATGACAAAGTATATAAAACACCAGATTTGGAATCAGGAAGACCTGAGTTCAAACTTTACCTCAGACAACTTACTGTGTGACTCTGGACAAAGTCACTAACCTCTCTCATCCTCGGATGCTTTTTCTACAAAATGGGGATAGGAATAAGGTTCACCTCACAGGGTTGCTGTGAAAATCAAATGAGGAAATATATGTCAAGTGCTTTGCAAACCTCAAAAGTGCTAAATCAATGTGAGCTATTATTAGCCTGCCAGACATATTCCCAGAAGAACAAACCATCAGACAAAAAGTGTCATCGGAAGTGTTCAAGTAAAAGCTGGATGATCGATCACCTGTCAGGGATGTTGCAGAAGGGGCTCCCTGATAGTGAATGGAAAAGGGATTCAGCGGAAGAAACCCCAGATATGGAAAATGAGGGTGTGGGTTCAAATTCTGGCTCCACTATTACTGATTGTTTGACTTTGGGAAAGCCCCTTCTACCCTTTGGACCTAAATGTCTTCATCTGTAAAATGGGGATTATACTAGATGACCTCTAAAATCCCTTCTGTGATTTGAATCTATTTATTCATCACTTGGACTTCAAGCAAGAGTGCGCTGAAAACCGCTCAAAATATTTGTAGAGAGTGGATAGTTAAATTTTGATGCAAGAATTCACATGCTGAAATATGCAAATACTACTAATTAGGGCTTAATTTCTGTTTTGTTAAATTTCTAAGCTTAAAGTACAAAATATTCAGGATACAAATTAAATGTAAAAGTGTGTTGCACATACATTCCCCACTTCCCCCAGATCTAGTTGTTAAACAGTGCCAAGGACATTCCTATTCTAAATGTAATGAAGGTGACTAATCAGAACTACTGAGAAACTGAGATGATTCCTCACTCCCCAGAACAATATAGGACAACAATGGTCTAAGTAAACTAAAGTTAATTCCCTTCCATTTTTCCCTCTTGACAGGAACACTGAGTTTAAAACAAATAATGATCTTTCTGACACTAGTGATTGCCAGACTAGCCCCATTGTTCTATAGGTCACTGATGAGGAATTTGGAAGGTTAAAAATTTAGTGCAACTTTCACACCACACCCAGGATGGTTCTGGGTTCCATTTCCCTTCCAGTCTCTTGTTAGGGTTGTGAAGGCCCATGATAGGTTCTCTCTTTGGAAAATGAGCCACAGAGGATTAGTGTGTGTCTGTGTGTGTATATGTGTATGTGTGACCTGAGTTCAAATCTGGTCTCAGACACTTCATACTTCCTGGCTGTGTGACCCTGGGCAAGTCTCTTAACCCCAATTGCCACAGCAAAAAAAAAAAAAAAAAAAAAAAAGTGAGTTTATGTAGATAATTTAAAATAGTTGGGAGTCTACCTGCCAAGACAAGGTCAGGAACTATATGAACGCAATTACAAAACACTTTTCACACAAATAAAGTCAGATCTAATCAGTTGGAAAAATATCCGAGTGCTCATGGGTAGGCTGAGCTAATATCATAAAAAGGACAATTCTATCTAAATTAATCTACTTATTCAGCGCTATACCCATTAAATTTCCAAGAAATTATATCACAAAGCTAGAAAAATAATAACAAAGTTCATCTGGAAAAACAAAAGATCAAAAATTTCAAGGGAATTAATGGAAAAAATGAAAATGAAGGTAACCTAGTTGTACCAGACCTAAAACTATATTTTAAAGCTGCAGTCATCAGAACTATTTTGGTATTGGCTAAGAAATAGAGTGGAATCAGATCAGTGGTATGAGATCAGTGGAATAGGGTAGCTTCACAAGATACAATAGTCAATGACTATAGTAATTTAGTATTTGATAAACCCAAAGTCCCTAGCTCTTCTGGGATAAGAATTCCCTATTTGACAAAAATTGCTGGGAAAAAAGAAAGTGAGTTTAGAAAGATTAATCTGGCACCATTTTGGGATTATTAAATAAGAGAGAAATTAGAAGCAGAGAGAACAATTAGGAAGCGATTGTAGTAACCCAAGCATGTAGCAATGGGGGTCTATACAAGAGTGAGTCTGAATTCATGAATGAATTACTTGTTTTCTCAGAGCCTTGGTTTCTGCTCTTATAGGATTATTGTAAGAATTATGCTCTTATAGGGTTGTTATAAGAAAAGTCAGTAAATAAACATTTATTAAGTTCCAGTTATGTTCTGGCACTATGCTAAGTCGCTGTCCTCCAGGAACTTACAGTCTAATGGAGGGGACAAATGCAAACAACTGTGTAGAAACAAGCTACATACAGGATAAGTAAGAAATAATCAATAGACAGAAGACATGAAAATGAATTGATATCAGGAAAGACTTCTTAAAGAGGGTGGAATTTTAGCTAGGACTTGAAGGAAGTCAATAAACCAGAAGGTAGAAATGAGGAAGGAGAGCATTCCAAGAATGAGGAACAGACAGAGAAAATGCCTAGAATCAGGAAACAGAGAGTTCTAGTTCAAGGAACAGAAAGGAGGGCCTTGTATCATGGAGTTTATGGGATGGAGGTATGGGTGGTGTGAGATGTAAGGAGACTACGAAGTTAGGAAATGGCTAGGTTAGGAAGAGCTTTGAAGACCTGAAACTTCATCACCATTTACTCAGGTTTTGATATTCTGTAGCTTCTCATCTGCCTCAGTTGTTTCTTCCCTATTATTGGAGGGCTGGAAGGTGGAACAATAAAGTCCCTCCTAAAGCTTGCTTTTAAAAAAAATTATTTTATTTTTAATTTATGAACTAAAAGAAGCATTTTCATAACACAGTATAATAAAAAGATGATTGCATATGAAACTGCAAATCTATTATGTGCAAC
This sequence comes from Antechinus stuartii, assembly GCA_016696395.1. Lineage (NCBI taxonomy): Eukaryota > Metazoa > Chordata > Mammalia > Dasyuromorphia > Dasyuridae > Antechinus > Antechinus stuartii. The sequence goes on from MU174354.1 coordinate 42,561,086, forward strand.
TTGCTATTCCTTTTAAATATTTAATAAAATTATCATGTAAATTTCCTTTTTTTTTCTTCCTTCCCCTTACTTCCCCCCCACTCTAGAAATGGCTACCATTAGACACAAATAATATATATGTAAAATTAGTCTACACATAATTCTATTTATCAGTTCTTTCTCTGGATGCAGAAAGCATCTTTTTTCATATGTCTTTTATAATTAATTTGGGTACTAATTGATGGGATGAATAAGACCCCAGGAAAACATCAGGTCCTTGGTAGCTAGTTGGACCATAGAAGAGGCAATGACCAGAAGTCCTTCATTGAATTTAAGTAGGCCTTTATTGCTCTGGGTCCTAGTTGAAATCCCACAGTTACTACATGTTATTGCTCTCTGAGGCAAGCAGAAAGGGGACTTGACAAAATTATCTTGTCTTTAAGTGGGCCTTTGTTGTCCTTAAATGGGCCTTTATTGCAGTGGGCTCTTGTTAAATTTCTTGCATTCCTTACATTGACAAAATTATCATGATCCCATAGTTATATCCAATCAGAAGGCAAAGCTATAGATGCCAACCCTGAGGTTATTTTTCCTTTATAAAAGAACCTACTTGTACCCTTCTTTTGGCTAAATTTAGCCCACCTTATGGCATCAGATTATTACTTCCTCTTCCTTCTTGTTGATGGCCAATTCCTTAGGAGCTTTGCCTGCTTACTAAGCTAGTTCATCAGGAATTTGACTGCCTTATGACATCAGGTCATTACTCCTATTTTCTCTTTGTTGGTGGGTCTTTAGGAGTTCTGCCCATCTCATGGCAACACAAATTCTCTAGGAACTTAGCCTTCCTTATAGCATCAGGCCATTCCTCCCATTTTTCTCCTTGTTGATAGAAAATTCATTAGGAGTTTTGCCCTACCTTATGCCATCTTCCCCTTTGTTGGGGCATTTTCCCTCTTGTTATGCCATCTTCCTCCTTGTTATGCCATCTTCCCCTTGTTAATCACTAACACCCTTTTGGAACTTAGCCTGCTGCCAACAGCAAAATAAAATCTTTGCCTCTTGATTTGAAGATGGTTTAAGCCTATAAATTCTTTTGAGATACCTTGTGACACTGGCCTGGAAGCCCAATGTATTTTTTCAGTTTCAACTCCCACACCCCATCATTTATAATATCTTTCCTTTTCCTTAAGCTTGCCTTTATAGAGAACTCAAAACTTTTAGAACTTTTTAAGTAACCCTTCATTTTCCATCAACAGCTATTCTTAATTTAAGAACATCATTGGTAGTATTCCCCCTTTTAGGTTTTTTTTTTTTTTTTTAATTGTCTTAGTCTATTAGATTGTAAACTCCTTGAGGGCAAGGACTTCTGCTTTTCTTGTATCCCCAGTGCTTAGCACATGGCTGTCATGTAGCAAATGCTTAAGAACTGTTTATTGAATTGAATTGTATTTGTGAGCCACTGGAATCCTAGGGAAGAGCGACATGATAAGACCTGCAGCTTTAGGAAAATCTCTCTAATGGCTAAATGGAAGATGGACTTGAATAAAAAGAGACTTGTGGCAGGCAGACCAACCAGCAGGCTATTTCAGTAATTCAAGAATGATGAGATGAGGGATTGTAGCATGGTGATGCAGTATCCTAGAAGGAAATGTATTCAAGAGATGTTGCAAATGTGAAAAATCAGAAGACTTTGGCAACAGATTCAATATGGGAGTGGAGGAAAAGGGAAATAGTGAGGAGTTAAGCAGACACACAGGTTGTGAGCCAATGATGCCCTCAACAATAATAGGGAAGTTAAGTGGAGGGGAAAGTGATGAGCTTATTTTTGGAGAGGTTGAATTTAAGATATCTATGAGATATGCCAACTGGATAAATACATTTGAGAGGAGATGATATTTGAATCCAGGGAAGCTAATGAGATCCCTAAGTGAAAAGAATAGAGAGAAAAGAAGAGAGCTCAAGAATCTATGATTAGTGAGCATGATTTGAATGATGATCCAGCAAAGACTGAGAAGCAGCGATCAGATCATTAGGAGGAAAATCAGGAGTTCTGGACATTAGAAATGTCCCAAAAACTTAGAGAAAAGGGAGAATCAAAGAGGAATTGATCAAGAAGAAATTAAGAAAAGAGTACTGGATTTGGCAACATTGCAGAGAACAGCTTCAGGTGAATGATGAGATCAGAGATCAGATTATAAAGAGCTAAGGCCTTCTCAAGGAATCTAGCCACAAATGGCAAGAGACATATGGAATGTGGATAAATCAAGTAAAAGGTTTTTGAGCATAGGGTGGTTTTCAAATGTTTGTTTGCAAATAGACAAAAATATTGAAGATAACAAGAAAATGGAGATGATAGAAGGGACAATCTATTGGTAAAGTGGGATAGGATGGGATCACATGTGCATGTAGAGAGGTTGACCTTGGCAATGAAGGCTAATGCATCATGTTGTTATTATTGTTGTTCATCCTTAGCTTTCAAAGAATATTGGTGACATCATAGGATGATGTCTTGACTCATATATGAATTAGATTTAAGTAAGGCAGAGTTGCACAAAGTCATCAGACTCCCTCTCTCTTCCAGAGTTATTAAAAACCAAGGGCAGGACAAAAGGCAGGATAACAGGCAATAATCTAGTATGCAGTGGATGATCTTTCAATATAGGAAGGAAGCAGTGGATAGTGGGAGTCATTCAAAGCTGAGGAACATGTTTTTAAAGCTCAATATAAATGTGAATTATCATCTTTTCAAGTATTTCCTTCTCTCATAATTATGGTACAGACTTTAGGAAAGCTGGTATCACATCTGTAGTTAAAGACTGGAACTCTCTCCCAAGCTGCTGTGGATTTTTGGAACATTTTGACCTACATGATTCAAACTCAATATGCCCCAATCTTCTTGTGAGTAAGAACTGTGTCTCCTTTATCTTTGCATCCTACTCTGTCCCTAGAGTGAGTGCTGAGCTCTACATAGCAAGTGGGTGCTGGATAAATATTTGTTGAATGAATTCATTGCCTTTTCCTCAAACCAACTCCTCCTTCAAACCTTTCTCTTTTTATCAATAGCACTGTCAAGTTCTGAAATAAATCAAAGCCATAGGTTGAGGAATAAAGTATCTTTAATTGATATAACAGTAGCAAACCTGTCATTGTGGAGTGTCTAGTGGATTTCCCAACCAAAGACACCCATGAAGAATTTTTATATTTTTAGGGAGAAGACAGTATGAGATAGCAAAGGTAGCTCATGAGATCCCTTTGGCTCTTTTTAATCCAAATAAGGAAAACTTCTTCATTTTTACTGTTTTTGCCCATTGTGCCATGAATTTCAATAGAATGGGATCCATATATCAGGACCTGAGATCAAGCTCTACTGAGGTTCCTTTATAAGGTGAAATCTCAGGATTAAGGGAACTTAGGGTATACTTCATCAAGAGTAAATTGCTTAAAAGTAGCAGTATAAAGACATTACTAAAAATCTGACATTACTAATGATGTAATAGGGCTTTTTTGCTCCCTGATCTTTCTGGGGGGTCTGGGTCAGAAAACCCTGACTCATCTGGCAATCGCCCACCACCCACCACCCACCACCCTTAATTCATCTGGAAATTACTCTCTAGACCACCACCCTCCACCCTTAATTCATTGGGAGATCACTCCCTAGCCCTGGGCTATAGAAGACCAAATAAAATTGAACTCTGTTTCTCAATTCCTTGCTACTTTCCTATTCAGGGTCTTAGCCCCCTGAGAATAATTAATGTCACAATAATCGCTCTTTTGCCAACCTTAACTTGGAGATTGGGACTGCGAATTCTTTCGCAAAACCTGAGACTGGCTTGGGGATTTCCAAATGCTGTTAGGTTTGGCAAAAGAGGGTTAACTTAAGGGAGTGGCAAATAATATTAAATTTGGGATTAACAATTTCTGTCCTTGTATATTAACAAATTTCTGCCAATATTTTTATTCTTCCAGGTTTATAATCTTAGAGAGAGTTGTTTTTCATTCTTTCCTTTATATCCCATCTCTGAGCACTAGTTCCTGTGGTGGAAGGCTTTTTAACTTTTTAAATATCTCTTGAATCATCTAAACATCTTTAAACATCTTCCCCCCTCCTTTCCATTTAATTGATAGTATCACCACCCCAAGCTCAGAACTCCCTCACTGCATGCCTGATTACAACTTCCTAATTGTTCTCTCTGCTTCTAGTTTCTCTCCCATATAATCCATCTTGTACATGGAAACCAGATCAATCTTCCTAAAGTCTCCATGATGACTTGCCAGTTTCCTCAAATTAGTCCAGGCCTATCTTGTTTAGCTTTCAAGGCCCTCCATTACTTGGCCCACTTAAGTGTGTCTCAAAACTCTTCTCCATTTCTTCCCAAATAGCTCCTCAACCTCACAGAGAAAGTAAAGCCAGAATTCTTTGTCCCATAAAAATTCATTAGCTGCCAGATCTTACACAAGTCAGATTTCCTTACTGGTAAATAGGCATAATAATAGCACCTATCAACTGGGTTGGGGTAAGGATCAAATGAGTTAACATGTTTAAGGTATTTTAAGTACTTTTCAAACCTTAAAGAGCTATATAAATTCTAGCTATTAGCTATTATTATTCATTTCTTATTCATTCTTAATCATCTTCCCACCCAGGAGAAACTTCCACCTCCTCCCCTTCCGCCTCCGTTTGGTGACTGTCTCTCTCTGACTACTATATCTGGAAAAGACCCAATCTATCTCTGCTTCACTCCCAACAGCCACTTTGGTTGTACTTGAGTACCCTTTCTTCCCCCAGCCACACTCTATTTTTACTATGTAGTATGTTAATCTAGTCTCCCTATAGCTTTACAGCCCTATTTTTGCCTTCTTCAATCATTTTTTCAGTTGTCTGACTCCTGAAAACCCCATTTAAGGTTTTCTTGGCAAAGATACTTGGCTGGTTTGCCATTTCTCCAGCTCATTTTACAGATGAGGAAACTGAGATAAACAGGATTAAGTGACTTCCCCAGGGTCACAGAGATAATAAGAGCCGGAGGCTGGATTTGAACTAACAAAAATTACTTCTTTACTGAAGACCCAGTTCTTTATTTCTGATGCCCCCTCCACCTTATTTACCACTCCCTAACTTTCTACATCAAAAGGCCCTTTCTGAACACACATCTCTTTTGTGTGTTCTCTCTCCCAATAAAATGCAAGCTCCTTAAGGCCTGGAGCTTTCTTTGTTTTTCTTATTTGTATCTCTGGAGTTTAGCAAAATTCTTGGCTATATTTTTGTTTTTATTCATTCCTATCTCTTTGCCTCCACCAAAGAACTCCCAGCCCTCTCTCTTATCTATTCCCATCCTCACTAACCTTCAAAATCTAGCTCAAGATCCTCCCTTCTCCAGCAATCTCTACTCATCTACTCCAATATTCTCTGATCTTAGAGAATCTTAGCATTGAAACGAACCACCATCCTCATAAAGTTGCCTAATTCTACTTCCTACCAAGTAAAAGGATGGGTATTTTCAACATGTGTTTGAATCTCTATTTCCAGGGACCTCTTAACCTCCAAAGGCAGCTTATTCAGTGTTAGAAATATGCTTCTTTACAACTCCCATCCCTCTGAAAATATAGAACAAAATTAATCCCTCTTCCCTGTTATAATAGCATTTATGTAGTGTTTTAAGGCTTTGCAAAGTGATTTACATATATTTATATGTATCTCATCTGGTCTTCACTACAATTCTGGAAGGTAGGTATTATTATTATTATCCCAATCTTCCAGATATGGAAACTGAGACTGAGAAGTTAAGGGATTTGATTAGGATAACACAGCTAAAGACATGTCTGAGATCCTGGTGTAATGAAAAAGAACTTGCTATGATTACATTTATTTGGGGCTTCTAAGGGCTTAACACACTTTACCGATAGTATCTCATCAGATATTTTAAATCAACCTGTGAAATAGGCAGCATGGGTACTATTAAGTCCCATTTTGCAGATAAGGGAATTGAGGGTCAGAGAATAGTGTGTTTTGCCCAAGATCAATCACATAGTAAGTATCAGGGCTAGAATCTGAACCTACGTCATGTGAGGCAGAGTCCAAGACTGCCCACTACACAGAGCTGCCTCAGGAGGGGAGGAGCAACTCCCACAAGAGCTCTCCAATTCCCCCACGGTCTTTTGCCTCACTCTTTCCCTTGACCTGGGTCCTCAAAAACATTTTTTTTGTGCCACAGAAATCAGGCAACAGTGTCTCCTTTGTACAGCTAAGTCAGTGAGCTCAGGGGATGGCAATGAACTAGATTTTGAATCCACAGGCAAAGAACAGATTGAAGCAAGTTGTAAAGGATTTAGAAGGGTGGGATTTCAAGGGTGGGGCACTCAGCCTGAAAAATAGGGACTTAAAAAAAATTTTCTTTATTCCCAAGTGTCCCCAGAGTATGAAGAAAATAAAACTAGTCAGCTGAATCCCAGAGCTGATCTCCCAGGAGGGTTACTCTGAAATCCTAATTGCTTCAAGGGTTGTATGTCCTTCGTGTTGTTATGGGACATCCACAAAACTTTAGGGCTCTGCTCTCTTGACTCTGTCTACTATGCTGCTGCTACTGGAAGAAATTTCACTACAAATTCATCCCCTCTCAGCTGTGTGGGACAGGTGCTAGACCCCCTTCCCCAAATTAAAAAATCAGAGACATCATCAGGGACAAAGAGAAAACATTTATTTAGTCCCTGCAGGGAGAGGCCCAAACACACCTGGGAGCCATCCCAACTCTGGCCATGTGCTCGTGGAATCTGGCCAGCTTTAGGCTTGTCAAGGATTTAAAAAGTAAAAGACCCAAGTCTTTTCATTGGATAGACTAAAAGGATGTAATCATCCTTGACCAAGAGTTACCAATGTTGTTTGCTTCCCACAGTTCCTGTCACTTCCTGTAACTTAGGGTCCACTCTTTTAAAGATCATGTGACTTTCCAGGGTCCTTTTTGGACCCAAAGTTCAAGACCTCATCTTCTGGCTCCAGGAATAGGGATCATGTGAGAGTTAAGTCTCAAACTGAGAAAACGTCATCCAAACAGTCCCAGTCACTCTTTTCCTCATTATTCTCCTTTTCCTTTTCCTTTTCCTCCCCTTTTCAGTAATAGCCAAAGTAAATTTTAGACCTTTTTTTTTTAATCATCAGGGAAAGAGGTGAAATATACAATAAAATAATAACTCAAATCTTAATATCTTTGTGAATTATAGTTTACAAAGCCTTCTCACAACTGTAGCAGATAGGTAGCCAACATTTGGATTGAAAATGCTGGGACTCCGGGAGGTAGTATGGCTTATTGCCCATGGGCACACAGCTGCTATTCAGTGATGAGGCTAGAATTTTAAGTCTTCTGACTCCAAAAACATGCTCTTTCTATACTACACATTCTGCTTCTGAAAGCAACAAATGCCATATACTATTCAATCATGAGCCTCATCGTCAAATGTTCTAAATCCAACTAAACCTAGCCTTCATTTTCTGTGTGGTCCTGAATGAATTTCCTCAGTTTCCTCCTCTGGGAATCATAAGCATCATCTACCTCACAGTTTGTTAGGGAAAGGGCAGACATGTTGCGTATTGATTATTTCATTCAATCACAAATGGAAAACCCAGTTCACTAAATCGTACCTAAGGATCCCTCCAGCTGTCTATTGACTTAGGAAATCACCTTAACATTATCTACATTTTGTTGCATTTTAAAATGTTATTAAACAATTACATTTTAATCTAGTTCTGGTTGCACCAAGGCTGCTAAAACCCTAGGGCCATGGATCTGACACTTCTGATATAAAAGGCTCCTTTATCAATTTACTTAGTTCACACCTTCATTGACTTTGAGAGTAGTCTAGGGAACTGAGTAGTTAAATGACTTGTCCAGGGTTACACAGTTAGTGTCCATAGGGCAGCTAGGTGGTGCACTGGATAGAGTGCCAGACCTGGAGTCAGGACTGATATGGTCCTGGGTGGCTGGATGGATGTAGACAAAGAAAATCTGATTAGATAAGATTATAATACTCCCTGAGGCAAGCGGGGAAAGGCACTGATAAGATCTGCTGAGCCTTATAGTCTTCCCCACACACACACCTCTAGGGATCTTTGGAAACCCCACCTTACTATATCCAATCAGAAAGCCAAGTTATGATGTCAAACTCCCAATGCTACATTTCCCCTAAAAATCTGCTTTTGACCTACACCATCTATGCTAAAATCTTTTTTTCACCCACCATGAACAACCTGCCTCATGGTATCTTCTTGTTATAGCTAACTCTTTTAGGGTACTAAATTCCTTTTAGGGTTAACCTACCAGTTAATGGTAAAACCTATTTCCCTTGCTAACTTTTTCTTTTGAGTTTAGTCTGCTAAATCCCTTTTAGGATTTAGCCTGTCAATCAATGGCATACTCCTACCTATTGAAATATTCCCTTTTTCTTGGGTAATTGTGAGTCCCAGTAGGAAACTTGTCTTTTCCCTTGTTAATAGTTAAAAACCCATTTCCTTGCTAACTATATGCTCTCCCAGATGTATTTCATATTTACCACTCCTGTGTCTTTTTTCCTTTTGTCCATAACCTCTTGTAAATAAAGTTAGCTTTTGACAAAAAGAATACCTTTGTGAATTCTTCACATGTACCCTAGGCCTTGTGCCTCATATTTTGAACTAGGAATCGCTACTCCAACCCATCTTTTATCTATTCATTAGGTAGACCCGAGTTCATATTTGACCTCAGATACTTAGCAACTATATGACCCAAGACAAGTCATTTTATTCTGTTTGCTTCAGTTCTTCACCTAAAATGAGCTGGAGAAGGAAATTGGCAAACCATTCCAGTACCTTTGCCAAAAAAAACCCAGATGGGGTTACAGAGTCAGACACAATTGATTCTCATGATAAGTAGGTGTTAAGCCCAAGTTCTTGCTGGCTCTAAGGCATACCCTTGACTATACTATGTCTTTCATTTCAATTGGTTATGCTAAGGAAATAATTTCCAAAATTTTGAAATGTGAATTAAATATAGCTATAATTACTATTTGTGAGGAGGCTGAGCTGAGACATGGTGGGACAGCTGGGACAGATAAATCAGTCAATCAATAAGCATTTATTAAGTGCCTATATATTCTTCTGGAGGCTGAGAATGAAAAGATATAAATAATACTCCTTGCCCTTCAGAAGCTTACATTCTATCAAGTGATTGTGGTCTGAGAAATTTCAATCCTGGCTTTCTTTGCCATGGACATAACCTGTAAAATTTTAATAGTTTATTCTTGTCTGTCTTATTTTAAGCCAAAGGAATATTTTTAAACTCAGAGTTCCTATATTATATCTCATCCTCACCTTCCTAGAAAAGTTATAATCATCATAAGTCAAATAGGGCTTTATCCCAAAGAAGCAAAAATAGGGGTAGATACTTCAGTCACATGGTAATTAGTGCCCCCTGGCCTTCCCTCATACTCAACTGCCAGCCCACTTTGTCATATGTGGGAATCATCTGACCACCAGTGCCCTTGAGGGGATTAGTAGAGAACTTCCCCTCCTTCTCTTTCTCCCCCCCCCCCCCCCCCCGCCCCCATCTCCCGTTTTCATCTAGACTAATACTGCAATTGGGTTATTCTCCTAGCTACTGAAACAACTCATGAGTCCTCCTCTACCAATTCAAATATTTTTGCCCCCAGGTAAAAATATTCCTTGTTCTAGCTTTGGTCCCAAACTCAGTATCCCTATTCCTCTGCAGGGATTTAAAGAATGAGGTAATTCATTTGCTGCTTCTGGGAATGAGCTACCAGAGCAAATAAGGAAGAAGTGGGCTATCCAGGGGCCAAGGGAATGAATGTACAATTGGTCATGACCAGGCAATTTTATGATTTAGGAAGAAATCTGAGCATCTGAGGGACTCCTGACAGAAATTTGTCAACTCTTCATTCTCCACATGCAAATGATTCACTTTTTGCCTTTGCCCAGGGCAAACCTGTCATCTTTTTGTTATTACCAACTCTTCTCCTTATTTACATCCTTTGTTGACATGATCAATAGCTCCATTTCTGTTCACTCTCTTTTTCTGGTTTTTGGATTTTAGGTTGTTTTGGGGGGTTTTTGATCTATGATTTTGTTGTTCCAGGGAACTCCCTCAACCAATGCAAATATAACTAATATTTATATAGTGCTTTGAAATTTGCAAAACACTTTTCATGTTTTATCTCACTTTTGACTCATAACAATTCTGTGAGGTAAATGCTATGGGAGGAAACTGAGGAAAATGACTTATCTAAGGTCACAAAGCTAGTAGTTTGAGGAGCATTTGAATTCCCATTTTCCTAACTCTATTGCCCCTCAGTTGCTCAAGTGGCAGTGTTTTGACACTAATGGTGTAACCATCACCACACAGCCCATGTGTCAGAGGTTTGATTTGAGCCCTAATCATCCTCACTCTGGCCTCAATTTCCTTTCCATTTTACCACAATGTCTGTTGCTCTCCTAAACATTTTTAAAATAAAATAAAACAACTCAATTGTACCCAATAACAGAAAGACCACAAGAAGAGCCAAAGGGAGGAGGTTGGTGCTCTTAATCTGTCTGAGAACACTAGCAGCACAAAATGAGGGAGCTTAAAGGGAAAGTTGAAGAGGTCAAGAGTGTTGTTCATTTTTAGAACATTCAAACATAAAGAACCAAAACACAATCCAAAGCCAAATTGAAATATATTTGGAATATTGACCCCACTAATTGTTATAGATGATGGAAAGCTAACTCTATGATTAAATATGATTTACCCAGATCCATCCCCCATGAAAAAGTATCATCAGTGTGCCAGTGAAGAGGAAAGAACCATAACTGATCAGAAAAGTATGATCCAAAAAAGGTAGGATAGGAGAAAGAATAGCAGTCAAAAGTTTTAGGCCTGAGAAGGACTTTGGATATTATCTAATCTAATCCTTTCATGTAACAAGTCATGAAACTAAGGTCTATGTGACTTATCTAAAGTAAGATAACTAATGCCAGAGTTCTATCTTGAAACCACACTTTTTTTTATCTTTTTAAAAAAAGTTTCTCAATTGACTGAAATGTACAGAGAATATAGTACAATACAGAGAATACCCCCTCTTTACTTTCTACCAAATCATTTCAGTTGATAGAGCAAATGCAGTCTTAAAAAAAAAAGTCACAATGTCAAATACTGAAGCTAAAACTTAAATACATTGGTCACATAATAGGAGGATGCTATTGATGAGATGAATGGACTTCAGCAAAATACCATGTCCCTGGCAGCAACCCAGTATCTGAGAGGACCACAGTAAGGAGCAAGCTGACCCTGTGGAGTTGACTTGTACAGACGGAGCCGTCCTGTATTGACGCCCACAGTTACCATATACAGATTGGAGGTTAAGCTAGAGTTGTCAATTCTTTATTTTTTCCCGGAATAATGCTTTTATTATTTTTTTAAATAATAGCTTTTTATTTTCAAAATATATGCAAAGAGTTTTCAATTTTCACCCTTGCAAAAACTTGTATTCCAAATTTTTGTCCCTCACTTGCCTCCACCTTCTTGCCTAGACAGCAATCTATGTTAAACTTGTGAAATTCCTCTATATATATTTGCACATTTATCATGCTACACACACACACACACACACACACACACACACACACACGCACGCACACATCAGATCAAAAAGGAAAAAAAAATGAGAAAGAAAAAAGTAAACAAATCACAACAAAAAAGGTGAAAATCCTGTGTTGTGATCCACATTCAATCCTACTCCTCTCTCTGGGTACAGATGGATGGCTCTCTCCATCACAAGGCTATTGGAATTGTCCTGAATCACTTTCATTGCTGAAAAAAAGCCAAGTCCATCAGAGTTGATCATCCCATAATCTTGTTGTTGTTGGGTACAATTATATGATCATTTTAAACATATTTCTATATTAGTCATGTTGTGAAAGAAAAATCAGAACAAAAGGGGAAAACCATGAGAAAATAAAAGCAAGCAAATTAAAAAAAAAAAAAAAAAAGGCTATCATTTTCATTTTTAAACATGAGGAAAATGAGACAGGCAATTAAGTGACTGGCCCAGAGTCATATAACTAGCAAATACCTAAAGCTAGATTTGAACTCAGGACTTCCTGAGTCCTGGCCCAGTGTTCCATCCTTTGGACCACCAAGGTATCTATAGCAAAGAGAGAAGTTATAAAATATTCTCATCCCCAAACTTGAGAGGGGGAGTAGAAGAAGATACACTTTCCCACTGTGTGTCTCCAGAGAGAATGGGCCCAGACATAAAGTATAAATGCAATGATGTATACATTTAGAGAGCACATGAAGCTAAAGTATATGTAGCAACTTTTGATCCTGGAATTACTTTTTTCTTATCATGGGGTCCCCACTAAACTTGCTTTGAGACAAGGAGTCAGATTGGCTCTTTGGAGCATAAAATATTTTGACTAATGGATCAATCTGGCGAAGGGTGGGTCAAACAAGTCCCTGGGTTACCACCTGGTGCCTCACAAGACTCAGATGCTGCTGCTGACTCCATGTGGAAGGAGGGTCTTCTGGTATCTTTGATGGATTTTCTAATCTCACAAGTCACCTAGGCAAACCCCTCTCCAATACTTGGTTCACTAAAGGCAGGAAAGAATAAACAAGAAAGAAACAGAGATATCATACAGTTGCAGGCAAGCTCCTGCAGTTTTTCTCCATTCAAATACTATCATTTAAGAGAATGAGGAAACTGTCCACTGGAATATTTTGTGTGGTCATTCAGTTCTGACTCAGCTTCTACTGTCATCAGCCCTTCCAGCTCTTTAGCCACTTAGAAGACTTAATCATCACACAGCATTAACCCCCAAGCCATCATGGCCAAACTTGGCTTCCCAAATTCCATGTGTTTGACAGAAAATATTACACTTTTTTCCATATAATCCATCAGGAAGGGCAAACCCCAGCAGGCTCTAAGGACTATCTATTCTAGCCTTAACTATCTAATCCCTTATTGCAAAAGCAGTTCAGCCAAATCACAGAAGCCTGGAAGTCCTTACCCATAGTCCCCCATCTCTGCAAAGAGAGGGAGATGCAATCTTATTTCTCTACTTCAGACCCAAGCTTGGTCATTATAATTACATAGCATTCAGTTAGATTTTGAAAAATCATTCTTTTTTCACTTACATTGTTAATAATCATCATATGTATGTCTTCCTGGTTCTGCTTACTGCTTTGCTGCACAATCCATGAACCCGTATCTTCTCTTTCAAGCTTTTGTGAGCCTGTACTATTTGCTGAACTTTCCAGGTAGGTGTAGCTGGAATACAGCCCTGGACCCAACTCTTGGAAATGTCCCTAAATTCTATCTGGGAATGGAAGGCAGAGGAACAAAGAAGTTTAAGAAGGAACCTTGGGTTATAAATTCATGCATATTCTCTGACCTAACAACACCACTACTAGGCATAAATGCCAAAAGAGATTAATTTTTTTAAAAGAAAAATAACTTATATGTACAAAAATATTCATAGCAGCCTTCTTCTGAAGACAAAAAAAAATGGAAATTGAAGGATGCCCATCAATTGGGGAATGGCTCAATAAAATGTAGTATGTGTTTGCAATGGAATATTATTGTTTTATGGGAAAGGATGAGCAGGATGCTCTCAGGATAAAAAAAAAAAAAACTGGAAAGTCCTCTTGAACTCAAGCAAGGTGAAATGTACTGTATATAAAGTAATAGCAATGGGATGACCAGCTATAAATGACTTTGCTATTCTCAGCAATACAATTATCCACAACTTCTCTGAAGGACTTACAATGAAAAATCCTATCCATATCCAGAGAAGGAACTGATTGCGTCTGAATACAGAATGCAGCATTCTCTCTCTCTCTCTTTCTTTTTTTTTTAAACTTAATTTTTCTTGAGGATTTTTCTTTTCATTAGCGTTAAGAGATCTATATTTTCTTTCACAACTTGACTTTTATGGAAATGTTTTCCATAACTTCACAAATGGTTTCTTAATTGTGGATGGGATAAGGAAAAGGACCTAGAACTCAAAAAAAATTTTTTTTTAATTCCTTTGTTTTAAATGTAACTGGGGGAATTTTCAAATAAATCAATCAAATACATTTTTTTAAAGAAGGAACCCTGGGTTTAAGGGCTGGGATGGAAAGGGAGCTACCTGATTCTGAGATGGTCCCTTCTCCTGTGTCCAGTTCCCTGCCAGGGTCTGTAGTTGTAGGAGACAGACAGATTGCCTATGGCAGGAGCTCAGCTTCCCACTTGCTTCCATTCCAGCTCCTCTGCCCCTCATCTCCCCACCTCTTTTCCTGGCTGGCAGCTGCTGTCTCTAACGGAGGAGATGATTGCCTTGTTTGCAGCACTTTGTTGGGAAAGATGTGGAGGAAGGTTAGATTTGAGGGAATCAGGACTGACAGGTTGTGATCAGTGTGCGCTCCTTTGTTATCTTCTTCCTCCTCTCAGGCCAGCGGCCCTATTTCTCCTCACTCCCCATTTCTATCTAGGCAGACACCTCCATTCAAGCTCTCACTCAATCACTTTCACTTCTTTAGACTATCCCAACAGGAGCTCTGGAAGGGGTCTTAAAGACCAACTACTCCAGTGATTTTTCAATCTTTTTGGTCTCAGATCCTTTTAAACGTTTGAAAAATATTAAGGACCATCCTTCTCAAGAGTTTTTCTTTTCTGTCCATCAATATTTACCATATTCAAAAGTAAAATGTCTTTGTATGATAATGAAAATAGTTTTGAACTTACAGACCCTCTAAAAAAGTTTTTTCTGATCCCAGGAATCTGCCTACCATATCTGAGAATCATGATCTAATTCAACCCTCCTATTTTTCATATCAGGTCGTGGGAGGACAAATAATTAGTTCTCTATTCCCCCTCTCTGGTGTTCTAGCTTTGTGAAGCACTTTCCTCGAAACATTAGCATATGATTATCCCCATTTTACAGATGAAGAGACTGAGATTCTGAGATTACATGATTTCTCTTTAGACATACATGAATAAAATGTAGAGCTGGGGCTCAGAGCTCCTGACTCCAGACCAGCTTTCCTATTGTCAGCAAGCTTCTTTACCTTCCTAACTAAACAATCTTTTTGTCCCTCTTCTTGCCTATGGGACTGAAAAGGGTCCCAATTAATTAAGGCAGCCAGTTAGATGGCACAGTGGTATGTTAGTTGGACTTGGAGTTAGGAAAACTCAAATTCAAATCCTTCTTTAACTTTAATGAGATGCATATTATCTCATTTATAGCTAATAAACCTTAAAACTCTATGTGTTTCACTCTCTGTGACCCTATTTGGGGTTTTCTTGGCTCAAATGGTTTACATTTTTCCCATTTTATTTTTCAGATGAGGAAATTCAGGGGTAACTGACTTGCCCAAGATCACAAAGTCTCTGAAGTCACATTTGAGCTCAGGAAAGAGTTTTCCAGATTCCAAACTCAGGACTCTATCCATTGTATCACCTAACTGCCCTAAAATGTTATATAAATGCTAGCTATTAAACTAAGTCCAACTAGAGTCCCTATATCCCCAGGACTTCACCTTCTTATCTTCTCCATAGATGAAGTATAGTGATGCCCCAACCCACCAATTTAGGAAGTGTTTCAAGGCGTCTAATCTCCAGTCCTCCTCCTGCTGCTACAGAAACAACCTTCTCTCTCAGACCTTATATAGCCCTTTGTTTTGAACCTCGTTAAAGTACTTATCATGGCTGACTATGTCATAGTTATCCGTATCTGTGTCTTCTCCCTGGAATGCCTGCAATGCTTGCCCTACCTCTCTTTGTATTTCGAATTGCTGTTCATTTTTTAGACTTTAAAACAATATGAAGTAGTGGAAAGAAAGAGCCCAGACTTGTATACATTTGTGGACTCAGTTCAAATCCTGTTTTAGCATTCATTGTGTGACTACGAGCAAATTACTCAATTCCTCTAAGCTCAGTTTTTTCATCTTTAAAAGGGAGATAAGAATACTTTTATTCTTAACCTCACTGGGTTGTATAGAGAATCAAATGTGATAATGCATGTAAAACTCTTTGCAAAGTCTAAAGTATAATATAAGTGATAGCTATTATCATCATCATCATTTTATTATTATTTAAGGGCAACTAGGTGGCACAATGGATACAGTACTGGGCTTGGGATTTGGAAGGCTCATCTTCCAGAATTCAAATCTGCTCTCAGACACTTACCCTAAGTAGGTCACTTAACTTTGCTTGCCTCAGTTTCCTCACCTGTAAAATGAATTGGAGAAGGAAATGACAAATCCCTCTAGTGTTTTTGCCAAGAAAACTCCAAATGGGGTCATGGAGAATCAGACAGTATTGAACAAGAAAATTTTTATTATTCACTCTCCTGCTACTTCTCAGCCTTCCAGCATCTCTCCTGTTGGTAATGACTTTCCCCCTCCAACCACACATAATATTTTGTTTTGCATTTCCCTGGCCTTTGGAAACCAAGAACAGTGCAGATGGCAGCATACTTTGTGAGTACCCTGCAGTACATTCATTTATCATATAATACTATACGTTATACAATTTGCATATGTGTTTTACCTTTCTATTAGGCTGTAAATTCGGTAATTTTTTTTTTAGAGAAGTTTTTCTGAACTTTAGATCTCTCACATAAAATATATGGCATGCAGTAGGCACTTACTCAATGTTTGTGGAATGGAATTGTTGAATTTATCTTTCGTGGTGGGCCAGGAGCGGGATGGGATTGGGGGAGAGCTAGGCAGGGGTGGCAGGGGAAGAAGCTAGAGCATCCTTTTTTTTTTTTAAATAATAACTTTTTATTGACAGAACCCATGCCAGGGTAATTTTTTACAACATTATCCCTTGCACTCACTTCTGTTCTGATTTTTCCCCTCCCTCCCTCCACCCCCTCCCGCATATGGCAAGCAGTCCTTTACATGTTAAATAGGTCACAGTATATCCTAGATACAATATATGTGTGCAGAACCGAACAGTTCTCTTGTTAGAGCTTCCTTTCTTAACTACCAGAAACCACCTTTCTCCATCTGACACAGTCCTTTAGAAAGATGCGGGCTTTTTCTACAGTGGAAGCTGAGAAGTTGGGAGGAAAATAGAGTTGTGTTCCAATAATACACAGAAATTAAACATCCAATATGCCATGTTCAGTGCCATTCAGACCAATCTATCTTCTCAGGTTCTCTGATGGGATAGCTCTCCAGGAAGCCAACACTGGGATCTGGCTGTTAGCTGTGAGGTTGTTTATCAGTCTCTTTGATGGAGAACAAATGTCTCCCGCCTTTATCCATCTCCCCCTCCCAGCCCCCACCCCATTTCATCCTCCTGATCACACAAAGGGCTTCCACTCCACAGCTCTGGAAACGGCTTCCCTGGAAGCAGACCCACGGAAGAAATTCAATGAAGATCTGCAGCTGGGGAAAAGATAACAGGAGATGCACTTTAAAGGGTTTCTAAAGACCCAGGCAGTATGCCCAAGAAGGGCCTCTCTTTGCTCTCTCTCCCACAGTCCAGGAGAGGGGCGGAAGCCATCCGTTCTTTTTCCCTTATACACTTCAGGATTGGGGTTCACCTTCGTAGGAGTTTGGATTTAGAGCTAAAAGGATCCTTCGAGGACATACAGGCCAGCCTACACATCATCCCAATGTGCAATGACTCAGAGGTATTTGGAAACTGAGAATAGTGAGAATGGCAACACATTTTGTGGGCGCACTAAAGCAAAGGAAGGGCCCCTAGAGCCTTGGCCACCTCCTGCTGTCCCCAGGGCTTCTACACTCTGTGGGTGATGATTGCTCAAATATGGTCACAGGATGAACTTGTCAGGGAAGTAAACAAACCAACAAACCTCCTTCTTAAGCATTCCAAAGTTAGAGAAACATGATTTGGGGATTAACCGATACCTTCTGGTTTTAAATCTATGATCCCATGTTTTGCTTTATCCCCACTACTGCTCTGTTCCCTATGCACTCTGCTCTTCTCCCCTTGCCCACAGTTCCCAGAACTCTCATATGGGGAGCAGGGAGATTTGGAGAAGTTGAGAAAGACGACTCTAGAAATAACAGAGTCTTTGTCTATTTTCATACTTTTCATACCTTCAGAGCAACTGGGAAGAGAGTTGAATAGCATTTATTAGGCCCCTACTGAGTTCAGGCCCTATGCGCATTTATTAGGCCCCTATTGGGTGCAGGCCCTATGCGCATTTATTAGGCCCCTATTGGGTTCAGGTCCTATGCGCATTTATTAGGCCTCTATTGGATTCAGGCCCTATGCACATTTATTAGGCCCCTATTGGGTTCAGGCCCTATGCACATTTATTAGGCCCCTATTGGGTTCAGGCCCCATGCACATTTATTAGGCCCCTATTGGGTTCAGGCCCCATGCACATTTATTAGGCCCCTATTGGGTTCAGGCCCCATGCTAAGTGTTAGGGCTACAGAGGAAACCAAAACATAAACAGCCCTTATTCTCAAGGATCTCATAGTCTAATAGAGGAGGAGTGATAGTAAGAAGGTAAGAATGGAGGACATAGTCAAATTGGCAGGTCAAGAAGACAAGTACTAAGGCTGAATCCCGGACTTCTGCCTTGTTTCTTTGCACAGAATGATGCTTGCTGCCTGGGCTAATTGGTTGCTAGCTTCCCATTGTTATTGTCATAGCCTAAGCTCCTTAAGGATGAGGATCATCTTCTAAGTGAACTTTGTAGATTATTCCATCACTTTACCCTGTGGTCAGCACACAGAAGGAGCCTAAGAAATGTCTTTCTTTATTGGAAATTGAGGGGATGTCCATCAATTGGGGAATAACTGAACAAGTTGTGATATATGAAAGTAAAGGAGTACTATTATTCTCTAAGACATGATGGGCAGGTGGATTTCAGAAAAACTTGGAAAGACTTCTATGAATTTATGAAAAGTGAAGTAAGCAGCACCAGGAGAACATTATACACAGGAAGAGCAACATTGTGGGATGATCAGCTGACAAACTTGGCTCTTCTCAGTAATACAGTGATCTAAGACAATTCCAAAAGTCTCATGATTGAAAATGCTTTCTACATCTAAAGAAAGAACTATGGAGACTGAATGCAGATCAAAGCATACTACTTTCACTTTTTTTTTTCTTGTGGTTTTTCCTTTTTGTTCTGATTCTTCTTTCACAACATGATTAATGTGGAAATATGTTTAATATGATTGTATATATCAGATTTCTTGCTATCTTGGGAAAGGCGAGGGGACTCAAGGAGAAAAAAATGGAACTCAAAATCTTATAAAAGTGAATGTTGAAAACTATATTTACATGTAATTTGAAGAAATAAAATACTATTAAGTTTAAAAAGTCTCTCTTTGTTATTTAGAGTTAGAATATGATTTATCCTTGAAATTAATATGTAACCTACATCTTTGAACAATTCTCCCACTTCCAAGTCCCTCCAGGGGTCATCTAGCCTATCCTTGCCTAACTGAATCCTGTCCAGCTGAGCAAGAAATTCCAGGTGTTCTTACATGTCACCAGTAATTTCTTCCTGAATTATAACTCCTGTCCATCCTAGGACCACTTCCTTAAAATACAACAGAAAGAACTATACAGCCTATGTATCCTTGAGCAGGTCAATCTGCAAAATGGGCAGGACTTCTCAATAGACAATAAAAAAATAAGCATTTATTAAGTATCTACTATGTGTCAGGCACTGTACTAAGTGCTGGGGATACAAAAAGAGGCAAAAATTGCTTTCAAGAAGGTCCCAGTTTAATGGACTATATAACTCAGAGCTCTGTGAAGACACGGATTGCTTTATATTGGTGTTCACATTCCCAATCATTCAACAAACATTGAAATGCCAAGTAGAATGCCTAGGGCATAACCAAAACATATGAAATCACTATGTACAGTGGATAGAGTTCTGGATTTGAAATCAAGAAGACTTGAGTTCAAATACAGCTTCAGACATTTATTAGCTCTTGTAATATTGAGAAACTCACAATTTCCTCAACTATAAAATGGAGATTTTACCTCCCAGGGTTGTAAAATCAAATGCAAAAATATTTGTAAAACACTTAGCACAGTACCTGGCACATAATAGGCACTTAATAAATGCTGTTCCCTACTCTTTTAAATACATATTGATTGATCAAAGGTCCATTCCAACTATAAATTTATGATCTAATAACTTGTGATCAGTGGATTCAAAAACTGGGAAGGAGTCCCAACTCTGAACCTTAACCTGAAACAAATCACTTCATCTCTAATAACCTGGCTCTTCCTAACTTTACAATCTTCTCACACAGTATTTACATCTTCCCTCCGCATTTTCTGCAATCCAGTGGCACAGGACTCCTTTGCTGTTCCTCACACAAGATACCCCATCTTCCAAGTCCTGATATTTTCACTACTATTCTCTCATTTGTAATTCTCTTCCTCCTCATCTCCACCTCCTGGTTTCTCTGGCTTCCTTCAAGACTTGGCTGAAGTCCTATCTTTGGCAAAAAGCTTTTTTCAGTCTTCCTTAATCTTAGCACCTTCCCTCTGAGATGATCTCCACTGTATCCTGCCTACATTTTGTTTGGAAATAGCTGTTTGCATGTTGTCTCCCTCATTAGACTGTGAGTTCCTTGAGAAGAGGGACTATCTTTTACCTTTCTTTGTCTCCCTAAGACTTAGCCCAGTGCCTGGCACAGTAGGTACTCAATAAATGCCTGCTGATTTCATTTGTCTTATTGATTCTCTAAGCCTCAGTTTCCTCATCTGAAGAATGAGGATGATAATACTTGTATCACAAATATGTAGGAAAAAAAAAAGTGTTTTCTAAACTTTAAAGTGTTCTAGCACATGTGAAATAGGTATCATTCTGCTCCCCATTTTACAGATGATGAAATCAAGTCCCAGAAAATTAAGTAACTTGACAGGTGACAAAGAACCTCAAAAGAACTGATAATGATATGACTGGGATTAGAACATTTATTAGCTTTATAGGTTGAGGGATCAGGTGATTCCTTTTAGCAACCTCAGTGTCCTGTGGGCATGAGGACAGTTGGCTGTGTAACAGACATATACTGGAGAGTCCCTAGATATCTGGCACATTGACTTATGTGGAGTTTCCATTACTGGCGAGAATATGTGGGTTTATAAGACATCATTATACACAACAATAGCAAGATTATACGATGATCAATTCTGATGGATGTGTCTCTCTTCAACAAAGAGATGATTCAAGCCAGTTCCAATGATCTTGTAATAAAGAAGAGGAGGACTGTGGGAACTGAATGTGGATCACAACATAGTATTTTCACTCTTTAATGTTGTTTGTTTGCATTTTGTTTTCTTTCTCATTTTTTTTCCTTTTTATCTCATTTTTCTTGTGCAACATGATATTTGTGGAAATATGTATAGAAGAACTGCACGTGTTTAACATATATTGGATTATTTGCTGTCTAGGGAAGGGGGTGGGGAAAAAGGAGGGAAAAATTTGGAACACAAGGTTTTGCAAGGGAGAATGTTAAAATTATCCATCCCTATGTTTTGAAAATAAAAGGCTTTAATAAAAAAGAATATGTGGGTTCAGCAGTAAACCTACTAATCAGGTAATAAAAGGAACAAAGAACAAGTTTAAGGAAAAAAGCTTGGACATGTAGATTTAGAAAATGTCTGTTTGGATAAGAACTTATTTGAGAAAATGACATTTTAAGCTAAATCTTACATTCACTGAACAAGTGTTGCCTCAGGGGTCAGAGACTGGTTCAACAATATGGGGTCAGTCTCACTCAGGTGTGATAGCTCAGCCCCCACACCAGCTCAGTGGTCACAGAGCTAATAGGTGTCGGGAGTGAGAATTAGTATTTCCACCCACTTTTGCAAAGCTTCTCTACCAGAGGCCCCAGGGCTTCTTGATTGGTCCAAGGGAGGAGAAGGATTCAGAATGTGATAAGGAAGGAGAGAATATCCTAGCTTGGAGAAGGGATTGAGGTATCATTAACAGGGCAGACAAATGCCCCTACAACTCCTTCCCTTCCTAGAACACTTCAAAGATCCATCTCCCTTTCTAATTGGGAAAAGCTAAACAACTAATTACTGCATACTGGGTCCTTTCATCTTTCATCTGGCTTAGAGTTGGCTTCTGAGCTGGTGAGGAATGTGAGGGGAGGGGTCATATGACCCCGGGTTTTCTACACAGCTTAAGCTTAGGACTTCACAGGACTTAAAGCTAGAAGGGACTATAGAAATCATTTGATGTAACCCCTTCATTTTTGTTAGAGGTGGAAGGGACCCTCAGAGGCCATCTCACCTACCCATACCTGACCATACTCTCTACCACATGCCTGACATGTAATCATTCAGTGGGAGCTCAGCCTCCTAAGGCAGCTTCATTCTACTTTGAGACAACTATAATTGGAACAAAATCATTCCTTATATCAAGCCAAAATCTGCCTCTGCAATTTCCACCAATTACTGCTCTAGCTCTGCCCTCTCGGGCCAAGTAGAACTAATCTACTCTTCTTCATAATAGCCCTTTGAACACTTGAAGACAGCCACCATGGAGCTCTGCCCTGAAGTGTTCTATTCCCCAGCTGACATATCCCCTATTCCTTCATTTCATCCTCATAAAATATGACCTTAAGGCTTTTCACCATCATGATTTTCTCCCTCTTTATGCTCTTCAGCTTATTAAATATCCATCCTGAAATGTGCCCTCTCCCCTTCTCCCAACTGAACAGGCAGCTAGGTGGTACAATGGTTGGAGCACTGGGCTTGCAATCAGGAAGATTCATCGGCAAAACCTCCGTCCTAGACACTATTCTTTTCATGTAGCCCCCATTAGTCTTTTTTAACTGTTATATTACACTGTTGACTCATACTGGGCTCTCAGTTCACTAAAACTGACAGAGCTTTTTCAAATGATTTGCTGTCTAGTCTTCCCCATCTTATTCTGTGAACTCGATAATTTTTTTTCATCTCAAAGGATATTAACTTTATATTTATCTCTATTAAATCTCATCTTACTACCCAAGGCTCTGTTCTGGGCCCTCTTCTCTTCTCCCTCTACTATCTCCCTTGGTGATCTCCAGTTCTCATAGGTTTAATTATCATCTCTGTGCAGATGATTGCAAGATTTATGTGTCTAGCCCTATATTCTCTCCTGAGCTCTGGTTTCATATCAACAGTTACCTTTTGGACATCTCAGACTGGATGTCCTATAAGTATCCCAAACTCAAACTGTCCAAACCAGACTCTCTTCCTAAATCTCCTTTTCTGAACTTCCCTATTACTGTTAAGGATTCCACTATCCAGACTCACAACTCAATATCAGACTCAATTCTTCTCTTCCACTAACTTCACATAAGTACTTGGTTTGTCTTTTCTCCCTCCATAATATCTCTGGCACATGCCCCCATCTTTCCACTCATACAGTTATTCCTCTAGTGCAGGTACTCATCACCTCACCCCTGGAGGACAGCAATGGCTTTCTAATTTCCCCAGCCTCAAATCTCTCCTCTCCTCAAACTCATCCTCCACTCAGCTACCAAAAATGTATTGTTGTTGTTTTTTCCCCTAAACTGCAAGTCTGAATGTTCTCCCTCATGGCTTCCCTGGATTCCTTCAAATTCAGTTCAAGCCCCACTTTCTCCAAGAGACTTTTTACCCTATCTCATTTATGATTAATGCCTTCCCTCTTGAATTATCTCCCATTTTCACAGCATATGTTTTGCACATACTTATTAATTGTATGATGTCTCCCTGGTTAGAATGCGAGCTTCTTGAGAGCCAGGACTATATTGTTGCCTTTATTTGTATTGTATTAACCAATTACTAATATGGAAGAGGGGAAATCCAGGAATAAAAAGTGGGTTTATTTTAATGAGGAATTGGGAGACATGCCTTTGATAATATCACTCTTAGACAAAGAGACTCTTCTCTACCCAGACCACCTCTACTTTGGGCAATCTAAACAAAAGAATCTATTCTCCATTCACTCTTACTGAGTAGAATTATGGTGGAATTATGATAAGAATTCTGCCTAGATAAGATAGTCTTAATTTTTAATCAGAACTAAATTTGAATGTTAACTTTATATTTATCTCTATTAAATCTCATCTTACTTCCCAAGGTTCTGTTCTGGGTCCTCTTTTCTTGTCCTTCTACTATCATCTTTGGCTTCCCAAAGTGTCACTGACTTCATTTTATTGATTATTTGTTAGCCATAATTAATAATTGAGTATTAATTAACCAGAAATTATGTCTCTCAGACTTTTCATTTGTCATAGTGTCTCCAGGGCTTAGCACAGTACCTAACACATCATCAGCAGTTAACAAATGTTTGCTGCTTGTGGATTGATTCCTTATTAGAGTCACATCAACATTCTAATCTGTAAAGATAATTTCAGATCCTGGATCTTTGACCCACATCTTGTCTATCCTCCCTAATTTTGTATCATATGAACATTTGATATGTAGGTATGGAATATTGAAAGAGGAAAGCTTCAACAGCACAGTGCCAAACAGATCATAGAGAACTCCACCAGAATTCTAAACCAGCATCAAACTGTTAATAATTATTCCTTGGATTTAGCCAGTCAAACAGTTTTGGATCTACCCAACTCCCCTCTCCTCTGGGACCTAGGTTCAAATTCTAGTTATGATGCTCACTAGATTTGTGATTGGTCAATCACTTAACCTTCCAGATCTTAGTTTCCTTATTTTTAAATCAGGAAGTTGAACTATGGCTTCTAAAATCCCTTGTAGCTCTAGATTTGTAGTATTATAATCTAATGATCTAGTCGACATATCTCTATCTTTTCCACAAGAATAGTGTGGGAAATGTTACCTAAGAATTTGTCAAAATCTAAGTAAATTATGGGCAATTAGGTGGTATAGTAGATAAGGAGTTGAACTCATCTTCCTGAGTTCAAATCTGGCTTCAAACATTTACTAGTTGTGTGATCCTAGGCAAGTTGCTTAACTGTATTTGCCTCAATTTCCTCATCTGTAAAATAAGAAGGAGAAGGAAATTGCAAAACATTCCAATATCTGTTCAAAAAAATGGAGTCACATTCACATGTGCAAAAATGTTTGTAACAGCTCTTTTTGTGGTGGCAAGAAATTGGAAATTGAGTGAATGCCCATCAGTGGCTGAATATTTATTCATATTATGGCATATGAGAACTGATGAGCAGGCTGATTTCAGAAAAGCCTGGAAAGACTTACATGATCTGATACTGAGTGAAGTGAACAGAACCAAGAGAATATTGTACACATTGTGTGATGACAGACTTAATTCTTCTCAGCAATCCAGTGATTCAAGGTCATTCCCAAAGATTTGTTATGGAAAATGTCATCAACATCCAGCGAAAGAACCATGGAGACTGAATGCCAATCAAAACATACTATTTTCACCTTTTGTTTTTTTGCTTTTTCTTTCTCTTGGTTTTCCCTCTTGTTATGATTTTTCTTTCACAACATGATTAATATGGAAATGTGTTTAAAATGATTGTATACACATAATCTATATCAGATTACTTGCTGTTTTGGAGAGAAAGTAGGTAAAGGACAGAGGAATAAAAAGTTTGGAACTTTAAATGTTACAAAAATGAATTTAGAAAATTTTATTTACATATAATTGGAAAAATAAAATACTATAGAAAAGAAAAATAAAAAACAAACAAACAAACAAAAAAAGGAATATGAAATTCCAGACAGTTTTCTTTTTACTACAACAGGATGCTTCTCTAGGTTTTTTGAAATAACCTGGAATCCATCCCATCATGTCTCACATGAGAAAATTGAAGTTCAGAGATATTAAATGACTATAATCTAAGATTGCACAAGATCATGGTCTACACAGGCAGTAAGTAGAAGAGCTGGCATTCAAAGCCTCTAATTCCAGATACAGGGTCCTTTCTATCCCACCTACCATGCTTATCTCTTTGTCTCCACTTCACTAAGTGGAAAAGATGATTCTCTTGTTCATGGGTGATACCTGGAAAAAATCTGGAAGAAGGTGAGATTGAAGGGAATGACAAATTTATTTCTCAGTGTCTAGATATCTATTTCCACACAACTCTTCCTCTGTCTCTGGGTCTTTGTGTTCCTCTCTGTGTGTTTCTCTTTGTTTTTCTACCTGGATGTGCTTCTGCTCCCATCAATCTTTCTCTCCATGTGTCTCTAATTCCATCTCTCCATTTGTGTGTGCCCATTTCCATTCATTACTCTGTATCTCTTTAGATCTTCCTCTGCTTCATTTTTTGGTAACTGCATCTTTCTCGTTGTCTTTGTTTCTATCGTTCTCTCCGTGTCTCTCTCTGCTTGTCTCCATCTCTGCAAACCATTGTGCCTCTCCTCTTGTCTCCATGTCCTTAATTTCTATTTCTCTATGTACTTAATCTAGGTCCCTGCCCCTCCTCCTCCACATGGATGAGCAGAATTTGGTTTGCAGAGGAACGTATTTTTGGGAATTGCCAAGTGTCAAGCATATAATGGCTCTGCTATAGCCAAGTTTTAAGTATTCCTTGTCAGTTTCTGGATCAACAGCTCACTTGTCTGGTATATGAGAGCTGGACTCCTTGATCCTTGAGTTCCTCAACAATCTCAGATTACTGGGCTAAGAGGAGAAAGACTAGAGATATAAAAGGGAAGAGCTTCCTCTGTGAAACTCAAGGAACTCTTGGCTGCATTGGCCCTGGTATCTAAGCACCCTAAGAACAAGTCTGCTTTTCCATGAAGATTTTCTAGAATGAGTGGAAGGGAAATCTTCATTTTACCAACATGTTCTAGATTGTAAAATCCTTATGGGAAAGGATTAGATCTTCTATTTCTTTTACATTTTAGAATGAACATTAATACATTGGAGAACACCGAGGGAATAGTGGTTCTGTTGGCAAAGGACTCTGAGATTATACCATGTAGGAATTGGTTGAAAGAACTGGGGATACCTGGCAAGGAAAAGACTCAAATGTGATCATTGTCTTCAAATATGACAGGCAAAATTTGAGAGACTATTAGATGGAAGAAGGACTTGACTTGTGTTTTGCTTTTGAGGTCAAAATTAGAAGAAATCAATGGATATTCTGGAGACAAATTTTGTTTTGTTGTAAGGAAAAAAACTGAACAGTTTCAATTAGAGCTATTCAAAAGTGGAATAAGCACCACCAGAAAGAAAAAAATAGCTCTGTTCTATGGTGAAAGGATATGGTTCAAATCCTACCTTTGATATTTTCTACTGTGATCTTGGACCAATAATTTAAATCCTTGGCCTCAGTTTCCCTCTCTACAAAACAAAAAGTTAATAGAGCGCACACACACACATGCACATTTTACAGATGAGTAAATGGAACCCTAGAAAGGTTATGGTCACACAGTTAGTAGCTGAAGGAGCTTGAAAAGATAGTAGTTTAGAGTCAATGATCTTTGAAGTTCCATCCATCTCTGACATTTGTGATTCCATGCTTTCACATTCATACTTATTTTTGCTTTATAACATCCAATGATATAGATAGAGCAGTATTATCATTTCCCCATAAGGAAACAATGCAAAGGTAAAATTAGATATATCAAGAAATTATGCCTTCTCCATCACTTTTTTATAGTTCAGTCATTTGTGTGACCCCATTTGGGTCACATGTTTTTACCCAGGGTAGATTGTTTTCTGCTATTCACATTTCTCCAACCCCTTCTGAGAGTGCAGAGCTCTGAACTGGGTAGGGAGTGGGTAGGGTTTGAGCCTAGAAGCACCGGGCTGGACGAGCCTGATAGCCTGAAGTCTTTTCCAGGTTTCCCTTGAAAGATTTAGCTCTTGACAGAGATATTGAAATGCTCAGCCATTTCCTTCTCCTGCTCATTTTACAGATGAGGAAACTGAGGTACACAGGGTTAAGTGACTCGCCTAGGGTCACACTTCTGAGGCTGGATTTGAAGTCAGGTCCTCCTATTCACTCCCCCACCTAGCTGTTCTTGTCTCTTTCAAGCAAAGGCTGAATTACCCCTCGTCAGGCAGGTTGTAGGGTAGTTGGATTAGTTGCCCTCCTGAGTATCTCCCACTCCAAGAGTCTGGATTTCTACAAAGAAAAATGAAACAAAACAAAAATGCCCCAAATCACAACACAAGTGAGAGAGAGGAAAGGAACCAGCTGGCAGCCAGGCGTTCTTCCTGCGGCCCCACTACAATACTCTTCTTACCCAGCTTGCCCCTCAAGCACCACCCCCATGCTGCCTGAAGGAATGTATTGGGCCCCATCCCTTGCTTGGACCACCTGCCCCTTCTCTCCTGCCAACCACTTCTCCCTCTGGATCTGAGGCCGGCGAGGTGCCCTCTCTGTGTCAATGTTTGTTGGCCTGCTGCAAAGAGAATGATGAACAGGAAGATTTGGACAGCAAGGTATGGCACAAAGCTATGTTAATTCTTCATAAGCTGCGTCTGTTGCCTTTTATATATCAACCTGAAATGTAATTATCTTTATGGCTCGGGGAGTAAATCACGGGTGTGTGTCAAAGAGATTTGCTCCCTTGTTTTATTACGTAATATATTAGCTCTACAGTTTTAAGATGTCATTACTTGGCTAATCACATGAAACGTTTTCATGGGCAAACAGTAATATTGGAAGAAGCCAGGGGCCAGACCGCTGCTGCTAAATCTTTCAAGGGAAACCTGAAAAAGACCTCAGGCTATCAGGCTCGTCAGCCCGGTGCTTCTAGGCTCAAACCCTATTCACTCCCCACCCAGTTCAGAGCTCTGCACTCTCAGAAGGGGTTGGAGAAATGTGAATAGCAGAAAACAATCTACCCTGGGTAAAAAACATTAGAGGATCCAGTGTATTTCAAATTAGAAAAGAGAAGTCTGAGATCATAGAAGGAATATTCTAGACATGAGAAAGAATTCTGGCCTTTCTAATGAAAATGGGACACAGAGATGGGAGGTGAGGTTGAAACAAAAATGATTTGGATTAGAAATGAAGGCAAATGACATGGAATCAGGGTGAGGGATTTTACGGATGAGAAAGCAAAGAAGAATGGAGGAATGTTCCATTTAAGATTGTACAGCTGGGTATCAGCAAAGGCAGAGCTAGAATCCTTATTCAGGTAATTTCCCATCTCTAGACCTCAATTTCCTCAGATTGAATAATCTCTAAAATCCTTTTAGGCTGTAACAGGTGATGACGCTGTGATGCTTTGTGAGATCTATGAGATCTCTCATGTTAGGGTGGGTTATTCGGGGTCCCAGAGGAGAAAGGGAACTTTGAGAGAAGCCTGAAAAGATGAATAAAAATGTAATCCACTAAAAGGAGGGGGAAGGAAATTTAAGGAAATGAAAAGAGCCCACACAAAGTCACAGAAGAAGAAGATCACTGCTCTATCAGAATATACCTGATAATTCTGGGGAAATAAACAAGTTTGCTTAGAGTGGAACACTCATGTAGAAAAGTTGAGTTATAAGAAATAAAATAGTAAAGGTAGGTGAGAGCCAGATAGGTTATTTAGGAAATATTATGCCAGGGTTCATTCCACAGGCATCGGGGAGCCATTGGTGGTATTTGATTGTAGGGGAGCAGATCAGGAATGGACAATGGGAACAGCAGGGGATTATGAGTTTGATTTGGGATGTTTTGAATTTGAGCTAAATAGTGAATTGTCCCAAAGGAGATGTTGGGGACACATTTGGGGGTGGGAGACTGGGCCTGAAGAGAAAGTCCTGCATGTGTATTATTTCTCTTCATCGGTGGCTCTTGCATCCCCGTTCTCCACCCCTGTATTCTCATCCTCCCTTACTGCTGCTTAGTATCACTATTTCAGAGAAAGAAGTCCACAGCTGCTACAGTTGGATCATTCAAGACCAGATTAAGCTCACCTCCCCCAGGCAGGCAGGTTTCTCTCTCCTTCTTCCTTCCTCCCTTCCCTGGGGCAAGTGAATCCTCCCATCGATGACTTAGCTTCAGTTGTCCCCACCCACCGTCCCCTCCCTGCTTCCCAGTAATGTTCCGCCAAAAGAGATGCAATAAATCCCAAAGGGCCAAGTGGGGCTCCCACCACTGAAGGAACGGGGGATCCTCTGTGAATGGGAACCCACTGAAGAGAGGATAGAGGAAGGAGGCAGTGGGCCTTCCCAATATCCTCTCAGTATAACCGTGTCTCATCAGAATGCCCACCAGCACCTGCTATGTCAGGGTGCCTGGCAGTTCCCAGGGCATCCAGCACACACTCGTAGCTCTGCCCAGCCTGAGGCATTCCTATCACCCTCAGCCTCTGCTCCCACCCCTAGTTCCTGCTCAGCAACTTCCCAGCATCTGGGAGAACACCTGGGAGCCCCAAGGGGAGGGAAATGATGCTCTGGTGTGACTATGGTTATACATTGGCAACTGTGTGATCAGTGAGGAACACACAGTGACAACATGTGGCAACACTCCCACTTGGATATTGGTGCTTTCTTGGATCCCACAAGGACCAGTCATTGCTCTAAATCTGACCCCTTTGGGAACAACAGCGACTCGTAATGTTAATAGACTTGACAAGCAAGTAAGAGCTTTGGACTTAGACTCAGGAGACTGGTTCTTTCCCTTACTAACCATGTGACCAAGTGCATGTCCTAGAATCAGCGAAGCTTTTTCTTTTTTGATAACTTTTTATTGATAGTGCATATGCCAGGGTAGTTTTTTACAACATTATCCCTTGCACTCACTTCTGTTCCGACTTTTCCCCTCCTCCCTCCACCCCCTCCCCCAGATGGCAGGCAGTCTTATACATGTTAAATAGGTTATAGTATATTCTAGATACAATATATGTGTGCAGAACCGAACAGTTCTCTTGTTGCAGAATTGTTGCAATTCTGAATTGGATTCAGAAGGTATAAATAACCTGGGAAGAAAAACAAAAACGCAAATAGTTCACACTCATTTCCCAGTGTTCCTTCTCTTGGTGCAGCTGAATCAGCGGAACTTAGAATCATTCAACATGGAGACCAAAAGGGACTTTGGAGGCTACCAATCAGCAAGCATTTATTAATTGCCTATTATATGCCCAGGTACCGGATATGTAAATACCAAGATTGAAATAATCCCTCCTTTCTAGGAGTTTACTTCTAACCTGAGAAACAATAAGCACACATATAAGCATAGGATGAATTAATATCAAAAGAATAAATTCAGATAAATAAAATGTAATTGAATACAAGGTACAAGAGAGGGTTGGCTAGCAGGTGACCTACTGGGTCATCGGGATCCTTCATTTTACCAGTGAAGAGACTGAGAATCAGAATATGAAATGTTACTCCTTAGTCTCTCCTAATCTAAGTTTCCTCATCTGTGAAATGGGGATAGTAATATATGCACTGCTTACCTCACAGGATTGTGAGGGATCAGATGAGAAAATGCATACACTGTAAAAGAAAAAAAAATGTCATCTATGTTCAACTATTCAACTCAACAAACATTTGATTATGAGTTCTCCAATTCCTGGCATGTAGTAGGTACTTAATAAATGTTCATTGGTCCATTGATTGGTTGGTTGATTCAGTTATTAGAGGAAACATGGAATATAATATTGGGCTTAGTTAAATCAGAAAGACCTAAATTTAAATCCTATTTCAGACACTTACTGTGTAACCCTGGGTAAATTCTGTAACATCTCTCAGGATCAGTTTCTTCAACTATGAAATGGAGGTAATAATAGCAACTAGTTCACAGAGTTGTTGGGAAGCTCAAAATGAGATGATATTAGTAAAGAGCTATATTAATGTTAGCTATTATTGCATAAAAGCATGCATTATATATAAATATGAGGTATTACTAATGCCAGGGTGACTATAAAGAAATATGATTGCTTTTCTTTTCCTTTCTTTTTATAAACAAGCCAGAAGTCTCACGCCCCAATAATTGTTGTCCCCTTTAAAGTACTCATTTGGAGAGGCTAAGTATTTATTCTAACAATATAGACATTTGCTCAAAGCATTTGGGGAACTACTTTTGGAAACCCCCTCAGGATTCACATCACCATCTTTGAAAGATTCTTTTTGGATATTGGCCAGTCTTGTCTTTGGAAAGTTGACACTAGTGTAGAGACAGCAAGTTTTATGAGGAATCTGAGAAATCAAATTGAGGAATAGTGTTAGGGTCACACAGACTCTAACACTCTTAATTCGATTCAATAAATACCTACTAAATACCTGGTACACACTGTGATAAACTCTGGAGTTTCCAAGAAAGGAATAAAACCATCACTACACTTAAAGCCTACATTATTCTGTGGCTCATAATTAATATGAAGGCAGTTCATGAATCCTAAAATTGGAAGGAACCCTCAGAGGACATCTTACCTAATCTACTTGAAATATGACTAACTGCCTTCTACAATATGTCCAATTCTGGACTTGAAGAGCTCCAGGGATGAAAAGCTCACTTCTTCTCAGGAAGTTCATTCCACTTTAAGAAAGGTTATTGAAATTACTATAGTAGCCGCTTTCTATCCACTTTCCAAAAGGGAATGTTTTGTCCTATTCCTTCTCCATGACAAAGAAAAAAAATGATCACAAGTTTATAACACATACCATATACAAGTCAAGAGCAGATATGTGGCTCAGTGGATAGAATGCCAGATGTGAAACCAGGAAGACTTCATCTTCCTGAGTTCAAATCCAACCTAAGACACTTGGTTGTCTATGTTACCCTTGTCAAGTTACTTAATTCTGTTTGCCTCAGTTCCCTTATCTGTAAAATGAGCTGGAAAAAGAAATAGAAAATCACTCCAGTATTTTTGCTAAGAAAACCACAAATGGGGGTCACAAAGAGTTGGACATGACTGAAAAATGACTCAACAACAAAAACATTCCAGTCACTATCATCATACACAGACCTAACCAATAGAAAAGAAAAGGACATTTATTTGTGAGATAAATTGAGTCCTTTCTGAGGAAAGCCAGGAATCATCTAAGCCTTTGTGGTGGCTTCAAAGGCCTCTGTTGCCTGCTTAGGGGTTAGTAGAGGAACAGTGATTCCTCCTTCCAGGCAGTGGTTAAGATCTGAGGGCTCAGGGTGGGAAGTCTGGAACTGAAGTGGGGAGGGGAGAGGCAGGGAAGAGATGATCTGGCTTATTGGCACCAGGCCCTGGAACTCAGCAGAGCTGATGTGAGGAGGGGACTTAACCTACTTACTGGCTAATCCTTCAATCTGTCTTCAAAAAGGAACTGAGCTCCACAGCAGGCAGACTGGCCTGGGAACTCCCAGGGGCCAGGGTAGATGGAGAGACACACCTCAGATAGCAGAGAAATCTAATGTGTTGGGGGCTGGATGTGGGTACCAGGTGGAGAGAGGAAGATGTATGGAAAAAGCCCTCCCTTTGTACCTTTTCCTGAAGGGAAGGGATAACAGTGATCTGAACCTGTAGATATTTTCTCTCCCTAAAGCCTGGCCTCCTGGGATTAATCCACTCTTGCTGGAATGGCAAAAAGTCTCCCCAAAAGAAATGTCTTTATTGGACAACACACAGACACACATCTAGTCTACTTCTCACAAAACCTTGAATTCCTTAGTTCTTCTCTCAAGATTACTTACCTCTGGGACTGAGAGCTCCTTCTTACCAAGAGGTCCCTTCCCTTAGGACTGAAATCCCCATGTGATGCTGACTTTTCCTTAACCCTACCAAAGGTAGGTTCTCAATGTCTGGTCAGAACATCTTTACCTCTGCCTTGTAGGATCCTTAGTTTTCTACAAAGCACTACTGAGGTACCATCTCTTTCTCCAAGCTTTCCTGATCTTCCTAGTTATAAATACACTTCTTGAAATTGCTTTTATGGATATTCTCTATTAACTCATACATGTCTAATTTTCACCCAGCAGAATGAGAGGTCCTTGAGATACTTAATTTTGTTTCGCATCTAACACAATGTCTGGCATGTTGAAGTTGGCCATTCCTCAGCCCTCTGACTGAACAATCCCAGGTACAGTTGTTGTGGCTCTCTAGCTAGGGTCTCATTCTTTCCTGGGCTACTCTCTTTATTCTTCCCCTCAAAGTCCATTTAGGGTTAAGCAACAAGTCCCGAAGCACCTGGAAAACTCTCAAAAAATGTTTGCCTACCCCATTGGGCTCACTAGATTCTCTTGATAACTTGGAGAGGGGACAGAGAACAGCCAGTCCAAGTTACACATATATATGATATTTCAACACCATGCATTCATCCTTATCCCTGATTCTTGGCCTCCCCAAGTTCCAACACTTAGTCTTCTACCCCCAGAAACTGGGACTACCAAAAACAATATTCTCAGGACTGACCTCTTTCCCCATTCCCCATCATACCTGGTCCATGGCTATGACCTCCTGTATCTTTGTCAGAGTCCTGATCCTACCCCAATTTCCCACTCCACTCTTCCTCACCCTCATATTCAAACTTATCTTGACTCAAGCTCCCCCAGTAGAAAGTCCACCTTCAATTACCTTCTGCTCCCTTTCATTACTCCTTGCCCATTAAATGATGACTTGGGCTCAACATAAGGCAGTGACTAGAATTGGGTTGTTCTTGGGTTGCTTTGCTACAATTATCCGTGTATAATTATTTGTTATTAATATATAATACCTGTTATATATTAACACAGATATAATTAATACATTAATATAATGTAATATATAATATCAATATAATAAATATTATATTAATATATTTGTTCTTATAATTATATATAATCTTATATTGTGTATTTATAATTAATTATAATATATTACTATAATGTATAAATAGTATATTAATATATTATAATCAATTAATATAATTATATTGTATAATAACATTATAATTAATCAAGGAATAATATTAATAATTAATAATAATTATTAAAAGGCCAAACCTTTTATTTGGGCCAGTTGGAAGAAATGAAGCCTCATGGCTGTATAAGGAATGCAATAAGTTTTTGTAGATTTGCAGGGGGGCCTATGTGGCAGATTGAATTATTCTAATTTTTGAAATGATGCAAACATTCTGCCAGTCACATGTCCCTGTTTTTCCCTAGTTTCGGGAAGAGAGCTATGGAGTTGGCAAAGTGATTTAGCAGTGAGATGGATAGAGTGCCAAAGTCTGCCATCCAGTCATGAAGGTTCCTGATTGGCTGAGGGTGAGCCTGGAGATTTTGTAACAGGCCAACTGTGCACCCATGTAGACAAATCCACATTTGGCATGAGAGTGCACTGGGATAGAAGATGCCATTCTTTTATGGGGCCTTGGGCCAATGTAGGCCTGGAAGACTTTAGTTAAGTAGTAGGTTAGAAATCTTAGGTGCCACTCAGACTGGGAATAGGTGGATTTTTCTTTTATGAACACTTCTAATTACCTTATCCACACGTGTTATTTTTGAATTTATATATACTCTTTTCCCTTGTGAATAAGTCCTAAGATACCCTTTCTTGTCATCTATAGTTTGTGGAGACAGCGTGGAAGGGAAGGTGTTGGAATAGAACAAGATAAAAAGTCAGAAAAAGAGGGAAGTAATTAAGGATCAAGGGTGGCAACTCAGACCACCAAACTAGCTCAAAAACCAAGGCTCATAGGATCAAAAATAAAGGGCTAGACTGATCCCAAACGCCATTTTGTACAATTCCCTTATTTTAGAGAGAGAGAGAATTTGACCTGAGAGAAGTTAAGTGACTTTTTCTATAGCCACATAGTTTATGTGTCATAGGAAGAACCCAAAGCCAGGTTTTCCTGGTTCTAAGTCCAACCCTGGTCATTATTAGTGCATGCCCAGATGAGGCTCTCCATAATAACAGCTGCCATTTATAGAGCACTCTAAGGTTTATAAAGTGCTTTAGAAATATTACCACATGGAGTAGCTATATAGTGCAGCGGATAGAACACTGTCTTGAAGTCAGGAGGACCTGAGTTCAAATGTGACCTTCCAGGGGTTCTCAAACTATGGCCCGCAGGCCAGATGCAGTAGCTGAGGATGTTTATCCCTCTCACCCAGGGCTATGAAGTTTCTTTATTTAAAGGCCCACAAAACAAAGTTTTTGTTTTTACTATAGTCCGGCC
The DNA here is from genome assembly GCA_016696395.1 of Antechinus stuartii. NCBI lineage: Eukaryota > Metazoa > Chordata > Mammalia > Dasyuromorphia > Dasyuridae > Antechinus > Antechinus stuartii. Next base: position 42,597,042 of record MU174354.1, read on the forward strand.
CTCCAATAGTCTGAGAGACAGTGGCCCCCTATTTAAAAAGTTTGAGGACCCCTGCTAGACTCTTAACATTTACTAGTTGTGTGACAAGTCACTCAAATTGCCTCATGCAATTCACCAACAGTACAAAAAAAAAAAAAAAAAAAAAAGGAAGAAAAGCAAAAAGTATTACCACATTTGAACCTCAAAGCAACTCTATGAGGTAGGTGCTCAAAGTGTAATTTATTATTCCTTTTATTGTTAAGGAAACCGAGGATCATAGAGGTCAAGTGACTTGTTCAGGATTTTGTAGCTAAAAGATAATTCAAATCTGGATCTTTCTGATCCCAGTTCCAACATCCTATTCTCTATACCCCAGCTTATTAAATCATGATTTATGATCCCATATTGAGTTTTATAACTGAATGTGGGGGAGTCACAAAATTATGATTCATTATCATCAAATCTTTGATTGGTATACCCATTTTATGTACCTATATAATTGAGGTCACAAAAGGGGTCATGAGTGAAAAAAGTTTAAGAAGCCCTACTTTATATATCCTGTTTTTCCATATCTTTGAGTATCTTTTGTAACTATAGAGAGGTTCCTTGTCATATTGAGGACACAGAATGGTGTTCAGGCACAATGCGGGGCAGGGGTGAGTGGAAGATAAGGAACAAGCAATGATTACTGGAGGTGATGCCATGGGACAACAATAGCAGCATGGCTGATATGTCACTGTCCACCCCTGAGTCTCTCCCATTCTAGCCTTTCCAAAGCTGAGAGAGGATGGGCACCACTAGGCTCTTGGAGTTAATAAATGTTGACATTTAGAGAACTGGAACTGTCAAGGTATTTTATTGGTGTTAATATGATGCAGGCAGGATTATCAGTTCCCCAAATTGTCCTCTCACACAAAGCAAGTAAAGACAGAACAAGCCTCTTCTCTCCCACCACTCACTTAGGACTTGATTAAAAGCATCTTCTTTGTAATGAGGACAGGATTGAATTAGCACCAAACTGTCCCTGCTCCCTGATTATATTTTTCTGTCTTCCTTAACTCTTCTCTCTGTGATAGGTAGATATCCCAAAACTTTCCCCTAGAGACTCAACTTCTTCCTCTCTCCACTTATTTAACCCCCAGAAATTTCCCCCCATCTCTCTCTATCTCCATCTCCGTCTCTCTCTGTCTGTTTCCCTGTCTCTGTCTCTCTCTCTGTGTGTGTGTATGTCTGTCTCTGTCTCTGTCTCTCCCTCCTCTCTACCTCTTTCTCTCTCTCTCTGTCTTTCTCTGTCTTTGTCTCTCTGTGTGTCTCTCTCTGTCTCTATCTCCCTTTTCTTTCTCTTTCTCTGTGTGTGTCTATGTATCTCTCTGTCTCTTTCTGTTTCTGTCTCTATCTCTGTGCTTGTCTCTCTGTCTGTCTGCCTCCCCTCTACTTTTGTACCACTGGCTTTCTGTTTTTCTCTTTGTGTCTGATTGTTTCATATTCTCTCAGTATCTCTATCTATATCTGTATTTCTGTTTCCACATCTCTTGTCTCTGTTTTTTATTCTTTGTGGGTCTCTGCTTGTATTTCTCTCTCTCATTTTTCTGTGTCTCTGTTTATGCTTCAGTTTCTCCATCTGTCTTATTATTTCTATCTGTTTCTGTATCACCCTGTCTCTCTTTCCTTTTCTCTCTCTGGTGTGTGTGTGTGTGTGTGTGTGTGTGTGTGTGTGTGTGTGTGTGTGTTTGTGCCTTAGTTTCTGTTTCCTTTATCTTCTACCCGCCACCCAGCTTCTCACCCAGTTTGTCTTATGCCTCACACTTTTTCCAGGCTCCTGTGTGTCCTGCCACTATGACTGAGCCATCCATATGAGTGATTTCAAAGCCCAGACTGCAGAAATTGAAACATTAGTCAGCAAATGCTACAGCAGCCCTTTCTTTCCATGTCTCTTCTCTTGTCTCACTGTGACTCAACCTTCATCATACTTTCACTTTTATTTCTCTTTCACCCTCTAACTCATGTGCTCACTCTGGAAGCACCCTCAAGCTCATGCCAGTGACCCTTTCCTACCCATCAAGGTACTATGTGTGGCTTCCTGCCCACTCCCCTCCCAATTGCCTCCATCCAGGGACCTGAGCTCCTCTACCAACTCAAGCAGCCCAATCTCTCCAGCTGCCTGTTCTGATCATGGAGAGTGATTTGTTATCACTTCTCATCCATGATCCCATCTGGCCAGTCTTTAACATTCCAGCAGCAAGTGTACAGGGTGGCTCAGCATCCAATCATACCTGCCATCCCATCCTCATCTAGGTAGGGGATCCAGCCATGACCATGAGAAGGCTCCCTAGTGAGCTTGGCGATACTTTGGAGGGTTGGGATAAAAAGCCATAGAAGATAAATCTAATCCACATATCTACTTTTTGTAGCATTGTGAGAGATTGGAGTAAATTGGCAACTTTCCATTCTATCCTCAGAGCTGTCCCAAAGTGGGATTAATTGAGTTAAAAGGTGGTAAATTTCTCATTCCTGGAAGTCTTCAAGAAAATGCTAAATAGTTACTTGTCAGGGTTGTTATTGAAGGTATTATTTTTCTAATACGAGTTATTCTACTTGGCCCTTGAGTTTCTCTCCAAGTCAGAGATTCTATGTTTCTGTGATTCTATCTAGACAACTGTTGCTCCATTTCCCTCAGGAGCAGCCCCCTTCCCATTCCCGGGCCCTGAGGAAAAGTACACAGCATCCAAGTATATCTTGCCTTCCATCACAAAAAAGCATTAGATGAAACAACTTCATAGGGGGCAGTTTGTTCCAAGAAATGACTGCCAGTAGAATTGGTCATTACTAATTTATAAGCTTATAAATGAATTAATGGATGATGGTTGAACAATGGTACAGCAGGGATTTGTGACTTTGTGGCTAGGTTTGGTTATAATGTATTAAAATTACTACAAAGTAGCTTTGGTGGAGGATGTGTCTGGGTATGACACCTTGTAGGTAAATGTTCCACTGCCCTCTAGGGGTCTCCAGCTCTGTTTGGGACCAATCAAGGATATTACCTTCTCTTCCAGTTATGGAATCATAAAATCCCAGAGTTGGAAAGAATTTAAGGGACCAGCCAATCCTACCCCTCTCTTAGCATAAATCTCTGTCATTTATTTGAAGACTCCCAAAGAATGCCACAGGTGACAAAGCTGAGGCTCAATTATAGTGACAGTTGCTAAGAGCTGAGACCCAAACCCAGGACTCTTAACTCTTGGTCCACTTTTTTTTTTTCCTACACTACACACGTTCCCTAATCAACAAGTATTTGAGTACTCAGGTGTTTTCAGGAGAGATGCTCTGAGAAGACAGCAGGAGTCAGGAGAGGCTTCCTGGTGGCGATGGGATTTAACTGTACCTTGAATGCAGGCTGGGATTTGGACAGGGAGAGGGAAGGAGGGAAGGTATTTCAGACAAAGGACAAAACTAGGGGAGCAGTAAAGAGCACATACAAGGATCTCAGACTGTTATTTCTCTCACTTGAAACCAACTGAAACCAGGACAGAATGAGTTAAAAAGAGAAAACCCTGAAGGGCTGAAGGGCTCAAGGTCTGAAGAGATGCCGGACTCCAATCCCTGGTGGGATTTCCCTGAAAGCTGCTTGTCATCTTTGACTTTAATCCTAGAGAATAAATTTTAGAGCTGTGTGTGTGTGTGTGTGTGTGTGTGGTGTGTGAATACATACGCATACACACACATACATGCATGTCCTAGCATGGGCTCTAGGACCCAGAAAAGGAAATTAAGAGGCATCTGGGGAAGTCAAGCTTTGTGAAAGGGATTAAATCCTGGGAAAGGGGAAAGAGAGGAGTCCTTACCTTAAAGCAATATAGGTCCCTGTACACCTCTCCTTTCCTGACCAGTCTTCATAGGCTCAGCTCACCCAGTCCAACCCTGACTGGGCACTGTGTCTAGAAGGTTGGAGGAAGGTTGAAAGACTGAGAAGAACTAGATTCCCAGATTCCAAAACTTAGAGGCAGGACAATTCCCCACACATGCAACAGGTGGACACTACTACATAAAAGGTCCTGCCTCCTATTGCTATGATTATAGCAGACTTCTCCATGGGTCTCATGTATGACAGGCCAGGAAGGCTCATTCTGGAGCCTTTGCCTTGGCTGCCTCTCACTTCTGGAAAACTTTCCCTCCTTAGAATCCCTGGCTTTCTTCAAGACTTGGCTAAAGCAACACCTTCTACAGATAGCCTTTCCTGGCCTCCTTGCTTCTTCCCTTTCTCCTAGGCAAACCCGTCCCTCCCCTGTAACAATGCAATTTCCTATCTAACTCAGGCACAATTACATGAACAGGACTCATAGATGTCATACCTTCAGGTTTCCTTCCATTGACCAAATCTGTGTAATTTCCTTCTATCTCAGGCACCACTACACCAACAGAAGCCACAGAAAATCAGTCCATGGAAGATGTCAGACCTTCTGTGGCTTCTTCTTTGCACTGACCAAATCTATGCAATGGGTGAGAGAGCCCCACTGTCTCAGGATTAGGAAGTCTGGGCTATGGGGGTGGAAAGGTGGCTTATAATATAGGGACAACATATTCCTTGGTTTCTGAAAGACAGAAACATAGCACAGCAGGGAAGAAAAGCAAAGTTCATGGCATGAACAAATCTACAAACCCAGATACTTCACACACACAGTATCCCATAATGCTTTATACACAGGAACACATGGAATTCAACATAAATACCTCCATATCCCTATTCATATCTCCAGTCTGCTTTTCTCAGATCAAGGAGTATTATCTCTCACTCCCTTGGTCCAGGGCTCATGTCTCAGTTGCTCACCCTTCCCTCTCTCTCCTCTTTCAGCTCCCTTAGATTATATTTTCCCAGAATGCCAGGATTTCAAACTTAGGAGAGGAAATCTGGCTGGGCCACTGAGCCTATTTCTTGCTCTCTAATTTCAGGAACTACCCTCTTGCTTTTGAAGCACCCCTGGAATGATGTTCTATCTTTGGTCCATGTGTCAGAGTATGAGACAGAAGGAAATTACATAGATTTACTCAATGTAAGGTCTGAAGGTATGGCATCTATGAGTCCTGTTGATGTAATTGTGCCTCTCCAAAGATCCAGGGAGTCACAACCCTCTAACCCTCGAACAGAAGGGAGGCAACACTTTGCTGGCCTCCATATCCTTGACATATACTAGTTCCCTTTGGGGATCTGTCCTTAAACTGACACCTCAAAATGAAGTCATGATCTCTGTACTTGCTGAGCTTTTGGGAGTCAGTCTCCAGAACCAGTCACCAGGACGCTCCAATCCTGTTCATTGCCTACGTGGCAAGCCTCAGCCTCCATCCTCCACTACCCCTCCTCCTCTCCTCATTAATCCTACCATCGCTCCACCCCCACCCCCAACCGACCCCCACACACTCTTCTGTCATGGTCATTGAACTGCAGTGAGATCAGCCAGGTCCCATGTTTCCCCATCTCCCCACCCCCAACCCTGCCAGAAGGGTCATGGGTTTAAGAGAAAGGATCAGAGCTCTCCTGATTCCCCAGCCTGGCAGGGCCCCCTAGAGGTCAGCTAGTCATCACCCCACCCCCTCTCCCCACCTTCACCAGGGCTTATCCTTATGTTCACGATTCTTTCTGAGGAAGCAACGCTATGGACTTTCCTGGTTAAATTGCATGTCGCCGGATTTCAAAAGCCTCAGTTTTGAAGAAATTCTCCCTTTGTCTGACCTGAACTCCATTCCTCTCCCACCACCTCCCTCTTTTCCCCCTGGAAATCCCCCCTCTCTTCTATAAGGGAAGAGCTTGTCTCCTGCCTCCCCTCCCCAGCCCACCCAGATTCTCGGTGAATGGGGTCTGTGCTATCATGTGCCCCCTCTCCAATCTTGCCGGGCTTTTAGTGGAGCCGCTGAGTACGGGGAGAGGCGCATCCCTCAGTGTTGTCAATTTCACAGCTCCGGCTTATCAGCATCTTCATATGGTGTCAGTCTGTCAACCGGGAGCAGGGGGGCTGCGTGTGTAACAAGCCTGGTTAAACGCTTTTTCTCCCCACCCCCCTGCTGAGGACAATTTCAGTGCTGCTTTCCATGTCTTGATAGCTTCCCATAAAAGACATTCACTCACTGTCATCCGTCCTTATTTGATTATCTTCTTATTCAAAACGCCCGGAGTGATCCAGTTAGGAGAGAGCCCAATTCTTGGCATTTTGTTTGTTGTATCTAGAGTTAGCTCCATTTGGACAGGCAGGGAAAAAGGAAGAATATTGGGGCAAATTAATTAGGCTTGATATGGAAGGAGAAGCATGTGTGGCAAAGATTGGGGTCAGGGAGAGAAAGGTTGGGAAATATAAGGGAAGTAGGACACAATATTATTTACACATGTAGTTGGGATGTATTGGATATTTGTTTATTAGTATTGGATATTAGTTTATTAGTTATTAGTCACCAGGGGAGGTGGAGAGGAAGGATGAAATAGCTACATATAAAAGCAAAACACAAATAAAATTAACAAAAACAGTGATGGTCCTAATCTCTAGGACAGAGAGGTTTGGACATTCTGTTTGAATAGAATGTTATATACATCATCAGATATAGTCACCGTATTGGGTACTTTTTGTTTAGTCTTTCTTCCTCATTATAATCTGGATTTAACCTGAGGCAGAGGGGAGGGAAAATTTTTTCAGAAATTAATATAATGCAAAGATAATAAGCTCCATAAAAAATGTATATTTAAGAGAATTCCTGGAAGTCCAGTAACCTGAAGGGGTTTCTAGGCTATGAGCTGGGAGTTCCTAACAATGAAAAACGCCGCTAAGAACCTTGAGAAGCCACCAAATCCACACCCCCTACCATGTAGCCCTGACCAATGCTGACATTTTTCAGCTCTTCAGGCAGATAACATTGAGGAAAAATGCCAGACAGAGGCTTCAGAATGAATTAGATATCAGTGTTCTTCACATATAAGAGAAGTGCACATATACACACATACACACACACTCACAATGAGTGACAGATTACCTGAGCATTAATGAAGCTACAATCCTGTTCTAGCTAGCTTTGCTGTGTTCTATAGGTACAATTGATACCTTTCAACTTGTCAGACATCTAGAAAACTTGGGCCTTCAATTATAAGGGGACAAAGGGAAAGAACTGATAAACTGTTGACCTCTTCCCGCAGCTGGAAAAACAGTTCAAAGCTCATGTCTGATTGATGTGGGAGTGGAGAAGGAACATATTCCACCATGAAGAGGCAGCACATTCTATACATACTATACACATTGTGGCTAATGTTGAAGAACAGCGTAATGTGTAAAATTGACCTAAAATGCTGGCTAATGTGGCAGCCTGAGCAGTTTAATTTACCAAGAGCAACTTAATTTACAAGAGTGGTTTAATTTACCAAGTCCATAAGAAAAGAGATAATCAGGAAATTGAAGGTATGTTTATACCTCAATTAGGTATTTTCTGGCGCTTACCTTTTGTGAAACACTGAACATTATCCAGTTCTTTGGAGGTTAATGTTAGATGATCTTTCTATAGTAAATATAAACTACTGCATATACCCATAAATGCTCTCACACAAAACCACTTAGAGACCCATTCACATTTACACATTTATTGAACAGAACTCATCCAGATGTTCACATGCTTACACACTCACACTTAAACATACAAATATATCTAACCTCCTTTTCACATGTTAACATGCTTACCCACATGTATCTCACACACAGATAGATAGATAACATATACATATGCTTTTTTAAAAATCTCTTTCTCTCTGAGAATACATCAAAATGTACTCCCCAGAGCCTGATGGGGGAGGAGGAAGGAGAGAAGAGCATAATTATATGTCAGTATGGTATTTTTCTCACTCTCTTGTGGAAATCAGAAGTGGAATGGCATGGAGCCCTCATCCAATATTCATTGGGAATCATCCTGACATGATCCTAGGGAAAAAAAAAATCCCTTTCGAACCTACTGTTCCATCCCAACTCCTCAAAAAGCTACAATGCTCCAGGAGCAATGAGCAGAGTCGAGTGAAACAGAGTTGGCGCTGTGTATGGGGATCAGCCCTGGTGGCGAGCACACAGCAGCAAGGCTTAATTATGATTCACTGAGCCGCATTGTGGAGATGTTTTAGAGCCACTTAATTAGTGTAGGAATATACAGCCATAATTATCCTGAAATATGGCCTAATTAACCTATGGAAAACCCAGACCCACTGCTCGGGAAAGTTGGAGACATTAATAGTCTATTAATATACTGGGGCTGCTCATCTGCCAGGGCTGCTGGGGGGCCACCAGGAGCCAAACACTGTTTTCTGTTTGAGGTAACACTGCCATAAAGCAAGTTTCTGTAGAGCAGAAGAAAGGAACTAGGAGAGAGACGGGGCAAGTCCAGGGGACTCTTCCCTACTCCAAGGCAATGAATAGTATTTTCTGGAGGCACCTTGGAGAAGTTAAAGCATTTAAGCTTAGACCTGCCTAGGGGAAAGAGGATAGAAGAGAATTAGCTCACATATCTACCATAAAGCCACCCTGTGAGGGAGAAAGGAGAAGGATAGGATCTTCTCTTTATAGATAAGGAAATTAGAGGCTCATAGCCCTTGACTGTCTTAGACACAGGATTGGAAAGGACTTGGGTTGGTCTTGAAACCTATGCTTACTGATTCCGAGTCCATTTTTCTTTCCATTACAGGACTGAAGGCCCTCTGACATCCCCTTCTAGACCAAAGAGTTGACTTCAAAGCCAACTCAGAGCTTATTTAACAGACTCAATGATTCTCTTCAACAGATGTGCCCAAAGCGAAGATGCCCATTACTGGGATGAAAGTACGATGTCATTACTGATTTGAATTCAAATTCATCACTCCCTCTGTGAACAGACTTCAGTCCCCAGGACAGGGAAAGGGAAGTGGGGAGGTTTCTTGAATCCCAGTGACAAAGCATTCTTGAAGAGAACTGGGGAGACTTGAGATTCGGAGTCTGCCTGGTCAACACTGTCACAAATATTCCAGCAACATTTTCATTCCTTAGTGATCAAAGCAGTCAGAATTGAACTTGCTGTAATCATCCATCAGGGAGTTTGCTTAAAATTCCTCTAATTATGGAAGAGCAGAAGATTGCTGCACAGAGTATTCTGAATAGAGAAATCGAAGGCACCCTGCTCCTAGCTGCCAGGAGAGATGCAAGCTTGGAAGGGAAAGGCAAAGTCTAGAGGCAGGAGGAAGTGAAGCTGGGCTACAAATCACAAGATAAGGTAATAGAAAGGGAAAGATTTTTTTTCCTTTCTGCCATTGACTGTTGGGCTTCACTCAGAATTGAAGCTCACATGACCAGGAGATGAGAGAGGCATTTCTGTCAGCTGGAGATTGACATCAATTAGGCCAGGGCTGTTTCTCCTGGTGCAGAACATGAAATAGGAAAAACTAGCAGAAGAGGTATGAGCAAGTAGCATGGTAGAAAGATATAAAACCCAGGAAATATGGATTCCAAGAATGAGGGGCGTTATCCTGTCTCCTCCTATTAGAGAAAAAAAATTTTTTTGTTAAATTTCTCTGGAATTATTAACCCCTATCATTTTTCAGAATGGCTCCCAATGCCTTATCCTAGGATACCCTACATTCCTCCCCTTTCCACCTATTCTACGGATGCTTTGAATAGTGGTATAATTGTCATTACAAAGCCATTCTTCTTGATGGCCAGTAGTCTAGTAGTGGAGCTGCCATCATCAATGGTGCCATCCTCATCCCTCCCATTGAAATCCCAACCTCGGCATACCTTATCAACTCATTTTGGTGCTTCCTCTTTGCCATGGAATCTACAGATTAGCCGATATCACCAGGGATATCTCCATGTCGATGAAGACAAAAACAAGAGAAAAATAAAATATCAAGTTTCCTTAAGTTATCATCTTGGACTCTGACAATTGAAAGCCCCAGGATGGAGAAACATCCCCTTCAAAGCCCCCTAAGATTAAGCTGGTTGGAACTGCTCCTAGAGCCCAAGCTGTTGTGAAGAAACAGAACCAGATGAACTAGAATCCTCATAGCCATGATTCCTCTCCACTTCATTAAAGGGAATAGGAGAGATTTAATTTAATTGAAAGTAATAACAAATGCAGAGAAGAGGAAAGGGGAGGGAAGGAAAAAGAAAAAGATAGGAGGAAGAAATGGATTTGGTAGTAGGAAGACTAGGTTTCCAATACAAATGCTTGGAGAGAAGATTGGGATGTGGTGCGGGGAGCTCAAGTCATGAGTCTTCCTCCTTTTCCACTGCTTCCTGGCAATCTTAGGAACTCAAACCATCTCCAGCCTTGCTCATCAGACTGGGTTTAACTTCTTTGGATAAGGAAGTGATATGTACTGGTAAATGTTTGACAACCAACTTTCCCACACACATAAACAAAAATATACTCATGTCACTCTTTTAAGTTCAATTAGCATTAACACTTTCTTAAGTCTAGACAATTAATTAACATTAAATCAATTCCTGAATTGTAGCATTTGCCAATTATGAGGTAAATGCTCATATTGAAAATTTAACAATCAGCTCTTTTGAACTATTTCTAACTGCAACACCCTGATTATATTGACAAATGGGAGTATTTGGTACTCCCAGGGATACTTTCTAGTTTGGAAATAATGCTTCATTCTACCAGAAACAGAAAGGATGAAGGATAACCTGTCTCTATTCATTTTCTTAATAACAATGGGAAATGGATTAGAAGGGCTGGTTCTGAGGTGAGGAGGGAAATAATAATAATAATAGGTTATTATTAACCTGGTCTATGAAGACAAGAGAAGCAGCTGAAGCCTTGTAGGCAACTGAGGGAAAGACTGAGCTTATGATGGAAGAAAGAGGACTAGTTTTGAAATCAAAGCCCTTCTGCTACTTGCTTCCTGTAATGAGCTTGGACAATTCCCTCCCTATTTCTGGGTCTCAATTTCTTCTGAAAAATGATGGGGGTTAATAATTCCAGAGAATGGATAATGAAGCATGCTACCCACCTCCTGCCAGAGAAGTGATGGATTCAGGGAGCAGAACGAGACATATTTTTTAGACAGACAATGTGGGAATTTGTTTTGCTTAACTATGCATATTTGTTGCAAAGGTTTTATTTTCCTTTTTATTTCTAAGAGGAGGAGGCAGGATGAAAATAGATATTTGTTAATTAAATAAAATGAAATATTTTTAAAATGGAGAGGGATAAACTAGATGGTTTTGCACTGGGTGACTTTCAGCTCCAAATCTATAAATGAATGAGAAAGAATTTGGATAGAGAATGGGATTTTGGGGCTGAGGAATTAAATTGATTAGCATGCAATGAGCAAATACTTATAGTGTTAACCTCACACCAGAGCACTTTGGGTATCCCTGGTTGGTCTCTAGCCAAGGTTCTAACTTAGAACAATGGCCTAGATGGGAAGAAAATGTAGTGGTGTTTTCCGTAGGCAAAAAGTCCCAGCAATAACATGGGACATTAGGTGGCTGATGACTTTGTATAACAAGAGAATTGCAATTAAAAGGATGATCAGTCCCTGGGCACCAACAGGGGTCCTGATGCTGGTTGTTTTAAAAAGCAGCCATAGTGGGGAATTGTTTTGTTTTGGAAAGGTACCAGTGGAGGGATTATAAGGCTTCAACTTGGACAATGTCCAAACCCCTTTGACAGATCTTCCAGGAAAATTACTAAAATGTATTCAGATTGAGTCTTTTCTTTTCTTTTCCTCTTTTTTGCTTCCCCATTGCAAACTGAGTATTTTTATTTTCAGACAACAAAGCCCAGGTAGGTTGAGAGCTCACAAAGATTCCTCATTAGACACTCAGCAGAAACCACACCCTCCTCCACATTTCAAACAGTAGAGGAGGAAAAACATCTGCCAAGGGAAATAGAGAAGTGAGTGATGAGAGAAGATGGCAAAGGTAAAGTGGGAGGCAGGGAGGGCCATAACCTAGCACCTACAGAAACTGCCTGATTCCCATCTCTTTGTCTGAGGATCCCCTACATTCCTCTCCTTTCCACGCTGCCCCATTGATACTTTGTGCAATGGTACAATTGTCATTACAAGGCCATTCTTCTTGATAGCCAATAGTATAGTGACAAAGCTGCCATTACCACAAGTGCCATCCTCACCCTCACACTGTTATGTTAACTTAGGCACACCTCAATTCATTTTGGTGCTCCCTTTGTGGCATGAAGCTCTACAGGTTAGCCCATATCACCAGGACATCCAACATCCCCATGCTGATGGAACCAGAAACAAGAGAAAAATGGGATCCCAAGATTCATGATCATTGATAAAACCAGTATCACTAATAGTGCTATCTTCCTTGCTGTCATTCCACTTCCAATCCATACACACTTTGTCAAATCTTTAGGTGCTTCTTCTATGGCATAGATATTAGCTGATATCACCAAGATGATGGAGACAGAAACAAGAGAAAAATGGAATCCTAAGTTTCATGCTCATTGGCAAAACTGCTTCACCAACATCATTGCTGTCATTCCAGTTCCAACCTAGGCACACCTAGTCAACTCCTTAGAGGAGATGATCTCATAAATACCAAAAACATCCTCATGGGGATAGAAATGAAAAAAATGGTACTGAAAAAAATTCATATTCATGGGAAAGGTTTGCAGATGATACTAAGTACACATTGATGTCACCCACCACCTAGGTGGCATAATATGTGTTAGTACAAAGTTTTGCTTGATTCTTCAAGAGAAATCCCTTATCATACAATTCTTTTTTTTTTCTTTCTTTTTTTGCTGAAGCAATTGGGGTTAAATGACTTGTTCAGGGTCACACATAGCTAGGAAGTGTTAAGTGTCTGAGGTCAAATTTGAACTCAGGTCCTCCTGACTTCAGGGCTGGTGCTCTATCTACTGGGCTACTTAGCTGCCCCTATCATATAATTCTTATGAATATAGGGATATGTGCATTCTGGCTGGAACTAAAGGAATTGACATACAATTAAATCTTAGAGATGTTAACGGTTATGCTCACATTTACAGGAAAAGAAACAATCATACTATAAACTCTGGAAATAGGGTTGGTTGAAGAGAATTTGGAAGTTATAGCTGGTGATGTCAGAAAGTAGTATTGTATCGGAAATGAGAGTGTTTAGAAAAAAAGTTGGTCCCAAAAGGGGAAAAAGATGATGAGAACAAAAAGTCACACTTATTTAGCTCTTTAAAGACTGCAAACTTTATATGTAGATGAAAGCTGGGTTTAAAGACAGAGAGATCTCGGTTCAAATCTTGTCTCTGCCACTAACTCAAAAATAACAGACAATCCTGATAGTCTAGAAGTCCTTCCAGGTATCTAACCTCACTAGCTGCTCCAATTTGTGTTTTTTCTCTTTCTTCTTCAAACTCTTCTGTTTCCTACCATTGTGGCTCTTTTACTTCCTTACCCTTCTTATCCTGGTTTGTTCAGTTGTTTTTCAGTTATGTCTGATTCTTCATGACCCTATTTGGTGGTTCCTTGGCAAAGATACTGGAGTGGTTTGCCATTTCCTTTTCTAGCTCATTTTACAGATGAAAAAACTGAGGCAAGGAGCATTAAGTAATTTGCCCAGGGTCACACAGTTAATGTCTGACTTTAGATTTTAACTCAGGAAGATGAGTCTTCCTGACTTCAAGCCTGGTTCTCTAGCCATTGTGGCACCTAGATGCACCTTCTTGTCATTAGTAGGTCACTTTAATCTTTTATGTGTCTCAACTAATTCTCTAGGATTTAGCTACTAAATTATCTCCATTGGTAGAGAGAATTTTGCCTGATAATCACTGATTATTCCCCAAGTGGAAGGTTTAAAAAATGTTTGTTTGTTTTTTTCTCACAATATTCCTATGGGACATGCAGTGTAAATGGTATTCTCATTTTATCAATGACGTTCACAAGACTTCTGATTTCACCTGCAGTAGTCTGTCCACTGCATTACACACCATACACTATGTTTTTAATTATAGTTTACAAAGTATTTTCACATGAATTTCTTTATTTTAGTCTTTATGATAACTTTGTACAGTTAGGGAAAATATCAATATACTTGTTTGACAGATGAAGCAAATGGATCTTTGAGAAGACCCAATCATTCTCTTTCAGCCACAGCTTCACAACCCTGACTTACTTAAATAACTTTCCTAGGATCACATAGCTAGAAAGCTGGATTTAGACTTGAATCTTCTGGGAGAAATCAGATTAGTCTAGATTAAGGATTAAGCAAAAGCTAAAAAGCAGAGGATTATATTCAGGGAATCTATAAGTAATGACTGGGTCAAAGTTTGAGTGATCATGAGAAGAATAGATTTGACCTGAATCTGAGATGACCTTGAGCTTACAGAGAAAAGAAATTATCCTTTCCAGAGACTCAAGGAACTGACAGTCAAAATTCAATGTGAGCCTGATGGTTCAGGGTTAACTAGCAAGGTATGATAGGGTGGGTAAGAAATAAGGTGAGGACTCAAGCTTGGAAAAGAAATTCCTATTGTGTATGGTGGCAATAGAAAGTTCCCCAAAACAATCAGTATTGGTGACCATCTTGTTGATGTCTGTTCTGAGACAGATCCTCCTTTTGTGTCTTAAACACCCACCAAAAAAAGTTCATTCTAAGAAGACCCCATGATTTTCTAAGATGAAGAATGATGAGGTAGATAGAAGAAAGCCATCAAATCAGAAAGACCTGAATTCGTGTCCTGACATCCAGACTGATGACACCATATTGGACTCTTTGTACCTGAGGAAACTCTCTCTGACTTTAAGTTATAGATGAGTTGCTGATTTATATCCATGATGTTCTATATCCAGTGCTTAGCATCATACTTGGCACATAGTATATGCTTAATAAATATTTATTGAATTGAACGGAATGATGAAGACATTTATCCAAACCAAAAAAATTTAAAGAGAGGGAGAGAGAGATTCTATGACTTGTTGAAATTAATTCTAGGCTCTGAAGAGATGATCTCATCCTTTTCTGTCCCTCCAGGGTAACTTCACCCCAAATTGTTCCAATCTCTCTCTGTGTCTCTCTCTTTCTCTGTCTCTCTCTGTCTCTCTCTCTCTCTCTCTCTCTCTCTCTCTCTCTTTCTCTCTCTCTCTCTCTCTCCCTGTCTCTCTCTCTATCGCTCTCATTTTTTTTTTTTAGTTTGTTTAGTTGGTTGGTTTGGGATTTTTTTTTTTTTTTGGTACCTACCCAGGCAAATAAGAGCTAGTCCTCCAATTTCACCACCTACATAATCTGGAAGACCTTCTTGATAGCCAACTTCAATCTTTCTCACTTTCTGTCTTTACTTTCCTTCATAATGATATTCTCTGTGCTTTTGCTCTCTCTTCTCACCTTCTATTTTTCTTTTTCACTCCTTTCTTTCCTTTCCTCTCCTCCCCTCTCTTCCTCTCTATTATTTCTCTTTAGTTAATTCACTCCACTACATCAAATTAAAATAGTTGAGACCAAAGTCTATTGATTCTGGTTGAAGGTCTTTTCATTTTTTGTGTAAACCACAGATCCCAGAAATTTATACAACAACCACCAAAACCCTTTCAGACTCATACTCCATCTTTTTTCCTATTTTTTCGGTACTTCCCCCTTACATATTATCTTGCCTATAGTGCCCCCTTGCTGCCCACCACATTCTCCTAGCAGAAGACAGAGTTGCTACCTTTTTTGAAATTCTTATCACCTGTCACATTGAGCTCCCTCCTTTTTCCCCACCCCCCACAATGTTACTTAAGTGATGGTAAAGGTAGTAGCTAAGTGATCTGTAGCTCCCTTTCCTTCTTCTGCTGTAAAATATGGACAGCGGGAACCACGGGAGAAATGAGCCTTGAAAATTAATCTGCTTTACAATCCTCATGAATATTTAAAAGCTGATGAATATGTAACTACATTTCTCTTCTCCATTAGTGCCTGCTTGGGTGTCACTCCAGTTTCTCCAGGTTTTCTTTAGTCATGGCTTTGCAGGACTGACTTTCTCCACCCCAATGAGTCATCGACATCTCCTGGACTTCCACCCAGCCCTGAGATTAGGACCCATCCCTTTAGAATTCTCAGTGAATCTCAAAAGGATCCCCTTTACACCTTTCCCAAGACATAGTAGGCTAATAGGAGACAATTAACTAAAGCTAGTGCTTTCAGGGTATTGTATAGGAACAGCCAAAGGTCAGTAGAGAACTTTAAACTAAGGGCTTGCTCTGACCTAGATCTCTCACTTGTTCATCGAACCCCATGGATGAGGGAAGGTAAAAGTCACAAGGCATTAATGAATAGAATTGTGAGAACCAGAGAAGTTAAGCCATAAGAAAGAAGATTGTCTAAAGCTCCTTGGGATCAGATGAGAGAAATAGGTGATGGCCAAGCACAGATAAGGGATAGGGTCCAAGATACGCCTTAAGCAGAACTGATTGATCCTGGCCCTCCTTGGATGTTTAAACTGCATTTGACATTCATAACTTCTCTGACTTTTGTCTTTCCTAGATCTATCTGACTCACACTTCATACTTGGCTGGACTCTGAGAGGTATGGCAAACACAGTACGCCCCTTAGCACAAAGTCATTATCGTCATCATCATTATCATCATCATGGTTTCTCTACATAGAGCAGTTTGCAACTTACAAATGACTTTATTTGGCAGAGCAGATATTCTAATTGCCATCTTACAGATGAAGAATTTAAAGCTCAGAGGAATGTTTCACAGAATCATAGAATTACAAGGACCCTCAGAGGTCATATAGTCTAACCTGTGTGCTTAGGAATCCCTTCTCTAATAAATCTGACCCTTGGTCAAGTAGCTTGTGCCTGAAGACTTCTCAAGATGAAAAATTCATGACTTCTTAGGATAACCCATTCCAGTCAACTCACCCAAGATGATGCAGATATCAAACAATCAATAAGCACTTAAGTGAATATGAATTAAGTGAATGCTAAGTATTGGGGATACAAAAATTAAATTGTACCTACCCTCAAAAAACTCGAATTCAAACAGGAGATAAAACATGTAGAAATATAGGTATATGCATAATATATACAACATAATTTGGGGGCAAGTATTTGTTAGACCCAGGTTTTCTAAGATCACATCTTGAGGGCTTTTCATTACAAATTATTTCCTCTCCCCTTTGAACTACTTTTACCCTTAGTCGAATAAGAAGTCTTTGCTGCCCAAGAACACAACCACAGCTAAGCCAATCTGACTTGAAATGAGGTCTGCTCCAATCTCTTGGTGTTTTCAAGATATGCTTCCTTTAATTCCTCATAGTTTTATTGATGATTCACAATAGATCTTTTGCTCTTCCTTCCTGGTGAGGTACAAATACATACATCTACTATCTGGGCATCTTTATTGGGTCTTTTGGAAAACAGTACGAGAAATGTACAAGATTGCATTTGGAGGAAGAAAAAAAGCTTAAGTTTGTATATGACTTCACTCATGAGACTCCATTAACAAAAGGAACCATATCATACTCCTCCCAAGATTACCTATTATATCAAAAAACTTCTCATTACCTCTAGGACCATCTCACCACTCACAAGACCATCTCACTGCATCTCAAACAATGTCACTCTTCCCCTAGTACCATCCTACTCCAGCCCTAAAAGCATCTCACTTCATCCACTATATCACTCCTTTTAGGACCATCTCACTTCATTCAAAACTATTTCACTCCTTCCAGGACTATCTTCATTGCAGACATTCAGCAGCTTTGGGGGACCATTTCAATTCATTCTCGAGCCAACTCACTCAAACCTTAATAAATCTCATTGCTCCAACCATACTACACCCCAAGGCCATCTCACTGCTCCCTGAGCCATTGAACTAGTCTACTTTTCCTTATGCTCCACTTTGGTTTCCCTGGATCTCATCTTCTTCCAATCTAGAAGTGGGCTCCAGAGAGGAACAGGCTTCACTCCCAGCTGCTATATGTCTCCATCAATCACCCTGCAGGAGGAGCAACAGCAAGAACAGCGGGGCACTTTCCCAAGCAGCAAATCTTTTCTTAGAACCCGAAGCAGACTCAAGTACAGAATCGGTGCCCTGCGGTGGGGGAGAGGTTAAGCCTAGGGCTGGCAGGAGAGCCACTCCGAGGAGTGGACCAGTGGACCATGAGATCACTCCATGGTGCTAAGATTCAGAACAGAGCCATAACTTAGTAAGAATTGGTGTTAGAATGGGCTTGAATGAAAAGCTCTGATGTAACATGGCCACCAGCCTAGGAATTCTGGGCTTGAAAAGCATCACTTTTTGGAATTCTAAGGAGAATACTATAGTATTTGAGAATTCCAGGCAGGAATAACCTGAAAATTTTAATCCAAACTCCACGCTGTGGAAATAATACCTTCATCCATCCCTGAGAATTTGAGGTCAGATTGCCCTGATCCTGGGAGTTCTTCCAGCCACCCAAGTTCATAATTTCAGAGTCATGCTCAATTCTTCACTCTCCCTTATCCCTATCCAATCAGGTTCTGGGTCTTGTCACTTCTATCTCTACAGAATCTCTTACATTCATCCCCTTCTCTTCACTCACACGGCTATTACCTTAGTCTATTACCTCATTCTTCCCAACAGCCTCCTAGTCATAGAATCTACTCTAATTTTACTTGCTTGCCACCTCTCATCACTCTAATCATCCTAAAAGTAGTCACTCAAATCATCTTCTTCCAACACTCTGTTGATCACATCCTTCCCCTACTAAAGAGCCTATGGTGGCTCCCTACTATTTATTATACTGAATTCACACTCAGTCAGACCAATAACCACCTTGATCAACCATTTTTCCCCCTCACCCAATCTTACTACCTTCATATGCCCCAACTCAAATAACCAGATGGCCAATCCCCAACACACAACCTCTCATTCTTCACTCTGCACTAAATGGATACATTTGGCTCTTCCTCTTCTTTTCTTAAGTTGCCCTCTCCTTACCCCTTCATCATTCGATGTCACAGTCCTTCTTCTGTGACCTACTAAAGCTCACATCCTTCAGGAAGCCCGATGATGGAATGAAACTTCTTTTATTGTGAGTATAAATTGTGTTTCATCATTATTGCAGCAGCAGTCGGGGGTTGGGGGTGGGGGGGAAGTTGTACAATTGTAGTGTGGACTTTGGATAGACACTATGCTCAAATGAGTCATTGATTTGATACAGAAAGGGGATGAGCTTCTAGCTGGGTTGGGACAGATATGGAGCCAGTATTTTCTTCTTGGCCAAGGAGCAGTGATCTAGAAGATTGGTGACAGTAGATAAAGTGTGGACTTGGGGTACCAGCCTACTAGGGGGAAGACAAAGGAAATTTTAGGGAAGAATGGGATTGCTCTTTATCAGCTGTATAAGATTAATCTCAATGAACTCATCATTCCTCTGCTCTGCATCAATCCCTTCACATTTCCCAAGGTAGTGCACCCCATAGTCATTTCCATAACCTTCATATGTGCACTCGGTGGAAAGGACTATTTGCCATGCATCATTTTTTCAGTTAGACCTCTACCCCATCCTCATATAGATAGTTGTCAGCATCAATGCATCATCTTAGAGAAGAAACAGCAATGTAGTATGTGAAGGGAAACACATATCTATTCATTTTCACTTGCTGATGTGGTTCTCTCCATGGGTCTTATTGTTATTCTTATAGGTGCTTTATCAACCACCAAAGCCATAACTTGGGAGCTTCCCAAGGACAGAGATCTCATGTCTCCTTCCTCTAGATGTCCCTGCCCCTGCATATCCTACATGCAGGTGTGCCCTTATTAAAAAGAAGTTTGTTGGATTTCATTTCAAAAGAATTGGCTTTGGGTTCTGGCTCTAACACTTCAAAGCTGGATGATCTTGAGCAAGTAATTTTATCTCTCTTGAGATTCAGTCTTTAATCTGTAACATGAGGGTGATAACACTCATGTTGTCTTTCTTACATAGTGGTTGTGAAGCAAGGAATGAGGGAGGCATTATTTTTTCCGTTATCATTAAAAGCCTCAGGGATGCAGGAAGGGCCACTGAGTCACTGTGATGAATGACAAATAGAACACAGCTCAATTAGTGGAACATTTGCCTTGGTTTTCCAGGCTTATCTACCTTTCCCCAGAAGAATGAACCAATGAGAACAGTGGCCACGAAGGCCTTTGAAACAGGAACTGTGGAGCACTTAGAGCTCGTCAGACATCAAAGGCTCCAAGGTTATTCACTGTCTTCTGACCCATTGCTGGTCACCTTGACTTTTGTTCTACCATTAGATTTCAATAATATCTCTGGAAGAGAGAATAAAGCTGAAGACTTTGTGAAATTCTGCCTCACTTAATTTCTTTCTTTTTTATTTATTTTTTTTTAATTCTTTAAATAACTTTTTATTGACAGGACCCATGCCTGGGTAATTTTTTTACAACATTATCCCTTGCACTCACTTCTGTTCCGATTTTTCCCCTCCCTCCCTCCCTCCACCCCCTCCCCCGGATGGCAAGCAGTCCTATATATGTTAAATATGTTGCAGTATATCCTAGATACAATACATATTTGCAGAACCGAACAGTTCTCTTGTTGCACAGGGAGAATTGGATTCAGATGGTATAAATAACCTGGGAAGAAAAACAAAAATGCAAGCAGTTTATATTCATTTCCCAGTGTTCTTTCTTTGGGTGTAGCTGCTTCTGTCCATCCTTGATCAATTGAAACTGAATTAGCTCTCTTTATCGAAGAAATCCACTTCCATCAGAATACATCCTCAAACAGTATGGTTGTTGAGGTATATAATGATCTCCTGGTTCTGCTCATTTCACTTAGCATCAGTTCATGTAAGTCTCGCCAGTCCTCTCTGTATTCATCCTGCTGGTCATTTCTTACAGAACAATAATATTCCATAACATTCATATACCACAATTTACTCAACCATTCTCCAATTGATGGGCATCCATTCATTTTCCAGCTTCTAGCCACTACAAACAGGGCTGCCACAAACATTTTGACACATACAGGTCCCTTTCCTTTCTTTAGTATCTCTTTGGGGTATAAGCCCAGAAGTAACACTGCTGGATCAAAAGGTATGCACAGTTTGATCACTTTTTGAGCATAGTTCCAAATTGCTCTCCAGAATGGCTGGATGTGTTCACAATTCCACCAACAGTGTATCAGTGTCCCTGTTTTCCCACATCCCCTCCAACATTCCACATTATCTTTCCCTGTCACTCTAGCCAATCTGACAGGTGTGTAGTGGTATCTCAGAGTTGTCTTAATTTGCATTTCTCTGATTAATAATGATTTGGAGCATATTTTCATATGTCTATAAATAGTTTCAATTTATTCATCTGAGAATTATCTGTTCATGTCCTTTGACCATTTATCAATTGGAGAATGGTTTGATTTTTTATAAATTAAGTCAATTCTCTATATATTTTGTAAATGAGGCCTTTATCAAAACCTTTGACTGTAAAAATGTTTTCCCACTTTATTGTTTCCTTTCTAATCTTGTCTGCATTTGTTTTGTTTGTACAAAAACTTTTCAATTTGATATAATCAAAATTTTCTATTTTGTGATCAATAATGATCTCTAGTTCTTCTTTGGTCATAAATTCCTCCCTCTTCCACAGGTCTGAGAGATAAACTATCCTATGATCTTCCAATTATTTATAATCTCATTCTTTATGCCTAGGTCATGAACCCATTTTGACCTTATCTTGGTGTACGGTGTTAAGTGTGCCTCACTTAATTTCAATTTATGAGCCAGTTAAGACATCACCTGTGATAGCATTGGTCCTCTTCAAAACAAAAGTCAAACAAGAACCTGGTGATTGTGAGGAAATCATTTTGTATACCTTAATTCACCATACTAACAATAATAGCTAGCATTTATAAAGTACTTTAAGTTTCACAAAGTGGTTTAACAGAATCACTTGATTGTCAAAAAACCTTGGAATTATATGCTGTTATTATCTCCTGAAGTTCCTTCTAGCACTAAATCCTATAATCTGGACTTAGAAGATCTATATTTCATCCTCAATTCCACTGTTTACAATTTGTGTGACTTTGGGCAAATCATTTAAACTCTCTTGGTCTCAGTTTCACCAAATGCTAAATAGGGAGAATAATAACTTGCTCTTCTGACTTTAAAGGATTGATAGGAGGACTGTACTATTGATTGTTGTTGTTCATTCTTTTTGAATCATATCCAACTCTCTGCAGTCCCATTTAGGGCTTTTTTGGCAAAGACACTGGAGTAGATTGCCATTTCTTCCTCTAGTTCATTTTATAGATGAAAAGCTGAGAGACACACAGGATTAAGTGACTTGGCCAGAGTCACATAGCTAGTAAGTATTTGAGACTGGATTTGCAATCAATCTTTCTAACTCTAGGTCCAGTGTTCTACCATGACACATAGCTGATATTATATAAATGTGAAATAATAATTGCTACAATAATAATCATTATCATTTCTAGGTATGTGTTTATGGTCTAAAAGATTCATTGGAATGTTACCAAGTTTGGGTACAGTACTTTAAGTGAATAGTGATTGCCTAATTTGGTGTGGTGGAAATAGCATTGACCTAGGAGTCAGAAAACCTAATTTTAGTTCTGAATCTTCTAATGATAATGAGTATAATAATGCTTTCCTGGATCAATAGCAGTGAGGTATTATAGTGTGGTATAGAGTGCTGAGCCTCAAGTCAGGAAAACTTATCTTTCTGAGTTCAAATTAGGCCTTAAATATTTACTATTTATGTGATCCTGGGAAAGTCTCTTAATCCTGTTTGCCTCAGTTCCTCATCTGCAAAATGAGCTAGAGAAGAAAATAGCAAACCACTCCTTTATTTTGCCGAGAAAACCCTGAATGGGCCACAAAGAATCGAACTTGACTCAAAAAGACCGAACAACAGGTTAATAGTAGAGTCCTCCCATTAATCTTGTAACGTTAGAAGTGTAAGTATTACTATCCTTATTTAACACACGGTGAAACTGAGGTCCAGAAAGTTGAAATGACTTGCTAAAAGTCACACAACTAGTAAATGGTAGATGAAATACAGATCCGAGTCCAGATTATAGGACTGAGTGCTAGAAGAGAGTTTAGAGATTATCTGGTTGAATCCTGCTCATTTTACAGATAGGGTTTAAGTAAGGCATCCAAGGTCTCCGAGGTAACAAATGACAAAGACGGGATTCAAATCCAAATCTAGTAGTTCTTCCATGACACCAGATTCCATTTCACTCTAACAGGATGATAGAGGCAGAAATTCCTCGCAAACTATAAAGTAAAATGCAAGCATGTGCTCCTATTATTCCCCTTCTCGCCGTCTCCTTGCATAGAGAGGAGGGGGCGAGGATCCTCAGATGGACAGATGCACCCTTGCTTGCACGCCACCGTCAGCCAGGATTGGGTTTGCGGTACCCAGCCCCAGCTTCCCGCTCCCCAGCTGACTCCACAGCATGAACAAGAGCTCGCCTTGTCAGACAAGCCCCTCGCCTCCTCGCAGAGCAGAACAAGCAGAGCGAGCCTGGTCCTTGTCGGAGGCTCGGAGGCGCTGAGCATAATTACCCAGCACTTGGGAGCAACAGCCCCTCCCCCACAGCTGGTACATTTGCTGCTACCTCACAGCCAGCAACCATGAAACCAGAACAATTCTGTCCAGGGGGAAGTAAGAATGGGTCTTGTAAAGTAGGGTCAGGCAGATGGAAGATTTGATGGGTGGGGCTAGAGGCTCTCAACGAGATGTGTAAAATCTGAACTCATTATTAATCTATTTCCCTTCTTCCCCCTTTTCTCCAGTGAGACAATGTTTTGTTTTGGTTTTTTGTCCCATTTTCTTATTTATAAAATTAGGAGCTTGAACTATGATCCTCAAATCCTATAAAAGCCTTTTCTCACATTCCTATGAGGTAGCTCATGCCATTCTATTAAGCCCATTTTACTGATGAGAGAATTGAAAAGGTATAACAAAAAAAAAAAAATGGCAGATCTAGTAAAACAAAAACTTGCAAACAGTTCATCTCCCAGTAGAGTGAAAAGACAACCGACTCTCTGATCAGAGGATCTCGATTAAATTCTGCTCCTGTTTTTAAACTATCCATGTGAGCTTGAGTTTTAGTTTCTTCATCTGCAAACTCAGAGTTTTTACTGGATGGCCTTTGAGGTCTCTTTCCATTCTCCATCTATGAAACTATGAACACCATGTCCTTGGGCTCTAAAAAGATTTGATTTAAGTTGCATGTGAGCTCTTTGGGGGTAGGATCTATTTCATTTTTTGTCTTTGTATCTCCATTGTTTAGCACAGTTCCTGGACCATAGTGGACACATGATAAATGTTGAATTGAATTGAATTAGCAATAGTTCTTAACCTAAGTCTCAGTATCTTCATCTTTAATATGGGAATGATGATGTCTATCCCACTTCACAACCTTATAGAAACAAAATGAGATGTTCCTGGGCATATAGAATAACTGAACCTTCTCTGGCACCCTACACCCTTCCCTCTACCTCTGTCCTCCATATGCTGTCTCCTTTTCTCTTTAACTCTCTCTGTACCTCTGTCTCTTTGTGTCTGTCTCTGTCTTTCTCGATGTGTTTGTGTGTCTTTGTTTCTTTCTCTCTCTCTCCTGTCTTTTTCTCTCTCTCTCCCTCTCTTCATCCTCTCTCTTTCTCTCTCTGTCTCTCTGACTCTGTCTCTCTGTCTCTCTCTGTCTCTGTCTCTTTCTCTCTCTCTCTCTCTCTCTCTCTCTCTCTCTCTCTCTCTCTCACACACACACACACACAGAGAGAGAGAGAGAGAGACAGAGAGAGAGAGAGAGAATTTGAAGTCAGAGGATCAATATTGAGTTCAAATCAGCTTGGATATTTACTAT